>SMGT01014167.1:230036-248254 GCA_004794575.1 Lanistes nyassanus
CCCCCCCCCCCCCCATTCCGACGGGGTCTAGACTTTGCAGAACTCTCTTTAATCGCACCTCATTCTGTTTACTGGCTTCCAAAAAAAAAAAATTCAAGTTAATGTCTTTCTTCTGGCCGCGCATTTGCCGACGATTGGTCAAGTTTGCTGGGATGGTCATAGAAACATTTACCTATGCAAAACAGCGATGCTGTGCTCACGTTATACAACACCTATGGGAGCGGAAAAGCGATACAGTACAGCACTATATGCAGGAAGGCGGTGCTGTGCTCGCGTTATACAGTACAGCCCCAATATTCAGGAAGGAGATGCTGTGCTCGTTATGCAGTACAGCGCCTGTATGGAGGAAGGTGATGGTGTGCTCGTGTTATACATCTATATGCAAGAAGGTGATGCTGTGCTCGTATTATATAGCACCTGTATATGCTGAAAACTGATGCTGGTCTCCTGTTGAACATGTCCCATCCCCTCAATACATCCAACAGCTTTGCTGCTCTTACCATTACCATCCGCATTGAGATGTGAAGAGAAAGTGTGTGTGTGTGTGTGTTAGAGAGAGAGGGGGGAATTTTACATCTCCTGGTAGAACTGTAAGAACTCTTGAAAGAGAGTTATTGTTGTAAACATTGTCAGAGTTTGTCACTAACGCCAGCTTTTTCGAAAGCAAATCAAAACATCCATGAAAGTCACCCGGATATATTTCGTAGAACAATGGCATTTTCTTGTGTCTAAATGTCAAGCAGTACTTGGAATCAGTTATGTGGCTTCCTGCTGAACAGCTTTAAATATGAGTCTTGCTGTCCGTGTTTCAAAATAATCACCAAATTTGCATCCCCCCTCCCCATCTGATTGATCTGTTTACTCTGCATAGCCCTCAAGAACTCATCGCGGCTCCTCATCTGATAAAAGACTTTGAGCTTCCGCTTTTTCATCGAAAGTAAACTGGACAAAGAGCTTTCTCCCCTTCAACAGTTAAAACGAAGAAATTTTGTTTTTGTTTGTTATTCTCTATCAGACACTGTGCAGTAGCTTTTCTTTAAACCCCATCTTAAATCCTTTCTGTTTAAAAAATGTCGGCATAATTTCTTTACATTATATTAAAACAGAATGGTTTTAGCATGTGAGTATATGATTAATGCTGTGTGCATAGATAAGCTTTATAAAACAATGAGCTTTTCGTATTAGTTTTCGCGCATGCGCAGTGTCCTCTCGCCAGCGGGCAGGAAGTAGGGACATCCGCGCGGCCAGTCGTCTGCTTACCGACTGAGGGAAGACTCACGATAACAACTTTTGCTGTGTTGTTGTCACAGCATTTGATTTTTTTTAAAAAAATGAATACCATTAAGAGAAATTAGTCTTTTCCTTGTTTTTTTTTTCAATGAACAAAAGTACAAGAATCGAGATAAGACGGAAATCAGAGTTACAAACCATCAGAAGAGACAATATCGTGCCGATATTAAACACGAATCACAAGTCACTGAAGCAATGTTAATAATGTAACTATAAAGCAGCCAGACTTCTAAACTTTGTCTGCTGCTTTTATTGGCTATTTTGCTATTTTTGTAGCACAGCAATTATTTGCTCTTTAAAAAAAGATTTACTGTGCATTAAAATATTATAAAGTATTGGTTTATTGAAAAGTTACGGCAATTGTGAATACGGTCTGCGTAGAATACGGTATCAACGCATTCGGTGTCCCCAGTGTTACCACGGCCTGAAAAAATTACATGAAATATTCCAGAAATAAACGATAGGCTAACATGTCGGAAGCGCGTTGAGAGAGAGAGGGGGGAGAGGAACAGCAAAAACATGACGATATCAGACTCCTGAATTGTACACCATTTGGCGTATTTACGCCAAACCAAACCCTGGCGTACGCCAAAGCTGTGAGGCTGGTACGCCAAAATCAACTCTGTGCTTTTCAGTGAACGGAACGGAATGTATGCTTATTTGGCTTGAATCCCCGAAACGGACGCCATTTTGTATGCGCGGCTCTCCAGGTCGCTAGACGTAATTGCCTCACGTTCTTGCAGCGTGAAAATATGACCAGATGAAACAAACATCACTACAAATGAAAACATTTTCCTTGCAGGAGGGGCTAGAATTTGCCAGTTAAATATTAAAATATTCGTTTTCGGAAGAAGGCTTCCGCCCCCTCTACCTCCCCCCTCCCCCGTCCACCCAGCCTCTTGGCCCCGCCAGGGCCTAGGCGGCCCCCGACCCCGGCCACTAAGCCAAAGTCACCTGCTGCAATTCAGGAGTCTGCGATATAAATGTTATTATTTACTGTTGATTATGTGCTATTGTGCGTAATTTATCAGCTAAAGTTTATCATAGCTATGTATGTTCATGAAAAAGCACTTAACTCGCATGTAACTGCAGTAATTCTTCGAACATATCACCCAGGGATACGGAGTTGGGTGGGTGGGGGATCTGTACTTTTCAGATAAGTTGCCTTCTCCCTTCTGTCCTCTTTTTCACATTACACTCACATTAATTTCTGTTCACATTCGCCACCTTGTTATTTATTTTTGCACTTGCATAAACAAAGTTTATGAAGCTACTTAGCTGCACGATTCGCTTTTCATTAATCACAAAGGATGGGTTCCCTATCTTTCCTTCACCCCTCCCCTTTTCCGACCCCCTCCCCCGAAAAAACTCATAACAGTGTAGATAAGGCTTCTTAAACCAAAAAAAAAAAAAGCAAAAACAAACCCATATGGGCCTACCTGGTTTATAAGTGGCAGAAAATTAAGTAAAAAAGTGAACAAACACGGAAGACTAAAAAAAAAAAAAAAAGGCTGCTTTGAATCAAGATATTCGTGGAAATTTAAAGCTCGATTGAGAAATAGTAAGCGATCTTCTTCGTCTATATGTTGTCCTGTACTCTCTCGGTATTTTCAACCTCGTTGTAAACAATGTGAAATACTGAAATACTACATGTACAGTGATGCAAGAACCTGAGGTTTATTAATACGGAAGGATAGAAATTGATACAAAGAATTTTGTTAGTGGGTATCATTAAAAATCGAATGGCTTTGATTACTTTAGTTGTTGTGTCGGATTCGAATACCGCTTTCTTCTTGTTTTTAACTCCCTAACACAAGGGATAAGGAAAGGAGAGGTCAGTGCCAGTTTCGCTTCCTAACTGTAGTGTACGTTCACGAAACAACAGATGCAACCCACATACACACAGTTTAACTTCGGGGGCAATAACTGGGCCCTCAGCAAGAGTAATTAATTTGCCACCCATAGCATGAATGCATTTACTGAATTTACAGACGAAGTGTGCTATCTGAAGATCTTACATTGGACTCATACGGAATATTTTCATATAAAGAAAGTATTGTTTATGACTTAAAAAAACTAAGAGCAATTTCAGACATGTAGGGTAAACACCAAACCAAGTAATCTATGAACATCCACATCCACCCTACCCCCCCTCGCCCCCTCCAAAAGGTCGCAATGCATAGCGTACATGTAGGCTTGATGGCAGATTTCACTTGACCGTGTCATGTTTGTTAGAAACGATTCAATCTTCCGCTATGCGAACATACGCGCTTTCTCGAAAGAGGACACCCAGTTGTATCTCTCCCGGTAAGCACACAGTTTCCCTGTATGCTCCATCCCTTAATCAGCCATCTTGATTCTCGCGTATCTTGTATCGGTGTTGAAATTCGCATCGTGGCATCTTTTATCGGTATTAAAATATTTTAGCAAGCAACGTATCGTGCGCAGCATAAAACTGGTCTCTGTGCTGCCAGACATTCATGGCTCAAATTTTCTGATTTTTTTTCCTCTTACGAACATGATTTTTTTCTTTTCGAGAAGAAGTGGAGGGAAGTTCGGAAGATATTCATTGGAGCTTTGTTTCCTGCATAGATGAGATCTCAAAGGGGGGGGGGAGAGATGTACGCAGTCAAGAACGCAAGCCCACTCGCATGCACACGTAGATGTGCAAAGTCGCGCACATACGAACACTAGCACGCGCGCGCGCACACTTGTCAGACGTACAGACAAGCGGAAAAGTCGGGCAGAGGGACGCCAGACTCGCAAGTGAAATGCGCGGCCGACAGCTGAGAAAAAGTTCAAATAGAAGGGGGGGGGGGGAAGCAGGGAAAGGATCCAGAGAAGAGAGAGAGAGTTAGAGCGAGAAAGATGGTAAGAACACGGTAATAGCGTGATTAACTTTCTAGACTCACTTCATTTTTGTTCTTCCATTCCTCCCTCTATTAATCCCTTCCTGCCTTGACAAACGGCCCCCCTCCTTTCTTCCAGATAACATCAATGTGTCCAGTTAACTGGAAAATGATTTTTTCTTTTTGATTTCTTCCTTACTCATTCCCATCAGTGCTATTTTCTTTTATTTCTTCTGTGTTCAATCCATTTTAATTGCGTTGAATGTCCTTGTTTTGAAGTACGTAAGCGGCAGATTAAGTTGCCGCTAAACTCAAAAAACAAGAGCGTTGTTAGCAACAGGAAACCTTAGAATGCGGCCAGTGCGTACACATGCATCTGTTGTTCGTGCCAGCGCATGTATGCATCTCTAGAATGTGCGCCGATCAATACGACAGGTAATTAACTGCTTAGCCAGGCATAACTCTGTTAGCGCCTTGTCAAACAGGCAGCTTGCATCATACGCTTTACAATCTGACATGTGGACCTCTCTGTGAATATGCCTGTATTTCTGAAACCTGTTTCATGCGCCTCTCTTTCTCTCTCTCTCTCTCTCTCTTTGGGTGTTTGTGTTTGCGTGTGAGTGAGACATTTCCAAGTGTGCTACCACAAGGCTAAGACACTGAAACAGTTTCACCTGCGTGTTTGACGCCGACCGTCCAATCACGCTCACTTACTGAAGAATTACTCTTAAACAAACCAGGCTGTGTGTTAAACGGATTACGTGTGACACAGCCCTTACTAAATAGCATTCTTGCTTACAGTGAGAAAGATACTTTCTCGTGATTCCAGACCAGAAGAGCTTTAAACAGGCTGAAGGGAGTCTTTGAAAGGCTAGTGCATCATCAACTTTCAAAGAAGGGAACATTATTTTCCTTCTAGCCTTCTGAGAATGTTTTCAAATCAGTAATAACAAACTCCTGTTACTGCAAGTCAGGGTTGGCCGTCAGTATAGCCGTTGGCTTAATGTTGTTTGTCGTTTATTTAAACACAAAGTCAGCAGCAACGACTATCTCATGACAGTTGAAGAGGCGTGAGCGTAACAGAGGTTGTTGGGTTGTTGGGAGGAATCCATAGTACCCCGAGAAAATCCCTAAGTGTCAGTCCTGTAAACAGATGTTGCATGCAGAGAAGGTACTGATGTCGGGTGCGGGATCTGAAACCTCAAACTCCTGTATGGGCGAAAAGCACGATTACTGATATGTTACGGCCATTCCCATGATCACCTAAAGCCTTTGGTGTGACGAAAGAACGCAAATCGAATATCTATTCAACGCGAGTTAACACTCAATTCGTGCTGACGGCTCCCATTTCAAGTACGAGAATAAAGTCACTGTTTTTGTTTTTGTCTGGAAGGGCACACTGATCGTTAAAGAGCAAGACAAAAAGGGATTTGAAGAAAAAGAATTTTTTCGCCTTTTTCAAGATCAAAGTATTTCGGCTTCTTGAAGGCCAAGCATCTGCAGATGCCTTCTGCTAAAGAACACTTATGACAAAGAGGAAATTGCTCCGTCCTTTGCCTGACGAAGCAGCAACAGGTGATGCTGCAGGAAGTTGCGCCATGCGTTCTGTGATTCAATGCCGTAAGCTCTATTCATATGCGCGTCCGTGTGTTTGCGCACGTGTTAATCCACGCACCTTTCGTGCATTGTGAACCCAGTACAAGGCTAATAAAATTCAGTCTCAAATGAGCCCATACTGAGACAAGTGTTTTAGCGCACGCCTTGGTAAAATACTGCTGTTAATCTGATAAGCGCGAGGGCAATGTTTGTCTCAGTGACACTTTATCTGAGGTTTGATTTAAAAAGAAAACCCAGAGGTTATGCCCTCGTATTTCAAACCTTGATCATGCGAACGATCTCAAAATAGCACAGTCCCGCATCCGGCAAACTATCTGCAAGTTCTTTTTACAACTGTCTCAGAAATGACACTCACAGACACACATTGTCTTTTCTCCCCCTCCCTCTTTCCCCCTCCCTCTTTCCCCCTCCCTCTTTCCCCCTCCCTCTTTCCCCCTCCCTCTTTCC
Source organism: Lanistes nyassanus (assembly GCA_004794575.1). Classification (NCBI taxonomy): domain Eukaryota; kingdom Metazoa; phylum Mollusca; class Gastropoda; order Architaenioglossa; family Ampullariidae; genus Lanistes; species Lanistes nyassanus. Next base: position 236,240 of record SMGT01014167.1, read on the forward strand.
CCCTCCATTTCTCTGTCTCTCTCTCTGCCTCTCTCTCTGTCACACACACACACACAGGAACATACAGGCTCGGACACACAAGGTCTGGTCCTTTGCGAAGAACCCTCAGCTTTAGGCACCGCCTTTCAGCATTGACTACGAACAGCTCTGGTTTTACCTGAAGAAAGGTTACCTATACAAAGATCCAAAGTTGAAGACAATGTCTCCAAATAAACTGCCTTCGTGTTCATTAATCTATAGCACTTCTTTAGCTCTGTGAACTGCATGCCAGGGTTAACCCGGACAACAGAATAGGGCTGCGTGGAGATATGAATTGCTTCAGGTTGCCACTTAATCATTCCAGCATGCGCTTGGAGGCACCCCATATGTTCGCTTATTGCGTTCCCAGGGATTCCCTGGGCGCCGGACCTCTCAGTCCGACGAAGAGATGGTGACTGGTTTGGTGCCGAGACAGAGTTTAATCTGTCAGCTGACGAGCAGAGCGTATGATTCTGTTGTCGGCAGGATTTTGTTTGTTTGTCTGGTTGGCTCTGTCCTCATTTGTTCTTGTTTGATTATATTGTGCACCCTGAGGATTCCATGTAATTGTCCTATGTTGTGTTTGTGTCGAATCCCAATTGTTAGTTTACGCTTAGTGAGCGAACTGACTATATAAATTAGGGATTCGCTGTATGCACACGTGGTACACCAGGGGCTAGCCGTGTGAAGACTAGGGTCGTTTAAAAGAAAGGGATGGCAGATCTTTTTTGAAGATCTGCCACGTTCCTTACTTTCGACTCTCTCTTTGCTACGTGTATGGGTACGATAGGCTCCCTTGATTGCTTACGTCAGCATACGGTTGTGTCTAGCGCTGCCAGTACTTTGTTGGGGTTGTCGTTTGACGATTTTATAGCGCTCTGTCCTCATTTGTTCTTGTTTGGTTCGTTTGTTTATTGCATTTTGTTTGTATTTGCTTTGTTTGATTTGGTTTTCTTGGTGTTTTTTGTCTGGTTGTGTGTTTCACTAGTGTTTTACGCAGAGTAAGCAGTTAAGGCTTCACGACGACAAGCAGCCGGTCCTGTAAGTAAGCCTACTTGCCGCAGGCACAGAAGAAGTGATTGTGATGGAACCGAGATCTGCATCCATAACTGCCAATTCTTACGATGTCTTGGTGGGAAGCTCTAACCATTGCTAACCTTTGCGAGAAGGAAGAGGGACGGGAGACTAATGGCGGTTTCACCGGCTTAATTCTGTGCTGCGAGAAAGCCAGGAAACGGGTGGACCTAAGGATAATTATGTTGGTTGTAAGGAAAAAACACGTTGGATGTGGGTTGTGCTTAATTCTCAGGTGCGAGAAAGCGACGAGGCAGGGAAAGGGATGGTAGGTGATTCGTTCTTTCGTGAGTGAGCGAACGTGTCAGCGTGATCACGTGGATCTCGAGGAGGCTTTCTTGTCCAAGTTTTATGAGAACTGCGTGCAGCTCGATAATTCTATCGGATGTAGCAATGCATGATTTATTATCATGGTTTATTCTATCAATATTTAAGAGAAGTAGTTATTATAATGTTTTCGAGGCGGTTCGTTTACTGTAGCGGTGTTGATGAGACTTTTTTGTGGCTGCGAGGCTGTGAAGTTACTCATGATGCTTAGCGATTGTGATGACACCATGTAAAAGCGCAGAACTACTGGAGCCAATCAAATGACGAGCTCTATTTAGGATGTGTAACAAGCGGAGCCAATCAAAAGGTAAGCTATATTTCGAAGGTCTTTCCAGGGGCGGGGGGGGGAAGGGAGGGAGAGGGGGATGTTCCGGGAGGAGGGGGATTTAGGGGAAGGGGTGGGGTTAGGGTGGGGGCTAGGAGTAAAGGATAGGTGGGGGTTGGGGGAGGGGTGGGGTGGGGTATAGGCAGTAAAGATCTTCCAGGAAACTGCAAGGTTTTCAGTGGTGACCCCACGAGATTAGCATATTTTACGTAAGACTGTATTTTGGTTGGCTCCAGTTATTCTGCGCTTTTTCATGCTCATGATACTGTCGGGTTTTGAATCCTCGTCCTATTATTCCTGCAGGTGGAAATGTCAGTTTGATCCATATGCTGTCATATACTAACTGGAGCACAAGCAGAAATGAGCCGTGTAGTGCAAAGTTTGTGATGGGTCATTTGGGAAAAGCACTCTCTGAACCCCACGATTTGCCTGTCTGCCATTTGATGTTTTTCAACGGTAAAGCCAGTTTGTAAGGACAAACTGGTGTTGATAGATGCTAATAGCTAGCTCACACAGGAAAGTGCGTGTAGTGTTTGGTGGTTGCATAAAATGTGTCAGATCTGCGAAATAAATGTAGCGACATATAATTTATGTTGAGTGAAATCGGGTGCCTTTTCCTAGTAACGAGAAAGAGAGAGAGAGAGAGGGGGGGAGAGTGGGTAACCTTGCGGGCAGAACGTATTGCTCTGGCAAATTAATGCTCACAGGAGGAAACTCATAAGCCGTGGTAACGTACAAAAAATAAGGTTTGAGTGATTAAAACAGCTTGCCAAGCCCAGAAATCTACAGATGCTTCGTGATGAAGTGTCAAAGGTCAGGAGCTAGAGGGGAGAGCCATGGTGTGAGAAGGCAGCTTTGCCAGCACGATTAATTGATGTACATGATGGAGTGAACTGCACGGGACGTGAGTGGCTTGGCTCATATGTCATGGGTGCTTGTGACTTATGAGCGATGTGAAGCCGACCTTATTGGCATGACTGACTGGGCAAACCTTCTTGAACCCCATTTTATGAGAATCACAATCCTCCTCAGTGAAGACCGCCTCGGTGATCTAGTGGTTAAGGCGTCCGCTTCCGAGGCGGGAGGTCGGTGATTCGCATCCCGGCCGAGTGATACCTAAGACTCAAAAACTGGCAATCTAGTAGCTGCCCTGTCAGTCGCTTGGCACTACAGGGAACAGTACTAGGACTGGTTGGCCCGGTGTCAGTATAATGTGACTGGGCGGGACTGAGGTCCATGTTGCGTCATCAGTCCCACGTGTGGCAGCACGTAAACTTTGTATAAGCAACACCGTCCTGATATGCACATAGTTTGCGGCTGGACGTTAAGCGCCAATCCCCCCTCCTCCTCAGTGAGAAAAAGGTGAGCAATCCTCCCTGGTCTTAAGTCCGACCCTAGACTGGAGTGCAAAGAACAGGGCGTTCGTCGTGGACATCAAAATCACTTCACAGGATTTGGATGAATTAAAGACTAGGTCTATTTAAACGTGCTTGTATCATAAAATTAACACGTGTTCAAGGAGCTAAATTTCGTACTATTTTATATAACTGTGAGCATATCCTAGTAAAGTCGATAAAGTTTAACCAGAAAATTCGAACTTGAAAGTCGGTGTAACATGTATCTGTTCATGTGAATAGTTTCCTTTCTTTTTATGTTCATCAGGCATTTTTAATCGTGGAAAGGGTGGAGCTTGTGTCTGTCAGCAGTTTTCTGGTGCCCCTTGCGGTTGATGTGTCAAGACACTGATTGGACACGCTGTCTGATAAGTTCATTTTAAACGTCGACGTTAGGTTGTCAACATGCACAAACAAGCACTTGCTGACACGCACAAGCCAGGCCCTGAAAGGACGGCCAGGCAGATCCCGCACTGGTGATTGGCACAGCTTGGGCACTTTAAAACTCATTTACCCCAGCACAAAGAAAAAACGAGATCACACAATGGCAGCAGAAAGCGAGTTTAAAAAATCGAAAAACGAGGCTATTGGGGTGAGCGCAAACCCTAATGTTGTGCGACTGTGCGACTGAACACACTGTAATGTGTGGGCTCCTCAGACAGGCCAGAGCGGGGTTGTATGAACGTTCCTGTGTTGAGCGTACATAAAAATATCCAGAAATTTTTGAGGGCTAATAATGACATGATTACTTTTACGTACGTGGAGGATTATGACGGTTTCTGTAACCGTGCCAAGACACCCCACCTGTCGTCTCAGAGCTAGACTGAGGACGGGCGAACAAAGTGGGTTTACGTCCTTTATATACAAGGGGAGTATATATCCAGGGTGCTGGAAGTGTTGTGACCTTCGACAGCACTTTCAGACGTCTGGCCAGACGCGAGTTTCATAGCGCGAGGAACGTAAAGGACGCTTTCTTATGGCGTCAAACTTCTGCGTCACGAATGATCAGATATCTCCCAAATTATTCCCCTTTTCCTCCGAGTTTATTCCTCGTTTCTCCTTGTGGAGAACAGGTCCTCGACAGTTGTCCCCCGCTTCCTGCGGATCATCGCAATCTTGTTTGGTTCTTCTCTTCTTCGAGATAGTGACCATCACATGAAAACGAGTGGCCATGCAGTTTATGGGGGTAGGTTCGTGCCCATACAGACGTGAAAATGAAGGTGACTGCAGCTGGTTGCATAGCACCAAGACTAAATGCCAGCTTAGAGGTACATTCTGGTATGCAGGTAGAGGAGCACTCCATTGGTGTGGCAAGAGCGTAATACGCTACACTTCGTGTTTAGGTTGAGGAGTTTTCTGGGGATAATGCTGTTAAAATTAAAGTGGAAGAGTTTTCGGAGACTGTGCTAGAGAGGTACAGGATGGAGAAGGAGGGACAGATCCAGGGATAGGAAAGGAGGGAGGGGCATAAGATACAGGAGGGGATAAGTGGGCTTACATGGGGGGGGGGGGGCGACAGATATGTGTGGATCCACTTTCTGACTGATTACATTTAAGACACCTTCCCATGCAGCCGTCGACAGACAAGCGCTCGGCGTACGTACGTCTGTCCTCGCGCGAGCCGGGTAGACGGTCGCTGCAGCTGCCAGCATTTCTCTCTGTACACCAGGGAACGCGCATACGACCTGAAAACGCTCGCCCATCCACACACACTCTCCCTCTCTCTCGCTCGCGCGCTTCGCTTCTCGGACGAATGAAGTTCAGTGTTGATGACCGAGTTTTTGTGCCTTCAGCGAGACACCATAAGTATTCCATCACAGGAACCCCACGGCTTACGGCGAGCGTTTCTCGGTGGCTCAATGTAATCTCTCCCCTGTGACGTTGAAATGTGAGTACATCCGTTTCAGTTGACTCCATCGATGTACTGCGAGCAAGCGAGAGAGAGAGAGAGAGAGAAACACTCTCCTTATTCTTCAGCAAAAAAGCTACTTTGTAAATTTTGCATTTGTTTCGAACCGTTAGCTGGGTTTACGTGTGCATCCACTAAGACAAATGGTGAAGCATATTTCGTTTCCAGGAATGTTTTTTAATGCTTCTGTTTATTTAAAATCAATTATTATTGAATTTCCTAGCTCGCTCAGTTTTCTTTGGTCAAAGGTCTTACAGTTTCATTTCAGAAATGTTAATCTTCCTCCGAATAAGAACCTGGGCTTTTTGCAAGAAAGAGCTTCTTTATAACGAAAAGGACTATTATTTCTTTAAGCCTTTAATTCTTAACTGGAAATTAGTGTGCATGTTCGTTCGTTTCGTTAATTCATCCCAAAATGAATCTTTAAGTGTTCTAAATGCCTGGAGGAGCTATACTTCATACATTTTTTTCTTCTCAAAGCTTTTGTTTTCTTTCTCTTTTTTTTTTTTTTACTATTCTATACATTTTCTTCTCTTTACTTTTAAGTATACGTTTGAAACTTAAAGAATGTAAACTTATTTCAACTCGAAACTTCAGTTTATTAGTATTTATTGTGGTTACATTTTAGGAAGCGTGGCTTGGTTTGGAGAACTTTTCTTTTCTCGCAGAAGTTCAAGTGTAGGTTGTAAGACTGAACGGCGGCACTGCCTGACAATGAATAATTAAGCTGCATGCACAACTCGCAAATTCACGATCAGGAAAAGGTTTGCATGCACACCATAGTTACAGCATTTCTCTCCTTTCCCACTCTGTCTCGCACTGACGTTTCCACGTATCCTGTCATTCTCTCTTCTACTGCTCTTTCTCTCTCCCTCTCTCTTTCCATTTCCAGATTTATCCTCCTTCCCTTTCTTTATCCTAGCTGATCTCTTACTCCATTCTCTTCACCCGTCGTCTTTTTTCTCTTTTTCCCCCCTGTCTATCCCTTCTTTTCTTCACGTTCTTGTTCTCATCCATCTCCATTAGATCTTCGCGATTCGACACAAATAACGGCAGGCCGAATCTGTAGGAGGGGACAGTTAACGTGAGTATCTCCTGTGACGTCAGCAGCTGAGTTTGTCAGCGTGTCTACACGAATATTTACGAAACTTCTTTCTTTCTCAAGCGGAGACAACCAGCTCCTCAGCTTATATTGACTTACGGCCTTGAAGTGGATGTAACGCCGTAGAAGTTCCCAACAGTATTTCCCCTTTTTTCAATCCAAACTTTAGAAACACGCCCACTTTTATTTTATTATTTTTCCCCATTTATCCGTAGACGATTGAGTTTAAGCGCCATTTAAAAACAAAGGTTGTCCCCACGGAATGCGGGAAGTATTTCATACCCGCGAAGTCTGAAGTAGAGGGAATACTAATACAAGTGCTAATGCTAATACTAATATTATGCTAATCTAATATGCTAATACTAAGCTAGCCGTTCGTTTGTCTTTGTTAGGCCTGCTTACATTTTTTTCTTGTCAGCAAACCGCATAAAACAACCGCCTGGAAAAGAACGAATCCCATAATGATTCCTGGAGAAGAACTCAATTTGTTTTGAAATTTTTAGGGACTTCGACTTGCTGTTTTTGTTGTTGGATTGGTAGGAAAGAGCTTCTACCTCGAGGTGATTTTCAGCTATGGGGGAAGGGGAGGGTGTTATTTTGGGTGGGAGAAGGGGTTCTGTAGTTGGAGTGTTCCGTATTGGTAGTGGTAAGGCGATTGTTTCTTGCTTGCTGGACTTTCTGACACTCTGTGACCGGTAGTAAGGTGGAATTCCTGTTGCTCGATCCTGCTGGGCTCCACTCCGTAATTCTTGTTACCTCTCCCTTGTTTGGTGACTTTATGTGTCACTGCTTTCGCTTTACATGTTTGAATGTTAATTTTAATGTCATTCTCTGTAAATATAAGATTTTCTTTAGATCCTCTAATGGTTGAGGGTTAAGTGGTTTACAAACTCCCTGTTGAATTTTGTATTGGTTGGATATGTCTACATCTGGAGGGGTTTTACTACCTGCATTTTCAGTTCCATTATACGTTGCCTTGTCTCTTTTGGTTCATTTAGAGAGGATTGTAGATCTAGGGCAAGGTTTTTAATTATGCATGCTTTTTAAGGTCTTCCCTCTCCTGGCTATTTAGGTTGCACTCTAGCAGGACACATGGAGTTCTGAGTCTGTTCCCACAATTGTAGCTCACTGGGTCTTTGTAAATCAGATGGTATTCACCCCGAATGGCTCAATGCGCTTTACAAAATCAACGAATACACCAGTTTAGCCTCTGTTTGCCTTCTCATTCCTTTAATTCCTGTGTGGGAAGGCGCCCAGACAAAGTTTATTTGAATTCCTAAGTTTTGACGCCCGTTTAAGAAAGTTTTTTTAATATGTGTATATGTGTATATGCAATTTAATTTTTCTGTTGTAGTACCGTACTGTTTAATTCTATCAACCTTAGGGCGCTACGTACCGGTATACGTGCTGCTGGGAATATGGATGTGTGGCTATGAAGGTCGGCTGTAATACTTGTGTCTTTGGATGCGTAAATTCCTTTTTCCTGTCGTGTCATGCGAGCCTTACGTGTATATCTGAGAATAGTCTCTGTAGGCTGAGTTTACATTTAAATTCTGATATTATTTTGTTGGGGAGGGTTTCTTTATTGTGCTTTATTATTCTTCGACTCAAGGATCTAATACACAGTTAAACTGACAGTTACCGCGTATTGTACGATCTATCGATATAAAACTGGTGAACCCTTATAGAGACAGGCTCGAAAACAAATGACATCAGCAAGTTTGCCAAGCCCCACCAACCCCGCTGCTATCAGCGCTCTGAGCTGAGATCGAATGAAATAATCTGTAAGCGTTATATCGATCTTTGTGTCTCCGCACAATTTCATGTGGATGTTGTTCTGCCGTTCGAAGGATCCCTATGCTTTGTCACAATTATTGTTCGGCTGATCGCCTTCTTTCCTTCTCCGGAAACCAGGGCCGATTTCACGTCAGCTACTGCCAAGCCCGTCGGGTATGAGGCACTGCAAAGGATGTTACAGAGAAACACAAAGGCTCTTGCTTTGCTCGTGACGGATGTGGAGCATTGCGACATCCCTTGTAGCGCCTCACAACCTTAGGTGTGCCCGGACTTCCCGCAGCTGTCATGGAGTCGCATCAGACCCCTCCGCGAGATGAAACAGATCCTATGTGAGGTTGATTTAAAAAGTAAAAAAAAAGCCTACATATTTTAAACCTGTCAAATCAACCTTTTCTGGGAGCAAAATTGATTATGTACCTTTAAATTCGTCAGGACGCGTCGCCTACTGCAAACGTGTGTACTGGGACCATAGAACAGTCTTCATTGGTTCGATAGCCGGTGTCAAAGAAATTCGGTCGGCCAAGAAATATGGTCCGGGTCCGGTTAGGTTACAGAATACGTATGTGTACCCGTCATTGTTTACTGAGGTAAATGTGATCCAAAAATTTAAATAGCCATTTATTAGTTAAATTACAACTTTTTTGATCTCAGCATTTGGGGTAGGGTTGGGGTTAGGGTTAGCGTTTTGGCACTCTCTACGCGCGCATTTGCAGTCTGTATGCCGGAGCAGATTTCTTGCTGGACTGAATTTCTTGCGACACCGGCTGTATTCAACCTATATTGTGCGTGTGTTGATAAATCGTGTACACGGGCGGAGCATTAACACGAAAGCGGCAAACCTATCATTGTTATTTCTCTTCTTAGAATACCCCAGTGCAGGAATCGATACCGGGTGGTTGGGAAACACCGTCAGGGCAGTAGCCGGACCCTGTTTAAATGAAAGAAAGAAGGAAATTGGAGGAAATTCAGCTGATGTCCGTGTCCGGATGGAGTATATTAACGATCATCCGAGTGTATGACACTTTCAGAAAGCAAACATTCCCCTGTGTGTTTGTCACTGGCTGTCAGCTAGAAAATGTTTTTTTTTTCACATCATGTTGTCAGCAGTTTTAAAACGCATGTATAGCTTTAGGTGGTTGGGCCACAAACAAAAATCTTCCACACGACTTTTTTTTCATGGCACACCAGCTGGCTTCCTTTTTTTTAGAAGCGAAATTTGTGGTAGATATGAGGTTAAACATGGCTTACCATATTGATTTTCAATACCTGGAACTTGTCAGCGACACAAGGACCGGCAAATTAATATTATAAGTTTGATCTTTATCACCAGCAGCCATCTTTATTTTCACATTTTCACAATCCCTCACTTCCCCAACCTTTAATCACATAGCATTACTCCAGTACTAGACCATGCATCTACATCATAGCTAAGAACATCGTAGCTAAAAGCCACACACCTATTATTAGCCAAGTCCTGGCAGTGACAAGAGCTGGTACAGAAACCTCAAAAACCTTTTTAACAGGGTTTGAAAGAAAGTCTTCATTGTAAGGACGCTGAATTCAATGCCCAGATGTTATCGTAGACAGGGGAAGCTAATGGCAAGTGGTTAGAGTGCTAGCCTCCGAATCCGAAGGCTTTGGTTCGATACCCATGCGCTGAAGAACGAATGGGTACCTGACGCATGTGTTGGGTAAGGTAACGCAGCGAGGCAGAGAGAGAGATGGGCACTGGCCTCACTGTATGACCCCCAGAAAACTGAGGAACGCATACACCCCGACACCCCCCCCCACCCCACGAGTTTAAGGCTATAGGACAACGTTTCTTTTTTTCATAACCCCAGATACATTTTTTAAAAAAATGGAATAGAACTGTAAGCAGTCTTTCGCTTTGTGGTTACGCTATTTACATTTATTTTATCTCCAGTTGATATCGTATGCCGACACGAATACTGTGCTACACCACATTGTTAGGCTTGAACACTATTATAGGCCGCTACAGAGCAGCTACATCTTGAAAGTGGGTCGATTCAAATCCAGCAAGAAGGAGGCAGAAGACAAACTTCAGAGCTGGCGCAGATCTTATGAACTGCCGTACTGGGGTATTCGTTATCCTAGAGATGGCACTGTTGCCCACTTTTAGGTTGGCTCCTGGAAGCCAGGTGACAGGCCCAGATAGAAGTTATGTATTCCAGAACACGTTTAGCGGAAAGTCGATGTCCTTGGAAATAGCTGTTAGCGACACCCTCGCGTCTGGAAGAGATTTCACAGACTTTCTGACACCAGCGGCACAAGTTCACTTTCAGAACAGAAAACTCCGGAAACAAAAGCCAGGAATGGCCAGGAATTTACACGACAAAAGCATAACGAAATAGAAAGAAGAGAAAGGAAAGAAACAAAAGAACGGAAAGAAAGAAAAGAAAGAAAGCTGCTCAAACGTACAGTCATCGCGCAACTAAAATTACCAAGGATGAAATAGGAGCACAACAGAATAGCTCGGGCAGCTGAGTGGCGAACCTCTGCTGAGTTTGAAATGGCTGTTAGAAAAAAAGTTTTATGAGCAGACGAGACTACATACAATATCTCATATGGTCAGTGATAGAGGTCTCCGTGGAAATCTTAACACGGATCTAGGTTGCCATACAAGCTACAATATCGGTTGCTACTCTGAGCACTTTATGTCGCTTTCAAGTGGGGGAAAAATCACAGACTCCGATCACGCCCGACCCAGTGAGGAAGACGACTCTAAAAGTTCAGAAAAGGGAGAAACTATAGAAGCTTCTGTGAAGTCTAAAAGATTTTAAATAATCCAGAATTTACAATTCTTCTTCTTGGAAGATAATGGACAACGCCAATGATACATTTTTAACAGATTAAGTTTTTAAAAAAAAAGTTGCAAGTCAGAAGAGTTAGATTCTTGTCTCTCTTCTTACACAACCCCATGGATATTTCTTTCTTTTCTTTCTTTTTTCTTTCTTTCCTCTGTTCTTCTGTTTATTTTATCCCTTCTTCACTTGTTTCCCTTCTTGTCTACTTTGATGTAGGTCTCGAGAAGTCAATGATAAATATTACGTTCTCCGTGTGACCATCGAACATGCGGGAAAATCTTGCGACATTCTCCTGTCTATACACGTAGCTTTCACTCTTGATATATCTCACACATCCAGGAAATTGGATAAGGTACAAATTTGTTATTTTTTCTCCCCGCCTTTCCCTTATCTTCACTTCGTGGTGCCGCAAGATGAAAAGAGTTCCAGTTGACACACTCTGCCGGCCCAGTGCGGGCCAACGCAACCCAGTGATCGGCCTAAGTTGGGCCAAGAGACGACTAACGTAGGGCCACAAATGCGTGTTTGTAGAGTCCATAATTTTACCAGAGTATCTGATTGTATTTCATTCTTGTCTTGTGCAGTTTACCTTCGCCTTTTCCTGCTGGTGAAAGCTGCTCCCAAGTCCGTAAGCAAGGAAATAAACAACCTGATTCGGAGCTTATGTTTTCCCGTCTTGCGACAAGCCAGGACTGAAGCCATCTGGACACTGGCACGGGACTGAATGTGTTCAGACTGAGGTGAAGAAAACCTCGCGAACACACCTGGCAGATTCACGGGAGGCGCTACTGACTAATCTCCCTCGAGAAACACCCTGTGAGGCCACAAACCAACTTACCAGCGGGCTGTGCGAGAGGTGAGGTGCCGTGAGCAGAATGCAGATGAACGGCAAAACCAATTTTGTTACTGTGGAGGAGGGCAGGCCACAGCTGACATTCGCGGGGTAAGTCTGTCCCGCAAGCCATTTCCAAAATCCTTTTTCTTTCTTTTTTCTTCTAGTTCCTTTCTTATTTCCTTTCATTCATCCATTCGTTGACTTGCTTGTCCTTTTGCTTGTTTATTGAAGCAGACAGCTTTTGAGCATAGGACATTTGTATGATTACATAACAAACTGTTTTTATTGCACTTAAGTAATCTTGGCTAGCTGTGACAGTAGGATTCAGGTGCAAGTGCGCGAACGCACATACAATCATACAGATACCATAAAGACACGTTAGCGTACACCGTTGCAGTAAAAAAAAAAA
>SMGT01014167.1:248477-277335 GCA_004794575.1 Lanistes nyassanus
ATGTGCAGTGCCTTTCCTGCAGACACTTATACTGTATTGGGAGTTTATCACACAACCGCCTGGAAATATATGGTGTGAAATATCAGAGGGTTGTTCTGATAAATATTTTCGGTAATTCTATTGGACGAAATTTATGGGATTGTCAACTGAAAGTCTCCGAGGTATTCTTTTCATCCGTGGTTCATACTTCTACTGGGTGCATGTGGAAAAGTCTAGTGGAGGTTTTGGTCACTTCTGTGACAAAATTCGTGTTGTGCTTGTCTGTGCTTGACAACAATGGTTTGTGTTGCTGCAGAAATTACTGTATAATACCCTGCTGTTGACACTTTGGGGGGGGGGGGGATTGGTGCGTAACGTCCAGCCGCAAACTATGTGCATATCAGGACGGTGTTGCTTAGACAAAGTTTACGTGCTGCCACACGTACGATGGCGCAACACGGGCCTCAGTCCCACCCAGTCACATTATACTGACACCGGGCCAACCAGTCCTAGTACTGTTCCCTGTAGTGCCAGGTGTCTGGCAGGGCAGCTACTAGATTGCCAATTTTTGAGTCTTCGGTATGACTCGGCCGGGATGCGAACCACCGACCTTCCGCCTCGGAAGCGGACGCCTTAACCACTAGACCGCCGAGGCGGTCTTGAGACTTGTTGGAATATCTCCAAAGAAACATTGTTCATTATCAGTCCGGTCTTGAGGATTTTCATGTTACATCATCTTCTCTAGCTCATCCGCGCCAGATTACAGTTTACCTCTCCCCCCCCCCTTTGTTTCAGTTTATACTATTGATTTTTTGTCTATATCGAAACGTTTTGCAGAAAGAAGGCTCTCTCTGCCGACTAAGGAAATTAATCTGTGATTCTAATGTCTTGAATAACTGTACGCTTTAAACAACTGAATGCGTGTTCGGAATTTCTTCCTCCTTGCAGCTGTTATTGTTACTGCAACCTCTTCTTTCAAAATAGCGCTGGGTCAGTGAATTGAATTGACTGCATTTGCATCTTTATAGCTTGTGTAATCACATCGATTTTTCTTTACAATATCTGGCCTTTTCGAATACTCGAGCGTTTCCAAGATGTCGCGACAATTCCAGTAAGGCCGATTTTACATGCTGGGGTCGCCTGATACTATCGAGGTGATGTGGCTGACAGTCTGGCTTCTGAGCTCAACAATTTTTTGAAATGGCTAATGGCTGGTGGCTTACAACTTTAAATTCTTAACTGATCCAAATCGACTCTGTAAACCTAGTCGTTCGATTTTGTGAGCGTGTTTTTTTCATTTCTTTTTTTTTCCTTCTTTTTTTCGCACTTCAATCGTCGACTTGTTCAATTTGTCCGTGTTGCCTTTTTTCATAAGTAGCTTTGCTGTTGGGCTAGCTTGCATGGGCGTTCGATCTCCTGTTCGTAGGTAAAGGTGGACATAAACTACACTGGGCGAATGGGCTTCACGACCCCTGTTATGACCAAAAGTGCAGACACGAAAGCTCATGCAAGCCAGCACATTAAACTGCTAACTATCACGCAGAAGGCTGCTTGCCAGTTATTCGCGCGCGCGTGTGTGTGTGTGTGAGAGAGAGAGACCCTGGTTAAAAAGTCAAGCAATCGTACACGCACTTACAATAGACAGACATGCGCACACGTTAGCAAAGCACCTCGTTCCTGGCAGTGACAGAGCATCGTCGCAGCCAGTTCCAGGAAACACCTGGCCTCAGCAGCCATCACACAAGAGCCCGACAAGCCAGATGCTGGTCAAAATATTTAGCATCAACTTGTTGAAGAGAATTTTTTATTTGCTGATCTCTTTTAGAAAGAAAAAGAGCCCACCTATTTTCTCCAAACTCAGGCGGTCTCATATGGGCTTCTGTGCGTTTTGGCTTAGACAGCGGGCATATGGCATGTGATGGGTGTTTGCAGGGTGGAAGTGCTATCGGGCGTCTGCGATTGGGTGAGGAGAAGGTCAAAGGGTGGAAATCGTAAAAATCCTTAGCAAGTTTGTGATTGGCTGGCAATGTTAACGCTGTCTGGCAGTCAAACAAATGCGATTTTTAAGGCTGCAATAATGTGTTCTGAGAATAAACAAGACCAGACACATAGAATGGATTAAGGAGAGAAGCCGACAGAGCCTTTTGGGGGGGAGGAGGGGGAAGGCTTGACAAAACAAGAAATAAATGTGTCGTTGACATGTGAACAAATACATGAAAATTATAGTCACGTGCAGTATATGTATAGATCTTACACACAAGCATAACGTCACTCATCCATGCAAATACCATGGTACTCTGTGAGATGTCAGACGGTAGCCAAACATTCATAAGCAGAAAATTGCATGTATTCTAATTAAGAAACCAGCTGCGGCGGTTACTCGTCACGTTTATCGGGATTCGTTATTGCCTCTTCCGAGATCTGAATCATAATATATAGACTTTTTTCCTCTGCGGTACGATGTCCATGCTTATGTTGACTGGACCTACCGTGGCACGCATAAACTGGCCCCTCTTTTTTCAGGGGCACTGTCGGGGGTGGAGACCGGGCTAAATGGACAAGGCTGGAGTTTCTGCTAGCCGGCATCTGTGTCCTGCTGTCAACTATCATCTTGGTTCTTGTGGTCATCCTGGCAGCACAGAACATACATCTGGGTAAGTCGTGCGACCAGTCTGTGGGACAGATGTTTTTAAATGAGGCTTTTGTGTGTATCGTAAAATTGAGGAGGAGGAGGAGGGGGGAGGAGGAGAGTGTTGTGAGGTTGGTAAGCGGGTTCCTTTATGTAAAAATCTCTCTCTCCTCTCAGAGTGCGGTATTTCACCTTTTAATCCCCCAAACAAAATATACGAAAGGCTCACAGTTACCTCGAAACATGCGGCACCAGTCAATCTAAAAATGAGTTTGTCTGCACGGAGGACCCCTTCAAATAATTTTATGAACTCATGGTCCTCTGTAAAAGTATCTGATGGGTAGTCTGTTTCAAAATAACCATGAAGATCCGATGTCGCTGATATCGACAAATTTATTTCAAAATTTGTTATGAACAGCTTATATACTCCATCGTGGTTGGGACAGGAAACCGAAGACAAACTGTGGGTCCTGTTATAAGATTTCTTCCTTTGACTCACTTATAACATTTGTGCCAGGTAACAGATTAACTGCAGTATAGATTGATTATAGACAAATTCAAATCCCTTTCCCCAAACAAAGCTTAAGATGTTAACTTTCCTCGTCTCCTCTTTTGCCTTTCTGTCCTGTTCTACTTTTCGTATAGCCCCATTCTTTTGCTTCAGTCCATTTTCCTTGGTCGTTGTCTTCTTTTATTCTTCTTCCCATTCTTCATTCCTTCCTTTATTCTTTCCTTCTTTCTACCTTTTTTCAAATATTCTTTCCTTTTTTCCTTTTATTTCTTCCTCCTTTCTTTTTCTGGCTTGTCTCCAATCCATCCTTCCTCACTCGGACTGGCTGAATTAGCCCACCACCCCAAGAAAATTAATGAGTACGTCATCGTCATAATCTTACTCGATGATTTATCCATCGTTGTAATGGGTCGTTTCTCTCTCCCTCTCTCATGTTTCAAGGGACACAGCCATGACAAAGACGAATGAGTGTTGCACGTGACCCAAACATTAAGCCGCAACATCGAGAACGTGCATTTTCTTGTAGCCCAAACAGCCCTAACTCTTTCTTTATGTAAATATCTTGATTTCATTAAGCCACGCGGCGCTGTTGCCACATGCTTATCAGAACCGCGGGCTCTGGTGGAGTCTCTGCGCGTTTCTCCAATCTTCAGGAGCTCGTGATGTCCATCGTTCCAGAAAATATTTTAAGCTAGCGATAACAGACTGCTGGGGCCCAGATGCAGGTCAGGCTGCCAGAGCTTTAGCCGGTGTCTAACGCAAAGAACCCAAACTAAATCAAGAGTTTAAATGCGTCACAAAAGGCGAGTACATAGCTTTTAACGATTGCTAGAAGAACTCCGTTATACAGACGACCTGCTTCACATTAACCATGGGCTAGGATTGTAGAAGTTTGCCGTGCATCTGACCCCCAGATCCCTGCAGCAACGAAAACGGCCAACGTTTTTAGCACTCGGAGAGGGCTGCTTGACACTACTCAATATGAGACCGCGGTTTGTTTAACATATGTACGATTATGGGTTTTTTGTTGTTGTTGGGGGATATTGTTTGCATTATGTGCTTTCGGCTAATGCTTTCTAAATTACCCACCGTTGTTGTATTACTAGTTTTTGTCTTCGCTCCTGTGGGGACGCTCCAATTCTCTCGTTGATTAAACAAAAAAATTGTAATTTACCAAGGAACTGTGAAGTTTCATATGTACACCACCACGGGGACCACAAAGACCATCGTCGTATCGTCACCTGCTCATTCTTCTTCTTGTCCTCATAGTCCTCGTCTTCCTCTTTTCCTTTTCCTTCTTTTTTCCTTCTTGTTCCTTATTCTTCTTCTTCTTCTCCTTCTCTTCTTTTCCTCCTGCTCCACCTTGTCCCTTTGTCTCTTGTTCCTTCTTCTATTAGTCTAATCTCCCCTTTCTCCTCAAATATCTATCTTTTCATAAGGTCTGACCTCTAACTTCTGCTCGTCTAACACGTTACTTGTCTGTTGTTTTACTTCTCTTGCTGGTCGACCATTTCTCTTCTTCTTAAGCTCTGACTTCTCAGTTCTTCTAGTCCACCGTTTATCTTTTCCTAAAGTGCTGATCTCTCAGTTCGTCTTCTGCTAGACCTTCTTCCTTGTCTTAACTTCTTGCTTCTCTTGCTGGTCGAGGTCAACACACCTTTTCGTCTTTACAGGTCGAACTTCCGTCTCTTACTGATCGACACACTTTTTCGTCTTTTCGTCGAGATTCTTCCTTTTCCTATTGGCCGACCTTCCTTTTTTCTCATTCTCGTCCTCATCCATCTTCTTGTTTCATCTTTCCCTTCTTGTCATCATCATTATCTTCTTTTTCTTTTCTTGTAGAAAGACATCCAGATAGACATACAGGTAGACAGACAGGAATACGCAGTGCGTAACACACGAAACCTAAGATTTTTTAAGGGACCAGGACACGAGGCGGGGGGGGGGGGGGGGGGGGGGGGGGGGGGGGGGGTGGTGGTTGTAGGGTTCACACGATGCGTATCCTTTGTCCGCTCGTACAGAATCAAACACGATGAGAAGTTCCGAAGAACAAAACAGCCACACGCTGAGTGCGCCAAACACTTCCTGCAGGAGGTCTGTGCAAAGTATGGTGCTGCTGTCTCCGATGTCGGCAGGTGGCGACGTTTTAAAGACTGGGTAATGTGTCTCGACAGCGCGATAGACCTCGTTTCACGTGATCTTGCCACCATGGCTGTGTAAGGTTCAAGGTCTTTTCTCTTAATTTTAAAATCATAATCGCTGTCTTGCAGCAAGCGCGCACTCACGCACTCATGCACGCTCGCACACACCAGAAAGAAAAATGGGGGGGGGGAGGTGAGAGTCAGTTTTTGAACATTTAGAGATTGAGAAAATTCGCGACAGCAACACGCCGACAACAACAGGTGCCGTGTATTATCCTCCATCTTTCCAGCAGACACTCCGTTAGGACATGATGGAAACTGGGCGGCAACGGTGTCTTGCATTTATATCCTTCGTAGAAAACATCTCTGAAAGTTAAATGGTGTGTGTTGGCACTTGCTTCCTTGTGCGTGACCGAGTGAGTGCGTGAGAGAGATAGAGGGGAGAGAGAGAGAAGCAGAAAGTGCGTCTCTCTCTCTCTCTCTCTGTGCCTGCTTGCTTGCATGTGTGTACGAACAGCAAGTGCACAGAACACAACGAACACCCATTGCATTACCAGTTAGTGATCTTATTACCAAAAAGCACATCAAAGGCAAGCAGTTATATGTAGGTACGTAACCACGCCGGCATACATGCATGTTCATTTCTGTTGCTGTTAATTGTTGTACCCTTAGAGCATAGAAGAATGTTGTAGCATATGTCAGTCATAATTTATCGAGGCGTGGGGAAGGTGGTAGCTGATAAACCAGAGACATTCTCCCCTCTGACATTTCCTCTCAATGGTCGACGTCATATACTTCCAATAGAACCGGCGGGATGTGGCTCGGCGCTGGCTTGTGTTTCTTGAGTTTCTGGTGCACACTGCGTGGAACCAGGCCAGAACATTTGAGGCCCGACTAAGAAGTTGTTAATCTAAGATATGTGTTACTTATACGTCTTAGAGATATGTCTCAGACAAATTACTAGTGCTAAGACATAATTTCCTCTGTGTCTATGTGTTTGTGTGTGTGAGAGAGAGAAAGAGAAAGAGAAAGAGAAAGTGGGAAAGAAAAAAAACAGACTTAAAAGAAAAACGAGAAAACCAGCAGCGTTGGGCAGCATTGTAGACATGGGTGTGTTCCCAGTATTGCTTTATAATTCACTTGTTTTATTAAGCTGCTTAGTACAGCTTGGAAATCTGTGGAAATGCAAGTCACTGTTTCACTTCAGAATAAATGGCCTGGCCAGACACATGAAAGTAGCCTCTGATCTGATTTACAAAAAGGCAGTCACTTAGAGCTTGCAGAAAATTTTTAGTGGGCTTCTGGTTTAGCACCTTTGGTGGGAAATCAGTTTTATTTCGAACCTTTGAGGCTATTACGCTCGAGTACTTCAACTTTTGTTTTTTGTACTTACGCACATATAAGCTCTCAGTAACTCTGCGTGCCACAGACTTTTTTCACTTGACTTCAGTGATGTACGTGTTTATTGTACTCAGCGTTAACGGGGGTACCCGATGAAAGTGGGCTTGCACATGAATCGATACTATCTCAGTTGTCTGGGGCTATTCAGAAGAGAGTGGGTCTTTTGTTTGTTTGTTTTGTTTTTGTTTTTTGTTTGTTTTGTTTTGTTTTCCCAGTCATTTGGCATAGGCGTGCGACTGCGGCAGTACTGGTTCCTGCAAATGCCTTCAGGACTTTCTTTGGAACAATTATTTGATTAGTGACTGTCTATTGAGGACTACACTATCTCAAGATTTTTGTCTTAATGTTTCATGGTTCATTAGAGCGCATCTGTCTTCTCAAGTGTACAAGTATGAAATGCAGGAAAGCATCCTGGGTAAGGTGACATAGGCGTTTTTATCGCCTGTCGATAGGTAAAGAGGCACTTGAAATATACAGGCGAACGAAATATCCAGTTACGACGTCACAGTGTTACCGCACAATAATAAAAACCGGTGGCCGGGTCCCTGTTCTAATGTAACACCTCAACAAAGATTGCATCAAGTGTCCGTGGATACAACGCTTCTTTTTAATGCTTCTGTCACATGCGCTGTTTATTGTCATTTCCTTCCAAACCAGTACAGGCATTTTCTAGGAGGCCTGCCTGGCTGTGTGAGGAAGACATGAATCCAACTAGGCTCATGCCACCTGTGAAACTCCTAAACGATTTACATGTAATCCCGTGTAATCCACATTTTCATTCTTTCCTTTTTCACAGCTTTGACACTATAAGCTCATTTTGTGGCTCTTCAAAGATTCAGGAGCGAGGATTGCTGTGGTAGAAAGTATCAGAAAACCCTGCAAGACCTGCACCTTACAGCAAGGAATGCTAAACATAAACGTTCATGTAATTATTTATAGAATCTGCCCTCCTTTAGCGAGCGCACCCCGCCAGGGCCAGGTTTTCAGCCGGGTGTCAGGTCGGTGGATGATGCTGAAGCATTGTCTGTGTCACTTCCTCCGCAGCTACTTTCGTGCAGGGGGCGTCCTCACACCCAGGCCGTTGTCGGGTTGCTGGCAGTCAGCATCCGAAAGCAGAGTTTCGAATCGCGTTTACCGTTTCCGCCACGCTGCAGTTTGCACGTGAGTGAAGGCGACGTTTGACGTAAGTGATTCTGTGTTTGTTGATAGTGGTGCTGTAAAGTTATCTGCATGTGCATGATGTAGCTGACACTGAAGAGAGGACCCTGTAAGCGTCAGGCAGTGGCTTCGTTATCTAGATATCGGGGCACAAGTACTAGCCTCGCCATTGTTTTAAGAGATTTTCCGCAAAAACGCTGTAGTATGTAAGCCCTGGACACTTGCGTGGCACAGAATTATGTCAACCCTTTTAAATGGCTGTTCATGTAAATCATCTCCCATCGAACGCATTTAAGGACGTGTTTGTAAATTTGAGACATTTAGCCGCGTGCACTTATGCACATGCCTCTGAAAACTGGCGTAAATGTGTACCCTGTTTGAAGTGGGCTAGTAATGAAAAAGATTCAACGGTCATCACATCCCCTCCCACCTCCGACCAGTGGGTTTTTGAGAACAGAATTGAGAAAAATCAGATATGACCAGACAAATTTTAATATCTATACCTATATTCATGTATGGGTCCATTTGTTGAATGATGTAATTGAACAAACATCCTCACAAGTGTTAAATGAGAAAAGTTAAAATATTTTTTGCATGGGCTGTAAGGTGAACACGAAGCCATGTGATAGTGTATTCGAATTGCATGCATAGACATGTGAAACTGAAGTCCAAATACATGCATAGACATGTGAAATTGAATTCCAAATACATTCATAGACATGTGAAGCTGAAGTCCAAATACATGCGTAGACAAGTACATTTCGCCACTACAGCCACCACCGCCCATCCCAAAGGCGTCAACGTCATAGGCATATTTTCACATCTGTGGAAGGCAGCTATGTGCACGTGCTCACGTGTGATCGCAGCAGAGATTAGCAGCAGAGAAAGAGCAAAGTTGATGAGACCAGTTGGGTGACGTCACAGTTAAGGAGCTGGGCGCTTGTGGCAGCTGTCCAGGCAGACAAGCTATCGCGAATGACTTATCCAAGACACCTGCCTGTGACCATTATCGGCAGCTTGCCTGACAGCGGGGGAAGACAAGAGTCTCTGCTACCTGGTCAGTTGTTTCTGCATCAGATTTCTTGGTGACCTGATGACCCTCCCCCCACCCAACCCACCATATGACGGTTAATTTAAAAAACCTGCAACATCTTTGGTATTCGGTTCCGATACGCTATCCTCATCTGTCTAGCTGGAAAACTCCCCGTTCCGAGCATGACACCCAGTGCTCTCCCAGGCAGACGCAGGTGTGCCTCGCGAGCTTTCAATTTGCCGTTTTCACATTCACCAAATTTCTTTTCGCCACTTTATAGATGTTTTGATTTGTAACTTCAAGGGTGGTTGCTCCTCCGCGAGTTTGTGCAGGACACATTGTCATCTTATAAGGGAGCCAGCGGGCAGGGTTAGGTGAGTGAGTTTCAATGAACATTAGAACAGGAGTTTTGTTAAATCTATAAACTTATGTACTAATCCATGTCGAAGTGGTGCAAAGTTAACTCAGTTTTTTTTCTGATTTATAACGCCAGCTTTTTTGGGGGGGAGGCGATGGGGGCAAAGCTGACTCTTTCGTCCCCTCTCCCTTGAGTTCAGGAATATGAGAGCTATCTACTACGTTAACTTTGTACTTTAATGGACATGTTCTTTCAGACACGGTCTGTAGTTCGGTTCCAGAAATAAAAATGCGTAAACTTGCACTTTGTCAATGAGTGCCATCCTCATGTATACATCCTTAGTGCTGACAAGGGAGCGAATTGAACCGAATAAAGTCTGACTTGAATGAAAACAAAGGTACGGAGAAAGAGCCACGGCCTACAACTGAAGTGGATCCGGTCTTCTGGGGAGTCATTTATGTATATAGTCTTTGTTGAGAATATGCGGGAGGTATCTTTCGATTTAAATCAGATAAACTCCGTTGCAGTCCTTGAATTGGTTGCTCACACGTTTTTCATTTGATTTTGTCGTAATGTGTAAGACCGCCATTGACTGCAGAGAAACAGCAGCAAGACGTCGTTCTCGCCTGAACGGCGTGTGTGTGTGTGCGCGCGCGTGCGTGTGTGAGGAATGATTCCACCGCGTGCAGAGAATGCTTCATAGGCTGTTAGCCCGCGCGAAAAGTTCGCTTGCCTTCTTTGCCTGGCAGTTTGCCCTGATGTCTGTACGTGGACTTTGATACTTATCGCGGCCTTGAGAGATTAGCACTCACAGCAACAGTAAGAAGATCGTTTGTAGGTCGGAGAATCTGAGCATTCTGCGCCTGGCTATGTAGTCCTATGAACACTTGCTTTCTGCAGCACATGTGATTCTCAAATTTGATGCGACGCACTGTGAACAGTTAAGATATATTCAATAGATTTTTTTCATGAAGTTCTGACAAACCGTTTCAATATCTGCTGATGATTCGTTCTTCTGGTATGCAGCTTTCAAATGTCAGAATGTCTAGGTTTGTAGTTCGCTACACCCTTTTTGTAATAAAGCAGGTGGCGAGGAGACAGGTTTGAAATGAAAGCATATCTTAGTTTTAATGCTTTTGTTATCTCCCTGTTAGCTCTCTCCGTCTTTTCAGAAATGTTACTAATCTAGTTGGGAATTTAAAACAACCAAAACAAACAGTATCTTTAAAAACATGGCCCTCGTCTGCATGGCTTTCACAGATTTTACGTTTTAATTTAAGGTTTGCAGACCTGTGTAGATTTATCTCTGAGGGAATTCTTTGACCGATTGCAAACGTCTCTTTTAAAAAAAAAAAGACCATTCCTGTAAGTCGCAGTACCCGATTTGTTAATACTGACGTGTTTGAATACTTGCAGCGGGACGACCAGGTTTACTAGATGATGGCTTTTAACCAAACTGCCTTTTTATTGTCGGCTCCCCGGGGAGCAGTTAATCGCATTGTGGATCACAATATTACAAACATTTTAGTCTCTGCGTTTTTCATTTGAAAGAGAGTAGGTCTTGCTAGAGTAACAAAGGAGGGAGCTGTTTTCACCGTGCGCTTGCCTGCATTAGGGTTCACAGCTGGAGGCGAGGCCCATACAGGAGACTGAAAAGGAAGCTGAAGAGACTGAACACAGCTTACGGAGGGAACTACCGCGCATATATTCAGACACGTGATTTAAGTCAGAGAAAGGATGTATCTGTTAGATCTCATTTTTTAAAAAATTATTACGAGCGGAAGGGAAAAGCCACTCAGTCTTATCTGAAGTTAAAGACAGCAGTAACTGGATGAGAACATGATAAACCATCCGTTAAACCCTGCTTAAAATTACGGGCGCGCATGCGTGCATTTCGTTTTCGTTTTGTTCATTAGCTATATGCCCTGGGAGTGTGTGTGTGTGTGGGGGGGGGGGTGGCTTTCAGCCTGAAAATACAATAACACAGAGTCAATGATTCAATGAAGCCGAAGATCTAGTACCTATATCAACAAAGTAAAAGTAATATTGATTAAAACAGAACAGCTAGCAGGTCTGCATAGGGTGAGACATACACCATTAATAACAATGAAGCAAAATGCTATTTGAACAGCGAGGTAATAATGAAGAAAACATGCACACCCTCATCTGCACTTCGTGCACAGGTACGTGCACACACGCGCACACACGCAACCTATATGTAAAGAGAACAGTATTTGTTGTGTTGTTTTCGTTGTTGAAGCTTGTGAAACCCTGGTCTAACGGACAGCTTTGGTTACAGAGTTGTAGACACAGATTTTCTCGTGGTTAGGTTCAAGTAGGGTGGTTATTAAGGAATAGGAGGGGCACACAAGACTTGTTATTGTGCAAGAGGTGGGAAGGAAACAGGCTTTTCCTTATCAACTAATGTATAAAACAGCCCCGGCCATGTCCGTAGGGAGACACAAACAGCTGCAGAAACGGTTTGATTGCACAGATACAACTGCAGTCCATGTACGCCTATCTTGCGTAGACCTTACTTTGCCCTTGCCGCTGACTGATTTGTTATGCGCTGGGAAACGTGGCTTTTTGGAACGACTCTCACAAGACGCTTCGGCGATGACGTACTAAGGACGGAGAGGGGTCAGGAGGGGGCGGCTCTCGCGCAGATTAAGGGCAGAGTTTGGTGTGGAAGGCGGGCCAGTGGTGGTGTGAAGGTGCTAAGCTGATGTTCTGGTGGGTAAATTTTTTGTTGGAAAGGTGTGGTCGAACATGTAAGGGAAAAAAGGGGGAGATTTTATTTACAATTCTGGGTAGGCAGCCAGGAAATTTAGTCCAAAACTTCATTTTCCTATTAAGTTTTTTTCATTTTTTCTACCATTTTGTCCAACACATTACCAAATCAGTAGTCCAAGTTATCTATTGAAACACTAGGCGTAAAGTGAGAGAAAGGAAGTTTGTAACAGCAGGATAGAAATAAGTCAAAACACTTTAAACAAAGCTATGGGTACCGACTGCGTGGTGAGTGGATTATGGGGACCGACTGCGTGCAGAGTGGATTAAAACTGTGTGAAGGAGTAGAACAGGAAACCGGTAGGGGAGAGAACAATGTATATGAAAAAAAGCGAAAAAGAAGAATATTCGAATACGTTTTAGAATCGTAGTCTAACTGTCCTTATTGTACCAACTAGTTATCCGGATAAATATAACTAGTTTTCCACTGTGATTGTCAAAGATTTTTATTTGCTTCACACAAATTGAGAACAAATACCACAACCTGCTCCCTTCGAAATGCAGTACTTGCTAACCTTAATTTTTGCTATGGATTTGTATTTCTGAATTCAAGAAGTATTGATGAGAACTTGAGAGGGCAAGCGGTTTATTTTATGCGAGCTGTGAACGGAGCTTGCGTGTTGCAGGAAATGCTTCTGCAAACAGTAACCTTGGCAAGCCACCTGTCTCGTCCCAGCTGGAGATGGACAAGACGGCCCACCTCACAGCACCCAGCCATGTCGGTCCCGGCACCCAGGTGTCTGCGGATCACAAAGGCGGCAAGTCAGAGCTCAGTGCCACAACCCCCTCGACTGGTCTTGCCGAAAAGGCGGCGAAGGTTGATGATGTATGCTTGACCGCTGGCTGTGTCAAAGCAGGTATGGACCAAGCAGCTCTCTATTGCCTGTGCGTGTGTGCGTGAATCTGCCTTCGTGTACAGCGTAGTGATTGTGCTTGGTATATGTGTGTGAATACGTGAATGTGTGGTTAGGCAGTGGCACATGATCCCACGTACAGCTTGCTGTTAAGAGTTAAAACGAAACAAAAGCGATCGACGAACCATTAATTCGTCACACGAAATGTGATTCGGCGATATGTGTCAAACAGCTGGGTGAAATGCTTCTTGTTAGTGCTGTTGTGCGTAATGTGTTTTCGTGCTTGTGTGTCGTGTGTTTGTAAGCGTACGTGTGCGCTTTGAAAGTGGGTGTGTATGTGTATGAGTAAAATGGATTGTTGTAGGCATATATAGGGATGCTGGAATGCGTGCGTGTATGTACATGTGAAGGTAGTGGTGCACGGATAGATCTGTATGGTATGTGTGGATATGCGTGCAAATGTATGGATTTAGCCATGCATCTCCGTGCGTGTGTACATCTATATAAACCTGTTATTTGTGCATGCCTATGTACACATGATTGCATCTGTACTTTTGTATACACGTAAGATGAATGTAGTACTGCATAGACAGACTGATGAATAAATGAGTATTATGCATAAATGCATTTAAGTAAGCATTATACTTTTATGCTTCACTCGCTTGAAAGTTTTACAATACATAAGGCTACACGACGCCCCGGTAATGTTCTCATTTCTGGAACTCAAAAAGGCATTTGCTTAACTCACTGAATTACATATTTTCCGATCTAAATGAGGCGTACATTTCCTGAACTTAGGGACGTATATGTTTCCTTGACTTAGTGACGTATATGTTTCCTTGACTTAGTGACCTATACATTTCCTGAACTTGGTGACGTGTACGTTTCCTGAACGTAGTGACGTATACGTTTCCTGAACTTAGTGACGTATACGTTTCCTGAACTTAGTGACGTGTACGTTTCCTGAACTTAGTGACGTATACGTTTCCTGAGAGGTCTTTAGACTGGCATGGTGGTTCCCCATGTCCTACAGGCATCTCTTTAAAATTCCAGATACATTTGATAAGTACAGCCCTTTTGAAAGTAACATTTTTCCCAAAAATGTTTGTCCATCTGCTGCTATGCTGTAAAATGACTCACCGTCCGTCAACAGCCGCCAACATTCTGACTGCGATGGACCTGACCGTAGACCCATGTGACGATTTCTTTGAGTTTGCCTGCGGCAACTGGAACAAAATCAACATCATCCCAGACGACAGAGCCCAGTACAACACCTTCTCTAAGCTGGCCGATGACCTGCAAGGCATATTGAAAGGTACAGCCAATACGGGGGTGCGGTGAAAGGGATTTTGTTATTATAGTTTTGTGATGAACTGACCTTCAGTCGTATCTTTGATGATGGGAGGAGGGGAACGCAAAAGTTTAATAAGAATTGTTAAAACCTTAAACTTTGGACAGGCCGAGTTAAGCTTTCATTTCTGCGTCCGTTTACATTTTATTAAAAAAATGTAAATGTTACAAAATGGCTATTTGCCCATGGTCGTTTGCGAACACTTTTATAAAATGTTAACGATAAGATTGGCATTCGTGCAACCCGCAGTTTTGAAATATCTCTGCATCTAAAAAAAGATCTGGACGTCGTTAAGGTGTTTCTTTAGTGAAGCGTTTACGAGGGTTAGAAGACGCAAGAAGTGAACTTCCATTTAGCTTAAGTCTGCTCCGAGATCCATAGACTGGGAAACCTAGCGACAGCTTAACAAAGTTATTTTCCTTGACGATATGGTCATCAATTGCAGACGAATGTGATTCTCTGGATATGGCCATACGTGTATACGACCCGCACTAGGCGAGCTGGGACCCACAGCATTCATCCAGTTAGGAATCTACGTGCTTATGACTGGACTTTGAAATCTTGTTTTTACTTTCAGTTCTGCTGGAGGCACCTATTACCAAAAAAGACGGCATTGCCACTCAGAACGCCAAGCATCTCTACGCTTCTTGTGTGAACGAAAGTAAGTGGTATTAAATCTATCGATACTATTATTTTTCTGGCAGGTTGTGATGAGAACAGTGGGACCGCAGCTCTATTTCTCCTGGAATATCTTTCAGTTGCCAAAGCTTGTTCGAGCTGCCTGATGGTTCAGCTTTCTGGATAGTTCCATCCTCCTCTGGAAACTTCTGCCAACTTGCAGAAAGCTATTTTTTTTAAAAACCTAGGTAATAATTGCAGAATTGGCCAAAATATTTTAGGACAGGATATTCCAAATCCATGCCTCCTTCCGTTGGTTACATGATTTGTTTGTAATGCGGTGTAATGCGGTATAATGCGGTGGCACCTGGAGCTTGCCTCCACGTTGACGTTTTTCCCTGAAGGTTCTACCACACTGTACTAATAGTCTTTCAGCTGATGGACAGTTCCGTCAAATTCCATGCGTATTTGGTGCACGACAGACATTTCCATCTTTTTTTTTTAGTGCCCATTTCTGGAATGTCACACTGTACGATTTCTTTATCTGCCTGGCAGGACTACCCAAAAAACATTACACTACAGGATCTTCTTGTTAAGAGTGATTGATTGGATTATGACGAAAGTACACCCAGCGGTGAATATTTCGTATCTGTTCAAAACGAAACAAGCCTTAGTTTGTTACCCACAATATTAAAAGATGCCCGGAAGTTTCACTTACTTTGACATTCCGAAAAACAGTGTGTAAGAAATGGTCGGAGGATTAAACGAGAAATATTTTTAAATTACAACAGGAAATTCCATGAAAATAATACAATTACAATATCCCCTGCCCTACTGAGAGCATACACAGAACGCTTTGCTTTTAAAGATTTATGGAACGTGATTAACAACGGCGTACGGACCCTGGGGGCGACACTTTATTAAACCCTTACTGCTTCCGACATCGACATCGATCGTGCAAACAATGCAAGCAATGTAGTACAGTGAGGTGAGTTTGGTGCCGTGGTCTGTGCTCTCGACAGCGGGAGGCTGTTCCTTGAACTGCTTGAACGCTACGGGCACTGAGTGCGCTGTAGTCGACAACATACACTGACATCATTCAGGGACGGGGTTGTTCGCGAGCCTTAGGAACCGTCTGCACACCGTCTGGAGACCGTTGAATCCTCAGTCTCGAAACTCTTCGCCTGCCAACGGCTGCGAAGTCGCCACACGAAATTTCGATCGATAGAGATCAACATTAGTAGCGCACTCACTTGCTTCGGTGTTATGAATAGTTTTTATGTCTAAAATGTTACGTCTACTTTCCATCAGCATAAGTGGCTTTAGATGTTAGGAAAATTATGCAGCATTAATAATTTACTAGCGTACTCATTTGTTTCAGTGTTACGAATAGTTAACGTATATTTTATATCTAAAGTATTACGTCTCATCGCTATCATTAACTGATGTAGCTTGAGAAGTTGAGAAAATCCATTAGAATTGTGATAGGTTTATTGTTATATGTTTTAGAAGATTTTTCCGAACACAGTGGCCTCCCTTTAGAAAGTCTCATTTGACAACAATAATAAAATCAACAATAAGTGGAGACTTGCAAAACGCGGCATCGCGACAAAGTGGACACTCCGCGCTTTACAACAAGCGATAAAACAAACAACAACAACAACAACAACAACAAAAAACAACAAACCAAAAAAAGAAGAACATGAATCAAGAAGCGAAAAACAATGGGATAAAAAAGCAATACAATAATTACTTACCTACTATACTGTACATCCACGAGAAACACGTAGGTTATTTAATAACATGTATTGCGACGGGCTCAGGTTTTATGAGCGAAAACTACAATGCAGAATCTTGAATTCGCCCCTCCCCGCCCCCCTCCCCACACAAAAGTATTCAAGCTTGATTTAAGTGTATCCTGTCTTTGTGTTATTTTGAAAAGCATATATCTAAACTTATCCCTCTATCTAGCAGCAACTTCCCCATAGGGCAATTCATATCGGTTACTAGTAAACAAATGACGCATCTCGTTTGACCAGGAATGGGTGGCTGTTCTATAAGTTTGTCATGAGACATGAGAGAATCGCTTAGTTCCATACACAGTTTCGCGAACACTATCTCTTTATTTTAAAAAAAACGGTCAGCACTGTCAAAGAGTGGCCCGCCTTAGCCACACGCGACTCGTGACTCTCAAAAGAAAGTTCTGGGAACAGTCTGTTGCAGACCATCATGACTGTGTTGATAGATCAGAAGCAAAATTTGTTTCTTCTGCATAATGTAGATGGATCTTTCTACAACATGGGAGAGGATACAAACTTTTTTTTTAATCTAAAAAAGTGACGGTTTTTACAGCTCTAATTGACAAGCAAGGCCTGGCGCCAATCAAGGCACTGCTGGCGGAACTAGGAGGCTGGCCCGTGGTGCTGGGCGATGAATGGAAAGATGAGGATGTCGAGCTGATGGACCTGATTGTCAAGCTGCGAGTGTACAACAACAAGGTTCTCGTCGACGTCTGGGTCAGCGCTGACGACAAAAACTCCTCAGTTAACATCATACAGGTCAGTGGAGGTGCGGGTGTCTGGACAGAGCTTCATGGGGGGTAGCAGCGCCTCCCGACGTGTGCGTGAAATACACGACTGGGGGGAGTGGGGAGGTGAGGGGGGACAAGCTTTCGGACTGCCTTTATGGTAGGCAGACGAGACACGAACACCATGCGTGCAACCCAATCCTAAGTGGATGTCCGTCCGTCTGCCTACCTGTTTCTGGCCTCTGCCTGCCTCCCTTTGTCCAACTTCACATTTGTCTCTTCCTCTTCCACATTTGTCTCTTGTCTCTTCCTCTCCCCCCCTCTCCCTTTCTTTCTTTCTTTAATTTCTTTTTACTTCGTCTTTCTCTTTCCTTTGTTTCTCCCTCACTCCGTCCTTTTTCCCGTCCAATTCTGTCTGCCACAGACTCCACTTTCCAGCCACTGAAAAGACCGTGCCTGAAGCTCTCGTTCTGTTGACAGCTGGATCAGCCAGATCTGGGAATGGAATCCCCGGACTACTACCTGAAGCCAGGGGAAGGCGAGCTGCTGAAGGTGTACGAGCGGTTTGCCCGTGACGTGGCCATCATGTTTGGCGCCAGTGAGAAGAGAGCCAAGCAGGAGGTGTACGACCTCGTCCAGCTGGAGGTCAAGCTTGCTAACGTAAGCCAGCCGTTGCTCTGGAACCTTTCATGGTTGCCTGGGGTTCATATCTGCACTCCGGGCGCACAGCAGGTCTAACATGCACACAGCGGAAAGACTTTACGGCCTGTCTTACGACCTGAAGTACAGATGCGAACGCTTACCCAACCCAACCCTGCAACACTGGGAAGGGTGGGGGGTTAGCTTTACTAGGCGTCACGCCCCCACCACATCTAGTGATTCAATCAGCGATTCACCCTGTCACACCTGAGCGAACCTCGACGGATCGTTCGTGAAAAGCGTCGCTGGATCGCTCGTTGAGTCGCTGGCAAGTGATTTAGGAACTGTCCTGATTACTCACTCCTAACAACCGGCCAGTCGGAATACGTATGTCAATGTGACCCGACTTATGACGTTCGTCTTCCTTACTAGTTCAAAATAAATGGCGGAAACCGACGGAGTGCAGCTAAGCATTGTCCAGACAAGTTATTTATAAAAGTATTTCGTCCACATGAAGCATCATGGAATGTCCATACAAAGATTTACCACCACCAACACCCCCCCACCCCAAAAAAAGTGTGACAGGGATTCGTCAATCCCCTCAGTACAAACTGCATCTAAAAATCGCTTCGACATTTTCTTGGCTCCGGTCGGTCGCACAGTCTCTGCAGTGGGACCGGGGATTTGCGATGATGTTAAATTTTTATTTTTAAAAAAAATTTGCGTCAGACTGCTGTCATGTAACTGTGAGTCAACATCGACGGTGAACTGGACGTGTCGATCGTGAAAGCTAGCAGGTGACTGTTCAGGTTCTTTGACCTCAGTCTAATTAACACGCCACAGTTTCAGTTCCTGTTGTGGGTCGCTTGACTCGAGCTTCATTTACTGAGCGAAATTCCTCCATTGCTGTCCTTTTTTCAGATAACAGTTCCAGAGACAGATAGACGGGATAACGAAAAGATGTACAACAGGATGAATGTAAAACAGCTACAACAAATGATACCTGGAGTATGTTTCTTATTACTGTCATGTATTGCTTGTATTA
Organism: Lanistes nyassanus; assembly: GCA_004794575.1. Classification (NCBI taxonomy): domain Eukaryota; kingdom Metazoa; phylum Mollusca; class Gastropoda; order Architaenioglossa; family Ampullariidae; genus Lanistes; species Lanistes nyassanus. The sequence goes on from SMGT01014167.1 coordinate 267,512, forward strand.
CCTACGTTATCCTGCCCTACAAATGTACGCTTTGTTTCAGTACCAGTCTTTTCACTGATTACTGACTTACACATTTTTTAATTGCTGCCCACATTATGTGTTGTTTCCAACTGAACGTTTCGTTTTACTTACTGTTCGTGCAGTGTTCTCGTCTCCCTAACTTCTCTTTTACTTTGAATGTGATTAGCAATCAGTGGTTTTGTGTGTATACATCTACTGGGTTTTATTCATATTAATGTTCTTATTTCGTTTACTTCCATATTTTCTTAAATATTAAAGAGTTAAAGTTTTCTTTGGTTGGATGACCGCATATCTTTGCAAAGATTACTGCAGATATTTCAGCCTCCACTAACTTATTAGGAGATGCTTTTTCTATGAAGTATTAGAACATTTCTTGGATTCGCGGCACTTGATTTCTCTTGGAACAAGTGCTGCAGAATATTTCTTTCGCGACTTTCTTAGTCTTGTTAGTCTAACGTCTTTGGACATTTATTTACGGCGGCGTGTTTCAGTTTGAGTGGCTGCCGTACCTCCAGAAGTTGTTCCAGCATGTGAACATCACCATTTCTGAGACAGAAGAGGTTGTCGTCTACGCCCCCGATTATTTGAAAAAGATGGTGGACTTAATCCGGGAGACAGACAAAAGGTTTGGAGTCGTCCCCTCTTCGTGTGTTGCTCTGGGCACTATGTTTCACGTGCTTTGTACACAGATCATAATGTATGCGCGAAGAAAGCGAATCTTGCGTGCAAGGCTCCGCTTCTTCATGCTTGTCCGATGATTGGCGTGCTGTGTGGTATCTGCCGTAATATATAATTAATCCAACGCCTGTTCAAACATTGATCTTCTGTGGTATGCATTTGTGCTTACCAATCATCGATTCGTTCAATTTAACATATTGGCTTACATCACGCGTATGGGTTTTTCAAATGCGTACTGTTCATCGATCGTTTCATACCTTTTAAATGTCTTTTACACGTGTTGTAAACGAAGCACATGTTATCCTCCATATCTTTCTCCAGACCCATGCGCCTCGAAGACTTGGCATCTAAGACTTTCTTGAGGTGTTAGACCATAGGTAACGCGTGCTTGGCCTGCTGTGCTCCCCAACAACTTCTCCAGTAAATAAGGACACATTCTTCAAAACAATACCTATTCGCTACAGGAGTGCAAGAATTGGATTGAGCAATCTGTTTCTTTGGTTATGTCTTGCAAGGCTTGGGGCTGTTACGTAACGGCTTGCAGAAGAAATTGGGTCTACTTCTTGGGTTTTTTGCAGGCCTGTGATGAACTGCTTGTACTGGGGCATTTTTTATGATCAAATATTTGTTTTTGCAGAACTTTACTCGGCATGGTTTGCTTCTTGCAGGACTTTAGCCAACTATCTCATCTGGCGCATTATGATGAACCGTATCAGCAATTTGCCCCGCGAGCACCGATCCGTCAGAAACGAGTATAACAAGGTAAACTCGCGCGCAAGGTCAGGGCTTGACTTTAACTGACCTTTTCTTCCCTAGCCATATCCTATACATTTATCATAAATTCTCCATCCGTACCAAGAAGACGACTTCTACTTCTCCGACAAAAGAATATGTGTTGAAGATACTGAAAATGTGTGAAAATATTCAGTGACCTGGCTTGGCAAGTTGTCAAGATTTATTGTATTTTCCTATCACAATAATTACTTGGCCTGGACGATCAATTAGCCGTATCCAACCCTGCGGTTAAGTGAAATCTTGTAAAGCCTTGGTTGGTATTACCGTACTTTCTTGCGACTTTTTTAAAAAAACAAATTGCTGCCGAAAACTTTCTCACATTTATCAGCCATCATTTTAATTTTATATCTCTCCGTATAGCTGAATAAATTTTATGACTGTTGTCAGATATCTTTGGCGACCAGTTGCAGTGGAAGTTATTTTCTGACACCGGTATCTAAAGTGAAAAATCATTGAGCGGGACAAGTTAGTTCTAATATACTGATAGGTCTACAGTTCTGTGCGGAAAGTTGTGGTAAAACATCATTATTATGGCATTACGATCAGTACCCATGCAAATGAAATGAGCCTGGGGTCTTCTTGTCTCGACTTTGTAGAAAATGCTTGGGTCGGAGACCGAAAGAGCCAGGTGGAAGGACTGTGTGGACTACGTGAAGGAAAACCTGGGCGACCCCATCGGGCGCATGTTTGTGGAGGAGAACTTTGACGAGACCTCCAAGACCACGGTGAGTTGTCTTTCTTGGCCAGGAGCACTTAACTCTTGTCGCACTCAGTAGAGCCTTTGTAATCATCCTTGCCCTCGTCGTCGTAGTAGAAGCTGTTGCCGATGTTGGTGATGGTGGTAAAATAGCGTTTAACGAAAAATGACTGTGGATGTTTTCGTGCTGGCTTTCAGGCTTTGGAGATGATTCATAACATTCGGGAGGCATTTTACGATCTGCTGAAGGAGGCCGACTGGATGGATGAACCGACTCGGCGCGTGGCACGAGAGAAGGTGGGGCGCTGGTTCGCCGTTTACCAAACTGAACTTCGAGATGATGCAGCACAGCTGTACATATCTTTCTTTTTACCACACCGGCTTATTACTGCTAAAGATCATCATCCACACACAGACACACACACACATGCATGCAAGCATCCGGTCCCCTATCCAGAAGCAAAAATGTGCAGATGATGTCTAGTTTTTTTCAACCTTTGTACTTGCAGGCAGAAGCGGTGACGGAAAAGATTGGATACGCTGACAGCCTCCTGAACGACACAATACTGAACAAGGAATTTCAGGACGTACGTATTGTATGTCATCGCAGGGACAGAAGCTTCGTGTTAGATGATGTGTCGGCTTCCTTTGATTCCTTCCTCTTCTCTCTGTCACTTCCTTTGATTCCTTCCTCTTCTCTCTGTCACTTCCTTTGATTCCTTCCTCTTCTCTCTGTCACTTCCTTCGATTCCTTCCTCTTCTCTCTGTCACTTCCTTCGATTCCTTCCGCTTCTCTCTGTCACTTCCTTTGATTCTTTCCGCTTCTCTCTGTCACTTCCTTTGATTCCTTCCGCTTCTCTCTGTCACTTCCTTCGCGGCAAACCAGAGGTAGTCTCTGGTGTCACTTGCGGAGAAGAAAGCCATACTTGCAGCTACATCTGTACAGTCAGTGCTTTCAGTTTTATTTTCTGATCCTTGGTTTCACACTTCTAAAAGAGCATTTATGAAAAATGAAACACGCATTAATAATACGTAAATGCCGCATGTTCTATATATCTTTGCGCAAGGGCCCATTTTCTGCCATGAAGGCGAAAATCAAAACATATCCCCTGCGTGAAATTACGTCAATTCTTCAGAAAATAAGTTGCAAAAGCAGATGCTTTAGACGAGACATGGGTAAATATTATAGGGAAAAATTCAAAGGGTATCGTTTATGCTCATGTTTTATTCAACCCATGCATCTACTTCCAGAATGTTTATGCATGGGTAAATATTCTGAGTGGAATTAAATGAAATTGTTCATGTATATGCAGGTTTCATTCAGCCCTACCAACTACTTCCAGAATGTTCTGGCCAATATTCGCCATATTTTCATCAGCAACTTCAAAAAGCTCCGGGACCCCGTGGATCGAACTGCGTGAGCACATGTTTACTTGAGGGGGGGGGTATGTGTTGCATAACGTCCAGCCGCAAACTATGTGCATATCAGGACCGTGTTGCTGATACAAAGTTTACGTGCTGCCACACGTGGGACTGATGGCGCAACACGGGCCTCAGTCCCACCCAGTCACATTATACTGACACCGGGCCAACCAGTCCTAGTACTGTTCCCTATAGTACCAGGCGACTGGCAGGGCAGCTACTAGATTGCCAATTTTTAAGTCTTAGGTATGACTCGGCCGAGATGCGAACCACCGACCTCCCGCCTCGGAAGCGGGAGACCACCGAGGCGGTCTCATGTTTACTGGGGAATCAACTGTAGCAGGCATTCGCTTGTCCGCTGGCTCTTCATCCCAGCAATCACTAGCTCTGGTTACCCACTCAGTGGCTTATAACTCCGGCAGTTGTAACTTGAACAGACGCTTTTACTAGCTAGTAAAAGTCTTTATTTAGAAAGGCGCTGGAAGGATGTGCTTTTTTAAAATTTAGTTTGGAAAATATCAGAGTGTATAGCATCTTTTTATTTGTTTATGGATTAAATTTACTGTTGTCTATTTACACAAAAATTGCTTGTCTGATTCAGGTGGTCGACAACTCCAGTAATTGTCAACGCCTTCTACAGCTCTACGAAAAACCAGATTAGTGAGTTATGCATCCCATTGTCGTATTGTCTCTACTAAAATTTTTTCTTACATTTTGCACCAGCCCTCATTCTTTTATTTATTTTTCGACATTTGGCTTTTGAGGAGAGGAGAGTGAGAAGATACAGTTTCATGAGATACAGTCCATGTTTTCGTCTTAGTGTTTTTCCTTGACCCGCGGCGAGTAGTTTTTCTTTTAATGTAAAGTTACCTGTGGCCTTAGTTACTCAACTGACCTCCAGCACTAAAAGAAACAGAAAAAATAACTGCTGGGTAAATTTCATGCCACGGGGACAAGCTGTACCTGACGTCACTATAAATCCTGCGCCACTGCTGCTTTTATCCTAGTTAATAATTTATGTGATTTCTTTCTATGCGGGAAGAGTGTGTGTCTTAGTGTTTATATGGTCAGGTGAGGAAGCACGTTCATCCAAGGTATAGCGTCACTATATAGGTTATATATAGAGAGAGATTTTACATTTCGCAGTCCTGTTCTGGAGGAGCAGTGTCCGATCAGATTAGTCAATAAATGGATATTTTTACTAGCTATAGCTGTGTGTTTCAGTGTTCCCCGCTGCAATTCTCCAGCCACCATTCTACAGCAAGGAGTATCCGAAGTAAGGACACTGAGTTTTATTTTATTTATACGCATTAAAATTTTCTGGGGTAAATAGCTCTGGACGAAAACTATATATATGTATATAGAGAGCACTGCAATATATGTGGTACACGACAATTTTTTTTTTAAAAATGTGCAGGAATGCTAACCGTTTATGTTCAACGATTTTATATCGTGAGGTGGGTTTCTGCTGCAAGCTCCTATTTCTGTATGGCATATATGTATATTTTTTTAATCGATTATACACCATGTTTGGGACATTACGTCTTGTCGATCTGATTTAAGTTGCAATTATTGTATTTGCTGTTCTCAGGTCACTGAACTATGGTGGCATTGGCATGGTTATTGGGCATGAAATTACTCACGGGTTTGACGACAGAGGTACTAATTTCACTTGCATCGCAATGATGACAACTTACATTTAATTCTCATATATAAGCTAGAAGAAATGACAAGTTTCATGCAGTCTTCGCGTTGGTAATGCGAATCTCTGTAGGTACAGAACGTATAAAATGCCCCCTCCTCCCACCCACCCACAGCGGTCCTGGCCTCGTGTATCCTTCCTATCAGCTCCAATGGTCTTAACACTAAGCTGCCTCGGGGCTCCTAGTTAAGACTGCAGGATTTCTGTATCTTCTGTATGTGCTGCCGCCGACAGTACGATGGAAAATGCTTATGGTATATCACATGTCATACGAAATCGTAAAGATATGCTTGTGATGTACCAACTTGCGGAATTCTTTCTTTTCATGGCGGTCGTTGGTAGAGAAGGGGGACGATACTCTTACTAGTCATCACTGTGGTCTGTGCATGAACATAAAGGAGTGTACACGTAGCTCCAACCTGCCCCGTTAGCACAAGTGAAACACTTGTTATCTTTAACAGCTTTTGTCACTACCGTCTACACCGTGATACACTTCACACGGTGGTGTTGGTAATATTAGTGGTGGTGTTAATGGTGGCGACAGTGAAAATGACGACGATAATGATGATGATGATGATGATGATGATGATGATGATGATGATGATGATGATGATGATGATGATGATGATGATGATGATTGATGGATGGTGATGATGACTGATGGACGATGATGATGATTCAGGTCGGCAGTTTGACAAGGACGGCAACCTCATTCAATGGTGGGACGACATCGTTATCCAGAAGTTCAAAGAACGCGCTCAGTGTATCATCGATCAGTATAACAACTACAGCGTTCCAGGGCTTAACATCAACGTAAGCACTTTTCCCGTTCACCAAAAATCCACCTGACAGTAGGTACTTCAGTTCTCAAGCTTGCTGGATTGTTCCTCTTTCTACTGCAGCGAAACGAAGATTGATCCCTCACCCACCCACCAAAACCCCCCAACAGGCGAACAAACGCCAGACGGCTCAGTCATTCCACGTTTTACTTCTAGAGGACAAGAAAACAAATTAGGTGATACATGATAATACACACACACATATATATCTATATACATGACATTTTACTGCAATATATATTTATATTTTAAGTATATATTATATCTACTAAACCACAAAGTCACCAATATCAAGGGAGACTATCTTTCCCTCACAACCTACAGGTGAACGGCATTCTGACACAGGGTGAAAACATTGCTGATAATGGCGGCATCAAAGAGGCATACAGGGTAAGTCTTCCTGTAGCAGAATTTTTTTTCCTGACATAGCGCTGCATTGTGCTCATTAGGAATTTCGATTTGTCGCATGTCCCACGTGTGGCCGCGCGTAAACTTTGTCTAAGCAACACCGTCCTGATATGCACGTAGTTTGCGACTGAACGTTAAGCAACAAATACCCCCCGCCCCCATCACATTCCGGCAGCCCCTCAAATTTAGAACAATGGAAAGCACAAGACAACTCGGAAGCTGTACACTGCTCGGTTATTTTTCATGCAAGGGCGAGAGCAAGAAGCTTTCATCTGGCAACCAAGAGTCACATGCGGGCAAGTGAATTAAAAGCTTTTCGGCAGAACGGGAAAGATGAGGTAAAGACAAAGTAACTGAACCAAGTGTTCGACAAACATGAAGGCAGCATTTCTGCGCATTAACCTTTCATCGGCACAAAGTCCTTTTAAGAAGGCGAAGGACTTATCGAAAGTAGACAAAACGAAGTGCTACAAGATGATTTTTGTTTATATTTTGTTCGTTTGTGTTAGTCCTGATGAAGGATTCTGTGTTTGTAATATGTGATTCATTTACTTCGTTTTTCCACATGTTTGCATCCCCAGTAGCAGTCTTTTGCTCGTATTAGAAAGTCCTGCTTTAACCTGCAGAACAGATCGGAATGCACGCACAGCCCTGCACTGGAGTTCTTCGGGAACTCCCTTCCCTACATATTTCTACATTCGTTTGTTACTTCTTTTTCTTCCGTTCTGTCCTTTGAATTTTTTTCAAAAACTTTTTCTTCTTGCCTAACAAGTTTCTGTGTATGCGTGTGTATCTGTGTACGTGTGCATGTACCTGTGCATGCATTTCTCTGCGCATGTGTTCATTTCATGCGTGTGCGTACATGCGGCCGGTCATGCTTGCGTGTATGTGTGCAGGCATACCGGAAATGGGTCAACGACAGAGGTGGCGAAGAACCGCGCCTGCCAGGGATGCTTGAATACAGCAACAATCAGCTCTTCTTCATAAATTTCGCACAGGTTCAGCTGGCCTGTTTCTTTCCTAATGTCTGCGATGTAATGCAGTGTATTTTTTTCTTTTTGGCCCGAATGGTTTACAAATTTCGTTCTCTTCAGCCGATTCGATTTGATCTATAAAGCAAACGCTAAGTCGCCTTTCATACCGTCTTCATTTGAGATCTTACTGTGATGACAGCAGAGACGTTCCGAACAACTCATACTTAAAGCTTGTCACCCGATTCCAGAAGACGGACTTCCAGCTTGGTATTTCGATCTTCGGGAAGTTGTGTAAAATCATCGTCGTCGTCGTCGTCATCATCATCGTCATCGTCGTCGTCATCATGATCTAGTATTTATAAACCGCTTATTCGTGATCTAGGCGCTAATAGACAAAGTACAAACACATACACAAGCACAACCGCATACATATTATCCAAAATAAAGGGTAACCGAAAACTTTGTAGTCAGGAATGCATGAATTTGCACCTGTTATGTGTGTAGATGTGTACATGTGTATATGTATTTACACGCCTGTCACGCATACGTGTGACTAACTACCTGCGGTGACAAATTACAGGTGTGGTGTGGAACTACGCGACCTGAAGCTGCCATCAACCGCATACGGACGAGTGTGCACAGTCCCAGTCGTTACAGGTGAGACGATGAAACGTTAGAAAATTTCAAATGACACCTTCGTCAGTCCATGTCCGTTGACCCACGCCTCCCATTTCTCTCTTATAGCGTGGGCATCAACTTAACTATGCAGGGGGAGGGATAGTACACTCTTCCTCTTCAAGGTACCGTTAAGTACTATTTCGTTTTAGAAGAATTCGTCATAGAAACAACTTTAAAACCCATGACAGTCGTAAGACGGGGGGACACCTGTACTCTTATTTGGATTGCCAAGATCGTGAGATATCCAGTAATCGAAGCAAGCGTGGGAGCGTGAAAGATAGCATGTAACGACTGCTCAAACAAAACTATTTGTTTATTTTCCTTCAGGGTGATTGGCACATTACAAAATTTGGAGGCGTTTTCCGATGCGTTCAAGTGTGCCCCGAGTTCCTACATGAACTCCCCGCACAAATGCGCCGTCTGGTGAGAAGCAACAGTGCCACTCATCCTTCCTCCCTCTCTGGATCAAGGCAGCCCCCACCCTTCTCCAGGGAACGAACACTGCCTTCAAATCTGCCTCCAGGTGACGTGTCACCTGGATCATGTCCTTGTGTTGTATCCTGACCGGTACTTTTTCGGGACAAACGATCGAGAACTGGGGGCTCAGCAGCCGTGTGTATGTGTGGCTGCTGCCGTTGTTGCATTTCTGTCTCAGTTTGAAAGACTGGACGCCTGCCGTCGGCCAATCGCAACGGTGTGAGTGCAAGTGCATTTATCGGACTTTGCGCGCGTGCAGGCATTTGTTCAAGGATCACTGCTGGCTTGTTGTTTGGCATCCTGGGCGAATTGTGGGTTCGGTGGAAGTGAGTCGCAACGATTGCCAGAAAAGACAGGAGATCTCCTGAGTTATTGTTTTGCTCCTGGGGCATGAGATTTCGTCAAGGTATTGCTTGGGAAATGTCAGAACTTGGCACAGGTAAAGTTAGTTTTTTTTCCCCCTGCGAGACAGGCTTGTGATGAAACAGTGTATGTACCACTGACACACTGTGCACGTCCTGGCCAGAAGGAAGAGATGGTGACTTATTGGTCGTGTAATGCAAGACTTGCGCAACGTGTCGAAGAAGTGAACTTTTGATTTCCGGAGGGGACACTTAACTGGGTGTCACCCGGTGATCAAGGACGTGATGTTTGGGGACAAAAGTCGCTGGTAACGCAAACACGCATTTGCCCAAATACCTTGTTAACGTCTGTGCGTGGTGCAGTGTTGTCTGATTGGCCTGCGTGTCAAGGTGTCAGTAATGGAGCAGTCGTCGATCGAAAGATGAGACGGAATAAAATTGCACATCGGCCATGGCCACGTCGTGTTGCAACTCTGAAAGTATTAGACTCTGTTATAAGGACATCTTGGCTTATGAGAGCGAAGGGTATTTCTTGCAGCAGTCTGTGCTATGTCCCTCTGTTGCTGGAGCGCAGCCGTAAGACAGGCAAGAGGATGTAAGAGCTTGAAAAAGCGCAGAAAAACTGGAGCCAATCAAAATATGCTAATCTCTTAGGGTCACCACTGAAAACGTTGCAGTTTCCTGAAAGATCTTTACTGCCTATACCCTACCCCCCCCCCCCCCCCCCCCCCCCCCCCCCCCCCCCCCCCCCCCCCCCCCCCCCCCCCCCCC
>SMGT01014167.1:277369-332969 GCA_004794575.1 Lanistes nyassanus
ACCCCCCCACCCTTCCCCTAAACCCCCGACCTCCCGAAACATCCCCCTCTCCCTCCCTTCCCCCCGCCCCCGGAAAGACCTGCGAAATATAGCTCGCCATTTGATTGGCTCCCCTTTTTACACATCCTAAGTAGAGCTCGTCATTTGATTGGCTCCAGTGAATTAGAGCTTTTACGTGCTGATAACTCTCGTTCCAGGACACAAGTCAGTTGCCATGGCGTTGTAAAGGGATTGCTATTATTTTTTTGTACAGATACCTGCGACTGTGCTTTTGTCATTACTCTCTCGCCCTTTTTTTGGTACCGTTACCTCATGTTTTTTACAGTTTTTTCTAAACTGGTGTGTTTCACGTCAACATTTTGACCTTGCCCGTTGTGGGTATTTTAAACTATTTCCGGTGCTTTTTTGAAAATCTGTTTTGTTGTCTGCACCTTTAATGTAAACATTGTCCGATGTATACTCTCATTGCAAACGTTCCCTAATACTGTATCTCTTTTATCTTGTCATTTGCATCGTTTCCTCTTTTCTCCTTTTTTTCTGTCTCCGTGGCAGACTTTCGCTGTTAGTGGCACCCGATTTCTTCTCTACCTGCTCACTTTCTTGGAACGTGCATCGCCATGTCTCTTACTATATCCACATAACTTTGTATTATTTCTTCTCTGCTTCAATCTGCGCTGTTTTCTTATGGATGCGAGTGTGAATGCATTCGTGCATGCAAGTGTGTGTGTGTTCGTGGCGCACGTGGCCGATTTCGTTGTTTGTGCGTCTATGCATGTGCCTGTGCCACTGAATGAAACATGCTGCTTTTACAACTTTTTGTATCCACCCAAGATTTTGTAAGTTCTAAGCACAGCTCACGGTATCTACTCACTACTTTGTTGTCAGCACAGCTCTCTGTATCATAATTTGTAAGTTGTCGGCACGCATTTCTACAATGTTTTCTGAAGAAAATGGTTTCCCGTCAAAAAAAAATGTTTTGTCAAAAATACGTCTTCGTTGAGATGGAGGGCTTTTTTAAATGTAGAAAGCTCGTGAGATTATTTTTCCACTTTTGAGTATATTTCTTGTTCGTTTGTTAGTGTTTCATACGGAGAAGTGTACAAAATCACTAATCTTTTTTTATGGGACCTGAAAATAGGGCCCTGCGAAGCTTCGAGATACGATTCGATTGCAAATCTACAAATCGATTCAAAATTGTTTGCTTCATTTTTAAACTTTTATTTCGTGCATTGTACAATATCCACACACACACACAAAACAAACACACACACGTGCACTTCGTCACTCCATAAACATGTGCTTTCGATGAAATATTATTCTACATTATAGCTTATCTTTACAATGTTTTACTCATGCGCTCCTTGTCACTTGCGATTAATCATTACACAAGTTGTTATCAGCCTGTTGTCAATTCTGAGTTTTATTTGACGTTTACAGCATAGCTGTGAAGTGTGATGCCACCATGTGAATTTCTGGTCCAAATTTCTTAAAGCCGTTTTACTTCAAGCAGTACCCGACCTTCAGCCTCATCAACAGTGGTCGAAATCTGACAATAGCCAGTCTGTTCTTGTCTGCTGCGTTTGGTTACACGGGGGAGGGGTTTCTCGGTGGGTGTGTTGGTGAGTCAGCCTGAGAGAGTAAATCTGTGTATGAGCGATAAGAAAGTGGCGTACGGTGGACTGGAAGGTAAGCTGGCGAGAAAAGGATCGAAGCTTGTGCGGGGTGGGGGGTGGGGGGAGAATTGTTTTATCAAAACATTATTTCAGAACACACGTACCCACTCACACGTAATATCTTTTTACCGCGAAATAATGATTGTGTATGTGCGCGCGTGACCACGCGCGCATATGTGTATGTTGTGCAGCCGCACGCACGTGCATAAGTACGTACACCAGCGTGATACTGGCTAAAAATCTGAACCGGAGGTCAGTGAAGCTATGGACAATTAACGTTACTCTTCTACCGACAAACACAGGGCTCTAAATAACGCTGGCTGCATATCATTACATATCTTCACAGCTCTTCGAGACAAAACAGATTCCACGTTCTAGTAGACATAAAGATGAGGAAGACACGTTATACACATTGATAAGACTTTTTCTCGGAACACAAACTGTAGCCTTTTACTACATCTGTCACCATGCAGTTCTATAGCTTCGTTTGGGGCCGTCTTCACAGTCGAAATTACAAACCCGGAGCCGTGCATTTTTAAAACACATCACAGCAGCATCGGGGATAATGCTGCAACTATACACAGGCCTCCGTGAAGCAGACCAACCCGAATGCGTCCGATTTTACTAAAGCGCACGTATACTTGTTCTTCTAGTTTTAAAAAAGGGACTTTACAATACTGGTGTAGTAAATCTGCATTTCCTCGTAGTTTCGACTCAGAGTCTTCGGGGTTGGTCGTCTCGCCGCAAACTAGGTGCACATCAGAATGGTCTTTGAAATGGTAAGTAGAACGTCTAGTTACAAATAAAATACGTCACCTAAAAAAATCTCAATATGCTTCGACAAACTAATTTTTAGAGTTTTAGTTTTTTAAACACTCTGAAACAAATTCGAAAATAATGCCTTTCAAAGCAGTATTAAACTTGGGTAAACGATTTGAAATAGTAGTAGTAATAGTCTGGAATTGGGGTAATGCTGCTGTTTTCAGTCTTGGTGATTGTTCGCGCACGTACGTGTCGTTCCAAAGTTCCTGTTGAGTACGTGTTCGGCCACCGCCAGTCTTTATATATAATCTCGTATCATCGCCTGGCGCAACAATTCAACCACAAAGAAAGTAAATTTAAAAACTGTAGTCCAACCTTTTCCAATAAAGAATGAGTCGACTTCAGCTGTGCGGCCGAATTTACAAGGAACAAGCGTCACAGTGCCAGCGCGAAGACATCCTCCAAAGATTCCATCAGCCCCCCCCCCCAAAAAAAAAGAGTTTTTCCCCTTTATTATATCGACAGGCGTTGTATGTTACTCGAGTTACTTCATTCTAGATTATAGAATATCAATACTCAAACATGAAAATGCGGAACTCACTTCTGTTTACGAAAGATATATACTTCTTAACATGCCATTTTAACTTCGCCTCAAAACAAAATAAGTCATTTCATATTTTGCTAAATATTTTAACTGTCGACAATAAAGGTGGAAGCTGTTCAACAGCCACCTGCTGCAGAGCTGCTAAACGCTATCAGCAATACGCGGTTCCGTGTTCCATTCTGCAAAGTATAAAAGTAAATAGTAGAATTGCTGTACCCTTAACATTTGACTACGAGAAAAATGAAAGAAGAATCCTTCGTCAAAGATGACTGCACAAACACCTCTTGCTCACAAATCACCATGCACGCAGCTATGCGGTAGATTGCTGCGCCAAATGCTGAAATGGCTAATTTAAAGCGTTCTTTCTCATAAATTCAGTATTTACGAGAAAAGTAAACGTCTCGATCTATCACAAAAAAAATTCATTTCTCTTATGATAATCTGTTCCATTGAGAGATACTAGTAAAATATTAGATTGTATTGACCACGTTAAGTTATAGTAAAAATCAAGAAACGGAATTGTATATTTTCACAGAACAGGGGGGAAATGAGCTGTTTTTCATGCACCCTATAACCTCCTATGTTTTTTTTTCCATGGACACTATATATTCTGAATATAGTGTCAATGGGTTTTTCGCTATCCACTGTGCCTTCTCATTTCCGCCGGAAGTAATCAGTGACCATAACTGGCGAAGTTATACATGCCGTCTGCTTCCGGCTTGGACGGTTCTCAAGATTTAATGACAAGTTCTGTATTGTTTCTGTAATCCTTTATTTTATTTCTGTCGATATGGCTGATGACGAGCTAGCGAAGAAGCTCAACCGTCGAAATTTGATAAACGAAGGTGAAGAAGATTCCGTTCTTCCGTCAACAAACATATTCAATCCGTACACGGAATTCAAGGAGTTCACCAGGAAGCAAATTCAAGATTTTCAGAAGACATTTAATAAGTGAGTGATTATATACAGGACTCTGTGGATTTAAACTGCACTACAATAGCGTGAATCGTTTGGAACATTTAAATTTCTTATTCTCTTCTTCTTACCTCAGTTCCTTATTTCATTTCCTCATTTCCTTATTTTCCCAGTTTTCAGCACAACTTCCTTCTGAAAAAGACTGTAATCATGCCCTTGACGAATACGCTATATAGTTTAACTATGCACCTCCTGTTAATTTTATTTGTAGACTATGTACAGTCTACGTTTTAAGTTAACAGGTATCTGAACCAGTTGGTTCAATATAGCAAGAAGAAGTCTAGTAAATTTGTAGACACCTTATTTAGTAATTGGTAGCACAAGGCCAAAATCAAATTAGAGTTTTATATTGATAATATAAACTTGTCTTTGCAGCTAGTTCTAACGCCAGGATAAAGTTCTTTTCTATTTCTTTAGTGTCATTTGTAAAAAGTAAAGGTTGGTTGAGTCAGCAACTGGCAGTATAAAATCTTCTGTGTTAACTGTCGGAATGCAAAAACAAAAAGGGGGTTCTTTCCCTGCCTCCCCAGACCTTTTTTTTGTTTTGTTTTTTAGCTTGCTAATGTGACACGGTAAATGAATACTAATTTGCTGTTTATGTTTAATCATATGCTCCTAGGTATGATGTTGGCAACGACAAATACATCGACTTTCATGAACTGAAGCTGATGATGGAGAAACTAGGGGTTCCACAGACACATCTGTCTTTGAAAGCCATGATCAATGAAGTGGATGAAGATCATGATAATAAAATCAGTTTTAGAGAGGTATGCATCTTGTGAGTGCATGCACACTTTTTTAATATAAAAATGTGTACATCCAGAAAAAAGAAACAATGCAGTTTCTTTGAACTGTTTGTTGGCAAGCAACTACAGCAAAGTGGTAAATGGTCTTTTAGGTCATGACACCGTTAGCTGTATTTTGTAATCTGAAGTCATGCGTAAAGTTTAACTCTTTTTTGTTCACTTCTTTTCTTGACTGCTGACTGGAAACAATTTTTCTGTTGTTTTGTTGTCGTTGTTTTCATGAGAAGTACTGCATGCACAGAAATACCAAATGGGTTTTGGCTCATAACTTTCTTCACTGACTCTTACAGTCTCTTGTACCTTCTCTCAGGATGAGTATTGACCAGAGAAAAACCACAACAAAACTACATCTACATCTACATAGCCACCTAATGCTAGCCATGGGTCAATGGCTTTAATGCAAAATGACCTCATTGTTTAGCCAATACCTTTTCTTTTCTCTGTCATGTCAGGAGAGTACCACCAGCATTTACTTGTTCTAAAGGGCTTGACCAGAGAGCATAATTGACCAAACTAGTTTGTACCTTTTACAGGAAATTACTACAAATTGTAGTACAATATAAATATTAACAATGAAGAAGTGCTACTTGTCACAATACTATATCATTATCCAATACTTAGCATGACCCAGAGTACTAAATTCTCAAGTTAGTGATCCTTAACTCAAGAATTTAGCACTCCGGGTCACGGTATGTATTGTTAAACACAAATTTAGACAAGAAGTTTGGATTTTATAACGTAGATAGCTGATAGCTCAGATCATGTTTTTCTTCATCATAATCTTTTTAAAAAAGCCATTTAGCACTGGGCTAAAATTTCCAATTATTTCCTTGTGCAGTTTCTTCTTATTTTCCGGAAAGCAGCAGCAGGAGAGCTTGAAGAGGGATCTGGACTGTATGACTTGTATGCCAACCTGACAGAGATAGACGTTGATAAAGAGGGTGTCAAAGGGGCCAAGAACTTTTTCCAGGCAAAGGTATTGATGACCGAATTATCGCTGATAACAAGTTGAGGGGTGGGAGACATGGCAGGACAAAGGGAGGTTTTCAGAGGGGAGAGGGAGCTGGATGAAAGAGTGAAAACCTATAATTTGCTTTTTATTCTGAATGACAGGGTTTACCCATCTTAGTAAAGGTAGGGATATGTGTAGTAGCTAGTTGTGAGAACTTGTTTCAAAAAAAAAACCATTCAGGCCAAGTGGAATTTAGCAAAGTGTTTATCAGTGTTGATTCCAAAAAATGGTTGATCATAGATAGAGCATGTCCTAATAACGCATACTTGTTTTTGTAACTTCTGTTCAAGTGTTCAAATCCACAGCAATTTTGGATTAGCATCTCCAATTATTCCATTCGACAAATTATAGAAGATGCGTCAGATGGAGAACTGTCTGATTGTTCCCTCAGTACAGTATTATTCAAAGACTGGTTAGTGCTGTAACATGATGCCTGTTTACATTGTTCAGTTGTGTTAACATTCCCTTTTGTTTGTATTGTATCAGAGCTTTTGTTTGGTCTGTAGATCGAGCAGCAAACAGCAAGCAAAAAGTTTGAAGAAGAGATTCGACAGGAACAGGAAGAGAAAAAAAAGCAAGCAGAGGAGGCCAAGGCACGCAAGCAAGCATTTAAGGAGAAAGCTAGCGTGTTCAAACAACCCTGACCTGCTGCATACTTCTAAACCAAGTGTAAACAATGTGCTATTCCTTGCCATGCTCAGCCTTTGGATTAATAGAGGGGTGTATCTGAGGACTTTACATAAATTCTTTCTACGGTTTTGCTTTCTTTTGGTCAATCATGTAAGTAAAGAAACCCTCATCCAGTGAAAACCTGCCACCTTTGGTCGTGACATGATTGTGTTGCTGCTCACTTTTTGAGTGATGTCTTTAACTTTTTATATTTAGTGTCCAAGCTTTCTTTATTACAGGGTTGTAACCTGGGCATTAAATACCATCTTACATCACAAAGTATATTCAAAGCATTTTTGGGTCTTAGTGGTATGGTTAATATAATTAATGTCTAATGGGATCACCTTTCATTGTAACATATCCTGTGCTTTGCCACTGACTTTCTAAAAATTCTTTAACCTTTCATCTTAGATTTATGAGCACTAGAATTCTGATCCTTTACAATTTTTTTAATATATTTAGAATAAGTAAGAATGAGCAGCCCCGTAAATCCTGATAGTAATAAAGTTGATAATTAAGTACCTCTGATAGCAATGGTAATTTACAAATATTTAATTAAGAAAACTTTTCCTGCCATAGTCATGCGGTTGCTGTCTTTGTCATATTCATTGGCATGAGTGGCATGAAGTTCTTGGTCTTTTACAGTCTTGTTTACATCAACAAAGTTTTCAAAAGCTGTTAAAATTGGGTAAATGCTCTAATAGATGTGCATGTTAGTGTCCAGACATCTCTCATCGCTGTCCCTTTCTTCCCCATTTCTCATCTTGGTCCACAGAGTCGCTACCAAAACATATCCACAGACATGGCTTGATGTTACCCCCTACCCCCACTCCCCATTGCCAAAGTGTATTTGCTACAGACTCGGCTAGTTTTCTCTAACTCGGGGGGGGGTGTGAGGAGAATCGGCAAGATGCACAAGGATATCCTGACTAAATGCTAGACCTTTTTCTCAGTGTGGAGGAAGCCTGGTTATTGTGCGAAGTCTCAGACACTTGCAAAATATTTTGTATTCGTTAACCCTGAACTGCACTAAATCTACCAAGACATAATGCTTTTTCTCAGCCTCGTGGCATAGCAGAGACCCATTAATGTCCTCAGGGAGCTTTGTCATAATCCCTTTGAAGTACATGAGTGTGCACATGTTTGTGCCTGTGCAGTGGTGCAGGTGTGCATCAAGCAGTGGTATGTACGTGTGTCTTTTCCCACATTGATTCAGTTACAACAGTGGCACTAGTTTTTCAGAGATCAAAATGTAACTTTTTCCAGGATTTATGCAGGCATCAGTTTTGGTGATAGATTTGTGCTGTATGTTGTGTACATTTGTTTCTCAACCCCATCCCACCCACGCCCAAGAAACAAATCTGAATCAAAAGTAACTATCTTACTACAATTTACCTTTTGCCCTGTGTTACAGCAGCTAGATAGTACCTTGAAATCCAAGGTGTGGTGGGGGGTGGTTGTGCAGTTTTGTGGAGCTGAGTATGGATGGAAGAAAGACTGGTATTTCACATTTATGGGTCAAGCCTATTCAGTGAGTGTACATGTAAAATCTTAAAATGCGTTGCTGAAGTTACCAGTTCTAAGTGCATGCGTAAAATTTTCCTTTCCAGTTCTACCTGTGTTTTTCACAATACCAGTGAAACAGATGCCTGTCGCTCATCAAATGGAATGTTCAATTTTTATGTAATGTCTGATTAATGGTCCTAACAGGTTCTTCTGTTTGACAATGCCCCATCTTGTCACTTTTCAACATCAGATGAGAGTTTTGTGTCCTATCGGATGCAACATTTAACACTAAGTG
Source organism: Lanistes nyassanus (assembly GCA_004794575.1). Taxonomy (NCBI): domain Eukaryota; kingdom Metazoa; phylum Mollusca; class Gastropoda; order Architaenioglossa; family Ampullariidae; genus Lanistes; species Lanistes nyassanus. The sequence continues at coordinate 285,672 of SMGT01014167.1, forward strand.
ATTATTTCTAAAGGAAGCAGTTTTAAAATAACTTTCTTTGTTAATAATTTAGGCTGAACTTTGCCTAATACAGAAATCTAAATGATGTCATCATTTGAATAATGTTTTCCAGTTTTTTTAAATATAAAAACATGCTTGCAGTATTGATACAATATGTTCACATTTGTAATATTTTTAGCATTAGTAATATTGTACATCACATTTAAAAAAATTTTTTGATGCCTTTTCAATTGTCAGAACTTTTGCAAGGTTTGGAAGAGCATGATCTTGTTCTGTTATATTTGTGCTTGTCTTCCCCAAAACTTTTATAGATGTCTTTTTTGAAGCAGTTTAATTTGCTGTTCATTGCATTTTCTTATTTATTTACATGAGAGAAAGAACTCTGAAAACTGGTTGATGTTTGGCATACATCAATGTTATCCCCATAAACTTACCTCTGTACTTTACAAAGAGTTGTTTATTCACCAATAAATTTCTGATTATTTTTTACCAGAATATGATCTTAATCTTGAGTCTTGAGATATGAAAAATTTTACAATTATACATAATGCTTTTGCAACAAGCTTACATTGATAAATTACCATAAGGCTGTAGAAAGGCAGTTTAAAAATAAAACTCACCGCTTGATGGCAGAAAAAAAAAGGAAAACAGCTAAATAGCAAGCCAGGCTTCGCATTTTTCGGAAAAAATTGAGATCCTTTTTGATAGGAAGTGTCTAGCTGTGAGAATTTAGATGCAGCCTGATTCAGCACCAGTGCGCCTGCAAAATGCTACAACTCACTTTTTACTTTGTCACTTTTGCCTGCTTGACACTTTTAAAGATTGACCAGTATTTTCTCTTTCTATATATATATATATTTGATTTATATGTCTTTTTTTTCTAATCCAAATATTGCTTCCAGCAGCTAATGAAGATCTTTAGTGTGACTGTTTTGTATTACAGATTAGGGAACATATGCTTTACCGTTTTTTTCTGTGTGTTTGAGGAACTGGCAGGGGGGTGTCTGCTATCATTTGTACTGAATACTGGATGTTTCTGTGGTTTGTGTTAAAGTATACATTTTAAACAAGCTGCTGGCACAGACTGCTGGTATTTCAGCATTTTAAATGTGGCTGATTAGAAGATGCAGCTTTATATCTATTGTTTTCTAAAATTTAAACTGTGACAGAAATATAGAAAATGCCTTTGAAGGCATAGAGCATCATCTCGTGAGTGGTATACTGCCTGTGACTATTTTGGCTCATTTGAAAACATCTATACATTTATGAAAAAATATAAATAATCCATTATGCAATATGTGTGATATTTAATGTTGCTCAGAATCTCTTTCGGACTAGAATTGGTCTCATCCACGTAGTCTTGTGGTTGGTGCCTTGGCGAGTCCGAATTGTTAAACACAGCACTTTAATTGGTTTTCAGCAAGAATATGAGACATTTTTGAATGCTATTAAACCTTGCATTGCAGTATTTCTCAATTTTGTGATGTGAATTTTTGACCTCCATATTTAAAAGAGAAAATGACTTTGGAAAAAAAAAGAAGACCTATAATCATAATGGACTGATGCATGGAAAACAGAAAAAGTTACATCCATGTCTAAGAACTGTTTTTATGTGACATAGAAATCAACATCTGATTTCATTTGTCTTAGGAAGGTTTGTTTTCTCCTGTGCCAGAATACAGACCACGTGGAGAGAAAGGGGAAAGAAGCAGAAAGCACCAGATAATAGGGCTTAAAGTGGGCTTTTTCCCATTGTTTGGGGGGTTGGAAGGGGTGGAGGTGGGGGCTGAATTATTACTTGACATTCTTCTGAAGGTTCGTTCATTAACCAGCTCATGAAAATGTTTGAAGATGTTTTCCTTATTCCTGAGTTAAGCCTTCATAATCAAAGTTGTATATCAGTTACTGTTTGCATAGATATAATAATATATTGCATATTAACACATGAATAAGAAACTTGTATTTTAATGAAATGCAAGTGGAAAATGTTATGTGCTCAGTTTTTTCTGAATAAAATATTCCTTTTCTCTGCTTTTGTAGCAATACTATGGTTTTGGTTTATCTTGCAATACATAATCAAAGTACAGCTTTTTCCATAATGAATTTTTATATGTATCAGATAGCTTTTTTCCAACATGAAACAAGATTTTTGATTTTCTCTTCAGTTCCACTTGGACTAACATCAAAAATTCAGTCTGAAACCAAACTACTACCCAGATGCTGATATTATTTAAATGATCAACTAACTTAGATGATTGTGTTCATACTTGTATGCCCTAATATGTGCTTTTGCACACATACCCATCCCCCCACACCCCACACCCAGGGTGTATGCACTAACAATAAGAACATCCACAATTCATTTTATCTGCTGACTGAAAATATGTACCGAACAAACAATTTTTTTAAAACAATGGCTTTCCTGATTTTCTGTTGTAATCCAGCTAAAGAGGTGGTTTTGAATTTGCAGAAAAATGGGAAAAAGAGAATCTTATATGTATTATGTAAATAATAGCAATTTAAGAGTGATTTTGGTATTGTGGATGGTGAAGAAAATGGTTGAACGTTATACTCCTTTCAGTGGTTTTGTTTTCTATGTACTCTGCTATGTTTGTTGTTTTGTGTTTTTTCCTCTGATGTTTGTTGACTGTTAAACATTCTGTTTGACCAATATACACCTTACATGTATACTATTGTTGCAATGTTAATTATAATGAATACATTAATTTTCATTGTTTTGCTCATCTCTGTTTTGTCTTACTTTCTTTGGTTGTTGACGAAAGTGTAGCATGCCTGGCTGGGGGGTACTGAAACTGATTGGTTAAATGCATGCACTTTGTGTACAAACATAGCTGATGAACATAATGAATATTCTTTGGTATTTTCCAGTACTTGTACTGATCTTTCTAAAGCTGATTCTAATCTACTGAAGTAAACTAAGCGCTCGGCACACTTCATGACACTGGCTTATCAAAATATTACATTCAAATATGCCATAGAAGAGATTGAGGTGGTGTAATGCAAGCCAGTTGTATGGGTCAGATTTGTGCATTTCAGCATGAAAGAACTACCAAACTCTAGCCAAGCAGGGTGTGCTGCAGAAACATCGTGAAGTCGGCTACGGACTTCACACAGCATGACTTACAAAGAGTTGGACCCTTCCATGTTGCTTAGTGCCACCCAGAGGCGACTGCTCCTCTCCCTGCAGCTGGTCAGATTCGAGTCATCTCGAACGCCAGCTTCCCGCTGGGTCCACTCACCATGTGGGACATGGGCCCCCTCTCTTGCTGCCTCCCAGTCCAGTGCTCTGGGGGACCTCTTATCTGCAGCATGGAGGTCGGAGGACCCGTCTATAAGTTTTTGTCCCTGGGACCCCTCTGCCTCTGGAGGGGATGGTCAGTATGAGGTGGGGGCTGCTGTTGCCACCCAGCACCTCGGGTGCGCCTCCTCCTCACCCTGGTAAGTTTTATCACCCACCTCCATTTTGTGGTAGTTAGCACTTCGGGCCATGGTACAGTATTGTGACAAGAAAATACAACTTTCTTAAATTTGAGTTTCTTTCGCAATACTTACCATGACCCATCATAGGCCCACCCTCCTCCCCACTGGTCTTTATTCAGGCTTGAGAAAGGTTGAAAGCCAGTAAGCAGATCGCATGGGGTGATGCACAGCTGTGCGGATGAGCGGAGGGAGCCTTACCAGGGAATGTGTACGAAAAGTTTTGTTTGGAAGGTGTGGTTAGGGATTGCTAACTCGAGAATTTAGCACTCTGGGTCAAGGTATTTGTAAAGAAACTCAAATTTAGTTAAGAAATTTGTATTTTCTTGTCACAATACTGTACCATGAAATTTGTATTTATCTACCTTAATGTTTTTCGATTTTTATGTCAGAATTCTATGTCCAATCCTGTATTGAGGCTGTTTATGCAACAAAAAGGTCAAAGCTGAAGTAATCCAGAGGTAAGTTGACACCTGGTGGGCTGGCTAGTGACCATAGTCAGCAGATGTCCAGTTGAGATGCAGAGGATGCTGCAATGTGAACGCTGTGACATCTGACAGTAGCCAGGAGGTGATGAACAAGGTGCTAATTTAGCTGGTGACCAAGCCATCAAAGACTTGTCGAAGTGTCAGCATTTACAGGTGTTGAAATCGGGCCATATTCTGGCATACAAGATTATGTCACAACAGCACCTACAGCAGTAATGATGTTGATGACCCCCCTCCCCCTTTATTAGCTACTGATTTAAAGTCCTGGCATTGTAACAGGTCCAAGTACAGCTAGGTCAGAGGTGTGTGTGATGTTACAATCCATAGTGTGAAAAGAAGCCCGTTCCCTGACTGGCACAGGACCCTGGTTAACTTTTCTCTATATAGTTATTCAATGTAATGAAATGTTCTTGTGACCCATGGTGTGGTGGGATGATGTATGAAAGGAGTAAAACCTGAACTGGATAAACGTCATGCTTTCTGAATGGTAATTATCTTTGCTGTCTTTTCACTTTTGCATCATAAAGTCATTGCTATCTGTTGCCATCTTAGTGGTTTTACCTGGCTCAAGGATCACTTTGTGCTATGCTTAGCATTGCAGGTGCTGCCCAGAGATAGGTCTTGGAGAGACATGCGTCTTGTTTTCTGTTGGATGGCGATAGTTGAAGTTTTGCAAATAAGTGTGAAATCTTATTTGTGTGTTACTGCATGGGATCACTATTTAATACAGTAACATTTAAAGAAGGTATCTGTGTCTTAATATTATTTTGTTATTACTGTAGACTGCTGGTGATGATAGGTTGTTTTGATAAGAGTTGGGTAGACCTATAAAATTTAAGACTTGCGAAGAAAGCTGGGGAGTTTCTCCTAGATTAGCTGTTTCATAAATCACCTTGTCTAAATTCATGTGTAAATAACAGTCATTTTAACAGCATTACTGGGTTATGTGATTCTTTGGAGAGATTGTAGACAGATGGGGGACTTGAGTTGTGTGAATGTGTTGTCATTTGTATTTTATATCCTAGTATATACAGTTTTTTGTCCATGATCCATGTTGTTTGTTGCCCTCTTGAGGTCACCCTAGGTAGAGTGAGCAACAGAGATGCCCATAAAAAACATAACCTTAGGAGACCACGAATGTGGTTGTCACCAGTTCAGATTCCATGTCCTGTGCGCATATTTCCTCTGAGCTGGGACCTGCATGTTTATTACAGGGCTGGATTTCCAAGGGAGTGCACTCCGCATTCTTCAGTTTCCTCTCTCCTCCTCTTGCCTCTGCATCTTTCACTGTTCTCTTTTCTCCATCATGAAATTGCCTTTGTTGTCGACTTGATGTTAACAACCAACCCACCAACTATTCTGTGCAAATGAGCAGTCTGTTGCACTCGATACACAGTTTTGCTTGCTTTCAAAGAATGGTTGGTTGGCTGGTTATTGTAGAGGGACAGTGCTTACGCGTCATGGTGATTCTCTGCACTATGGGGGGACGGGGTCCTGTTTACCGAGGTGTGCACGGACAGAACCGCCAGACGGATAGCTGCAGTAAGATGGCCAGTGCGGACAGCCAGTTTAATGTGTGGGGAGATTTGTGAATGGACTTTGCACAATGTATATAACTCAATGAAATAATCCAGGGGAAAGGGGGAAAATAGCCGAGTAAAAAGCCAAAAAGGTAATCACAACAACAGAGATCCAGATCCGTCAATAGCCACACCCAGAGAGAGAGAGATAGAATGTTTACGTGTCCCAGGAAGGCTAAAATCCCATGGCTTACGATCTTTTATTCGCCATCATCTTGACAAGGGTTCTCGTTCTGCGCCGCCGACTGCAAGGGACACTTTTGCGACACAAGCCGTCAGAATATGATTTGCACGTCAGCTTTTATAAACGTGCGTTTGTACTTCTCATTATATTATTCTTCTTACCTTTGCAAATGTTCACACACTTCTATCAGAAACCTTTCCAACTGCATTTGGCATCTTCCCTCTCCCTCACCTGTCCTTGAATTGCCCCCCGGCCTCCCCCACGTGCACACCCTTCTTCCGTTACGTGAGCTGGTTTTTTAAACAATTTTCACACTGCACTGTTTCAAGTGGTTTATTTTATGTTATCACGTGTACAACCACAGCCAGACTACCCCGTTTTCTCTGATTAATCCATCCTTTCATAACAGCATTAAATGATTATTAAATGGTATTGGCTATTACCTGAAATTTAAGATCGTGACATTCGGAGATAGAATTTTAATTTTATGGTAACGAGGATTGAACGAGGGTACATGTGTAATCAGACTTTTAAAATTGTATAATAAATGGCGGGAAAATTAAACAAAAATGTTGGCTTTCCCATAAAGCAAGCAGTGGAACATAGTATCGTATAAACATATTATAATCACTTCTGTGTCAACGAGTCTAAAAGCGCGCCTGCAAATCCAGGGGACGTAACAGTGTTTGGCATTTTTAATTTGTGTGTGGAGGGAATTTAAAAATATATTTATTTCTTTATGTATCTTGAAAATAAGAGATCATTCTTTAGATTAATTTCTTATTACGAATACAATATATATATATATAGATATTTCCTTTAGCTGGGTAGAGAAGTCCAGTTAAGATGGCGGTACACGAAAGGAGATGTGTTTTGAGCATCAACAAAATTTGATATCGTAAGCTATTCCAGTAGTTCCAACAGAAATTTTTATAGAGATGCACATGCCAGAACAAATGGTAAGTCCTGGATCATAAGCATATGTAAAGAATTTGGCTTTCCCATCTTATCATTAATGTTGTTTTGTGAAGCCAGAGGAGCAGACGATTATTTGTAACTTTATAATCGTCCAATGAAAATGGAGAACGAACAGGCAAAATTCATTGCCGCAATGATGCTGATAATATTGTACAGATTCTGCAGTAATTTGTAACAGGCTAACAGCAGTGGTATTTTAAAGTAAATTTTGAAATAATTAAAAAAACTAAAATCATTAAAATAATTGCGGCTGAGCTTTGAAAGGGTTCATTACTCTTGTCTTTCTCCATACTACAAGCAAAGATGTTAAGTATTTCATAAAAACACTGTCACGACTCAGCGACTGTGTACGTAACATCTTTGCCACAAGCTGGGAATACTGATAAGATTCATTTAACTCATTGACTCGGTTGCCGAGGAAGTCACAGCTTGTTGCATCGCCTGCATGTAGATGCTTATAAATGCAGGAAGTGGAAAGTCTTTTGACGTCTTGTGCAGTAACTTCATTTATCTGCAAGGATTTTTCTGTTTCCCCGAAAACAAAAAGGAGCTAAGGGGGATATAGCACACTCTTCACCTGCCCCCCCCCCCCAAATCTCGTATAGAGGGAGAGCACCAAAACACATTTTTTACATAAAAAGGTTTTTTTGCTGGTTTCAGATACTCAATTTTACAATAATGATTTCCACTTAATTCTTTTCAAAATAACTTGGGGTTTGCAGTTCTTATATAGTGATTTGTCACATGTCAAATGAGGGCAGTTTTGTCATTTGACTCGTTGGTCTGCAAATTAAGATAGTGAACTCAATAGACTATTCAGTATTCTCCATGAGACCATGCACTCACTTGTCTACACATTGCACTGAGATGCCACTATGTCTCTGTGTGTGTAGTCAAGAAAAATTTAAGACTTGTAATAACCATTTTACTTCTGAGTAAGTAGAGTCATACATCTGTTTGAAACCTTTTAGGAAGAAAATCATAAAATTGACACTGAACTTTTACTAAAAATTGTAATGCAACACAGATCTAAATAAATATCATGCCGTTCTGGGAAGTATCAATTGACAAATAACATCACACAGAACTTGCTGACTTGACAGTGCCGAAACATGCCATCCTAAAATAGACTTTTCTAATCTTGTTCATGTATGAATATAAATGTACCAAAGACAGCTTGTGTTTTTGTATTGATGAATTAAGACAAATTTCATTCTTCCTTTCCTCATTCATTCCCAGGCCTCTCATTCAGTCCCTTAGAGAGTTTGTTGTTCTTCCACTCTGAATTGCAACAGTTATTTTTCTGGCAATAGTTTCCTTTTTATGAAGTTTTATGCCTGTTCATTATGAATATATTACATACTACTTGCACCATTTCTGCCATACCGTGTCTTTAACAATCTTTTAAGTTTCATGATTGTCATCTTTAAGTTCATATCTACGGACTGATAGAGTTTCAGAACATCAGATGCATCTTTTGTACCATTTTTTCAGTGATTTGTACCCTTGTCAAGGTGACACAGAATCCAAAATGCAGCAAGTATTTCATGTATGTACATTAATTTAGTTGCTCCAAGTTAGTTCTCTTGCTGGTGGTGCTGATAGTGGCTGTCGCTGTTTTCATTTTGGTCTGTTGCCTGATGATTATCAAATCCGAATCTTATTGTCCTGGCATCCCAGGTGTTCATTGTGTTTTGTTGCCTGGCTCTGGTTTTACGAAACCTAGACGTTATAACTGTGTTGGCCCGGGTGTTCTGTTACTCCATCAGGTGCTTTACCCTTTGTATCACTCCTTGTGGTATAAATCGTACCTTGCCCTGCTTGCACACCACACATGAGACCACCAAAGTGCAGATTTTAGAGAGGTGTTACATATCCTGGAAGATTATTTATTCAGTTTGTCTTTAGAGCTTTGTCCTCAGTGTCGGAAACCTTGTAACCCATCTCTACATTCCTTATGGATTCTGCAGGTTTGTAATCAAATGGCTCTTCAAAAGGCTTTTAACTATCAGATTATCAGAAGTATTGTAAGCTGGTAATCAACCTCTTTCAGTGACTGAGCTGCAGCTGCTGGAGTAGAGTTGCTGCACTTCATAAGAATTTCATTCTCAGTGTGTGGTGGGCTTTATTGTTGATGTTTAATCGGCTTGAATGTCATTTACATGTGGTTACATATTTAAAATGACTTTTGCATTTTAAAGCTGGAGGTCCCGTTAGTTTTTTAAGGTTTTGGTAATCATTGCATGATAAATGCATTCTGGTGATGGGCTCAGAATAATGAGGAGATATTAACCACTTCTCATTTAAAATAAAACTTAGGAAAAGGTTGTATGTTTGTTTGCCCCTAGAAATCATGAAAGTTTTCATGCAGTTTCAGTATTGCTAAAGAGTTTCATGGAAATGAGTTATTAAGCTGTTGCAACTTGAAGAAGTCTTTGTGAAATCCTTTCTTAGGCGATCGAAAAAAAGTTGACATATTCTCTTTGGGCAGTTATATTTACGGAATAGCAATGTCAGCACTTTTTGGCATGTCGTTTTACATATATCTATGCACCCAGACCTGCATCGCATGCTGACAGACTCCATGAGTGAAAGTTTATTGCTGGAATACCCAAATTCTGTTTATCCAAACCCTTCAAAACCTGCATTCTGGGGTTTCCAAAAACTATTTTTTTTCAGCATGTTTTTCTTCCAACTGCTTTGTGCTTTCCAAATTCTAATCCATAAAATTAGCTGAGTTGGACAAGAGGAATAGTCGGTAGGATTTACAGCTTTATTGAGTTTCCTTTCAATTTGATTTTGCTTGTGGTGACCAGAGGTGCTTTCTAAAGCAACAAGAAATGTTATTTTTGGAGTTTGGTTCCAAAAATGCAGACAAAATTGACAAAAACAAAAACAGGAAGTCCTGCTGGCAGAGGGAATTGATGAATGTAACATCAAAACAGCATGAACTTGGAAAAGAAGTCGATATACATTTTCATCTTGGTGTAAAAAATACACAGATGCGGGGAGTGCAGGTCATCAGCAGTGTCTCTACCCCCATTCATCAAAATCAAATCATCATGATATACAATTCTTTCTCAAGAGACAAGGTAGTGAGTGGAATTACTCTGTAATACTGATGATGCTGACAGTGCATCGAGTGAATAACAAAGGCTGGGTTTTTTTGTTCTCCTTTTATGTGCTTATGTCTTTAAGATTTGACATTAAAAATGACCTTGTACTAATAACAGTGCATATTTCAACTGGTTACCATATACATGTGCATGAACTGGTAGGACCTTACTGTGCCCCCACCCTCACCTCCCACTGCCCTCTTCCTGAGCAGCCTATCATTTTCAGGATTTCCAAAACGTTGAACTTTTACCCATAAGGTTCTAAAACATTAGGTTTAGCAAGCCTAGGCAGCTTTTTCAGAGGATTTAGAAATCCTGGTCTGGCACTTGATCTTTAACCTATGAGAAGGAGCAGTTTCATTCTTAAATATGCCGTTTACAGATTCAGTTTTCTTGGTCCTTTCATTTCCTTATTTACTATTGAATTTGTGCAGTTTATGTGAGGTGTGTGATGTGGCCCAAAGTCTCATTCATTGGACTTTTTTATAATCACAGTTTTTCTTTTCTGGTCTCAGCTCTCCTATTTTACTCCATGGGTGAAGCTCAAAGCTTGACCTTTGCATTTTAAGGAAAATCATTTACAAAGTGCAAGGAGCTTAAACGGTTTGCATTTTGTTGGCCAGCGCTTTATCGCTGGACGTAATTTCAGAGGTTTGGTAGTGTCCCTGTTTGGCCAGACCCAGGACGCAAATGAAAAAGCCCAGCCTCAAGTATAAGCCAACTCTGCCACGAACTCTGCAACAGCCTCCTGACCTGCGCATGAACTGCAGGCGCTGCAGGGGCGTAACTTTCCAATGATATAAGTTTGCAGTTGTAGGGCTCATGAACGAAGCCTTTGTTCCGTGGTGTACTGCAGGATGTATTGGCTTCCTTCACCGAACATTATCAGACAGCACAGTGCTGCCGGGGAATCTTACTTGACTGCCTAGAAAATAAATAAGCTTACTGTTCATTGGTTTTATTTTTAGGTGACACGTAGTGTAAAATCACCACGCAGAACATTTATGTTCAGTGCAGCATTAAGGACCGTGGCATCTGAGGAGGAATTTATGTGTGTTAGTACATCAAGCTTATCAGAGCCCAGAGTACGGTCCTGTTGCCTACAGCTGCCCATGGCTTGGGAAGGATCCTGCCCCGCCCCCCCCCCCCCGACACACACACCCTCTTTCCTTCGGCATTTCAACACCTTTTCATTTTCAAGCTACCGATCTTCGCTCACCTAAATCTGGGGGGTGGGGGGAGGCTTCCACTCACCACTGACCGAGTTTATTCCAATTAAAAGTGAGATCTGTGCGCTTGTTCGGCATAGATCCAGCACACACGACTTCCTGAAACTATCTTGCTTGTGTGATGATGCTTCTCGACCTGTTTCTCTCGCTCACTCACCAACTCTTTCACGCATACGTGCACAACTCCAACACGTAAATCGCTTTTACATAATGAATACCCGTCAATGATCAAACTCGATTAAACATCGACGGGGTATATCATGTTTATGAAGTCTTGCCTACACTGCCGCGAGCAGTTTTGGTGAAAGAGTCTCATAATGCACAATTGTTTAGTCTTTAATAATAACGTGTTTTATGCTCCAGTTGTGTATGTTAGGTTTTTTGTTTTGTTTGGTTTTTTTTTTTTTTGCTTGGCCGTCGAGCAGTGGAGAACGTAGCTCTTTTGCCTTTGATGGTTAAAGGACTTTTAATCGAGCACACTAGGCAGAACATGGTTATTTTAACTATAAGAGGCTGCTCACACATCTTCCGCTGCTTTATAGCAATCCGCAGTTTTAGTGACGTCAGAGCACATACAGATACACGAAAGTTCGATTTAGCCATCACCGTTGTAATTTGTCTAAAGCAGTGAAGCCGTCAACCATGCTGGCAGCTGTTTTGTGGGACCCTTGTATACCGGACTTGGACGAATCTTTCCGAATACGATAAGTCTTGTATACAATCCGCGAAGCATGTCCGCATAGCAAAATTCGATGATCAGGTGTTTGCCGTCAAAGAATTCGCTTATGTTTCTGTGGACACGGTATGTTTTTCTTGAACACACTACGGCGGACGCTGAGCTCTTTGAACGCCTTACAAGTATGGGGTCGGGGCAGGGAAGGATTGATAAATTAGTTCGGTGTGCAGGAGTCAGCTTAATCTTGGGTCTGGAGCCCTCATCCCATGCAAAATCTAGCTAGGTGAGGCCCATCCACGAAGTCTTACGTGTTCAATTAGGAATGCCACATTCTCAGCACAACGTAAAATTCTTTCGACGCATCAGCTTTTTTTTCTGCACAGGAGAATTGAAGACGTATTATTTATTTGTATTCTGTTACTTCAATTATTTTCATGACTGGAACTGTCAGCGACGACTGTTGTGTGCTAGTTCTAGCATGTAAAACGGTCAGACTGTGTGATGTACAGCATGTTAGCCTTCCGTGACAGTTCAAGTACATCTCCGGACTGTATATTTTGACCTCAAGATCAGGCATAGGTTTGCCACTTACATTGTATGCAAAATGTCGAAATTAGCACTAGCAGACTTTTCAGTAGTCATCCTTCAGGAGACAGTAACTGGAATAGAGACGGGGAGGGGGGTGGCTGGGTCAGTTGCCTGGGTAGGATGGAGGTGAGGCGGAAAGACACGACATGGAGGAACGGCCGCATGCGGACACGTCTGGTCTCTGACTAGCGGGAGTGCGGCCTGCACGCGCACCCAACGGGAAAAAATGGAGATCGCAGGAAATTAATAATGTTCTCCCCAGCAACCATCACGCAGGACTTTAGGGCTGACAGTAACGATGATGATGGGGGCGATGTTGACGACGATGGTGACGGACGGGTGACAACGGCGCTTCGTCGTCGTGAACTGTCCCAGGGGGATACATACTGCTGAACCCAACGGGCTTGACCGACATTTCATACAGCTGGTTCATCGGAAGCACTAGTTCACCCCTCCCCCCCCCCCCTACACACGCGGCTCCGACGGGATTCTACGTTGCACTACGTTCATGATGCGCTTAGTAAAATCGATTAGGAGTGCGGCGGGAGTCCTTCCAGCGTGGAATTAACCTTTATGACAGAATTGGACATTGTTTTCGACGCATCCATAGCAAGTTGTCGTTGTCAACTATGGTAACTAACTCCTAGCTTTCTCGCTCTGGCGTGCCCCCGGCCTCCACCACCCTCCCTCCGTGCACGCAGACGCAGATGCGTCCGTCTTGTTTGTCTTGTGGACATGTTTGTCTTTCGTCATTCGGGTTTCCCTGATGACCATGCGAACTCCAAAGAAAACGGAGCAACAGCGTTGGTCGTCTGTTCGCAGCTATGGGGCCAGTGAAAGCGCACCTGTCTCTGCCGCGCGATCGTTTCGGTACTACAAACGTCAGTTACTTCTGCCAAACCTTTAGTCTGTGAGACGCCACTCACCTGGGTTGCATGGGGTTCGTACCTCGATCCTGTGTACACCTAACGGTGCACGTAGAATTAAGGGCAAACTGGCTTTACGACTGTCCTTACCGCCAGAGGGGCTCATGAAGCCCGGGCTAAAATAGATAACCGCGGATTTTGGTCGGAAACTGCGTGGCAGACAACGGGATGACACCCACTCGTCGGTACTCGTGCTGCCCATCTTCCCGCTGGAAGAACGTTAGGCCTCGTCAAAATATTTAGAGAGAGAGAGGGGGAGGGGAGTGCTGGCAGACAGGCGGTGATCGATAAATAACAATAGCTTTGTCAGAGCTTCCTTACCGCGCGGTTTCCGTGCCAGGCGTCTTCGGTGTGTTATACTGCCTTGGTAACCTAGCTGTCCGTGGTCACCCGAGTTCGCGGTTAAAGGCGAAGAGGGTGCAGCTGGGATTGAAGCTGATGTGCGCGTAATTTGCGAAGGGTCAGTCGGGTTGCAGCAGAGGCTTCGGGAACATGAGGTGGACGCATGATGTTGTGGACAGGGATAATAGTATCAGACAACAGGCTGATCGATTGGCAGCCGAGGCTTCAAACACGGTAACGATTGTGATGGCGGCTTTCGCCGTGTGACAGAGTTTCCTCTTGTTGTAGACACTGTGACATGTGACAGACACCTGCAGAAGGGCGTGCTCTTTTTGTCTCTCTGTACCTGCAGAGCTCGTTGGAGTGAATCAGTACCTACACAGTGCAGCATCTGTATGGCTGTTACAAGTATTAGCAAATTAATAAGCAATTTTAGTTACCGACACATCTCTTTAGATGGATAAATGAACCTTGCACGTGCACACTCATATACACACATATATGCGCCCATGCCCAATATCCTGGTTTTCTCTCTCTCTCTCTGAGCTGTCTTTGCACTGTGGGTCGACCCATCCCCTTTTCGCACTTTCTCATCATAAACAATCTGAAGTTAAGGTGCGAGGGATTGTTGCCGAAGATGCAGACATTAACAGCAGTAGAGGAAATGGTTATGCTGGTGCCTCATCTGTCATAAAATACATAATTAGTGATAAGTTACATTTACATATTCCATCACATCACAGGCACATATCCTGAACTGGATAAGTTCCAAAAGTTTCTGCTGTAGAGATATTCTTCATCTTTTCTTCCTCATGTATTGAGAGTGTAACTGGAGGCGGTGCTGTTTTGGCTCTAAGGTAGTATGGATTCAATGAGTGCATGCTGGTAGTGGCCACAGAGCAAGGATTAAACACAGAGACCAAGACATCCTCATCATGCCCTCAGGACTAATGATAGAGGTTTGTATTTTGTTTTTATGCACTTAAAACTGCCACAATGCGCTGTAGCTTGTCAAATCTTGTGTGGAAAAGTAGGAGTGTTCAGACAGCACAAGTTTGCTCTGCTAGCTCATTGTTTAGAGCTTTTGCCTGTAGCGACCTGCACAACCACATAAACATCCACGTCAGTTTATGCTAGTTTCTGCTTATGCCTAAACATTCTCAAAAGTTCAAAACTATACTATAGCTGCATGCAGTTTCATTATGATAATAAGACAAATTTTTTTTTATATCATCAGTAACAGATCCTAATTTTGAACTAAGAAAAATATATGCTAAATGCGTTGCCTTTTATTTAAAATACCTTTTCTCCCATATTTATCACAGTTAAGAGGAAAGTGTCTCTAAGATGTGTCATCTCTAACCATGATGTGTCAGAACATTGATATTGCTTGTAGATTTCATCTGGGAATACATGCATACATATGTGAGCACCTATTATTGTCACCTTCATTTGTTGTCTGCTTTTTTATTATTTAAATTAAATGTTCACAAGATTTCTTATTTTTCAGTTCTATAAGTTCTATTGTATAAAAATAAAAATATGAATTTTGTGGAGCATCTTTCGGATGTTGGTGTGAGCTATAAGCTTCCTGCACAAACTTTCTTGACCACGTTGAGGCAGTTCTGTATAACAACATATAAAAGCAAAGTTCGTTCCTCACCCTATACTCCCAGCTTTTAAATATCCGACTTGAAAGCTATAAACAACTGTTTCTGCAGATAGATTATTATTCATCAGGCCCTGTGTGCAAGAGAATCGAATACCTGACTTATTTCTGTCGTGGTGGATATTCGAGAATAAGTTCCTTGAATTTCCCATGCATGAAAACTGAGTAGCTTATTTTCCCCTGTTATTCAGTAATAAGTGTATTGGTCATCCCAGGTGTGAATAGCTTTATTCCAAATTCTTGGAAACTGCATTTTCAGAGACAGAAAAAAAATCTGTTCATCATATTTGATGATGTAGACATAAATTAAAAGTATATATTTCAAAGAGCTGACATTTTGGCCATTGTTGATAAAGTTAATGCTGGCTTAGAAGTTGTGAATGGCATGGAGCTACAGGTCAAGGTCAGGCAGACTGCTGGCATGCAGTCTGCTATTTTGCTGTAAGTTATGTTTTTTTTTTAAATAGTGATTTTCAGGGTGACCGCGCCCAACTGTACAGGACCCTTGACTGCCAGTTCTTCAAGCTGAATTTTAACCTCACTGCTGCTTGTGCTGGACCAGTTTGGTTTGCGAATTCTTTTCTGCTAGACCAGTGATTACAGAGTAGAAGAGATGTGCAGATCATAATACTGGCACAGTCAAAATTTCCTAACATCTTAAAATAACTCATCAAATAGTTATTCTGTTGTTATTTGCCCCTTGCACATAAACAAATTAGGAGAAATAGCTGTTCCCGAATAGTGCTATTCTCGTATAAATTTAGTACAGTTTGCATGCTTATGGGGCGTGCTCCCATTCCTCACACTCTAATAATATATAAGACCTTAGTGTTTCTCAAGATTCAGTTCTGTGACTGAGGAGGGATTTTCCCACCAGGATATATTTGTTCATCAGTGAGGTAAGCTGTCAAAAATTGTCTGGATTAAGTGAAAAGAGGCTTGCAGCTTTGTTTCCAGTTCAGAATACACACAGTGAACTTAACAAGACCCTGTCTCTGTCCCCTGTTTCTCCTGTTCTTTGCATGTGAACATACACTGGGTTATGTTTATGTAATGGTAGTTTCAAAGAGCATAGATTTTCTGCATCCATGTTTTATAATCAGAAAAATGAAGCATGGTTTGCACAACTCGTTGCCATTTTCCAAAGATCTTGGCTTATACAGATCATTAAATGTTGGTCTTATTTAAGAACAAAAGAGGCTAGTCTGAGCTTTGTATTTGAATAGAGAACTGTGAACTATATTGAGTAAACCTGGGAAACTTAAGCTGGTGATATTTTCCAGCGTGGCTGCAGTCTTGTGCAAAAAAATTGTTTGACATTAAGCATGTGACATAAATGAACTGAAGGAGTGGGGTTGTGGCACTGCAAGTCGTGCATTGGGTGGAGTGGGTGGGGTGCATTTAAGTGTGTGTGTGTGAATACATGTGTGAGTGTGTGAAAGAGAAAGAGAGAGTACTGTCAGTAGTCTTTTTATGGTGGCTTGTTTTTCTTCAAATATACTGATACAGTATTTTGATTAAAAAAATGTTAATGTTTCTTATCCAGATCTTGTGCATTTATATGCTGTTGTTGAGGGTTTGTAATATTTGGGCATTTTGTTTTTACTATTTCAGTCATCTATTTAATATTAAATTCACTGTGCAGTTGATATCTGGGTTTCATAGCATGCATGGAGTTTTTATTATAGCTCATGATTTTGTACAAGCTGAAGTACATGTGTCTTAACTGCAGTGTAAAATAAAAGTAAAGGCCATCCTTAACTGAAAATATTCACAAGAATCATTGTGCATTTGAAACCGTAATCCTTTTTTAAAAAAAATATTTCTAAAGCTTGGGCACGAAGCATGTTGACCATTAAGAGAGTGCTAATAAATGCACAGTGGATCCACATGTGAGTTTCGTTTGTTGTTATCACTGGACAAGGCAGTCTGCATACATTGCCTAGTAAATTGCACTTTACTAGAAACCAGAAACCACTGCAGCCATGATTTTGTCGTAATAAATCTTGTGCATAGGTGTCCTGATGGCTGTCTCATGCCCATGCATTGAGAATACCTGTTTCAGAACACTTGATGATGATCAATGTCCCCCTCTCAGATATTGGAAGAGGAGTGTACATGGCAGAGAATATGTTTTGTTCCATTGTTATGGAAAGCATGTCATTTGGAATTCAGGTTGTAAGCAAGCACACAGATGTAGGTTTTTTGGTGGTCATGGCCCATGTGTACTGTACATTGCCCAACATACCTTGGAGGGAATATTATTTGTAATCTTATCACCTTTTGAATCAAATGAACAGAATTTTTATTGGCTTGTCTTTATGAACTTCCTGGTGTCTTTGTGTACTTTGTACTGAAGTGCTTATGAAGGTCTTCTCTTAATCTACTGGTTAAATGAAACTGCTGTGGGGTCAGCTTGCTGGTTTTAGAACTGGTGTTAGCATTTTGGTTTATTGGTGTGGCATGGTCTTTTTTTTTTTTAATCCCCTGCCTTTTTCTGAAAGGTATCCTGATGCAAATTATCAATTACATATAACATTCATTGTAATGTCTTACAAAGTACACCTTATTTGGAATGCATTTTTTGTTTGTAACATCAAGAAAATAGGCTTACCTACACTAAAAATGCAAGACCTTTATTTCCCATCTCTACATGGCTTGTGGGAAAGTCTTGTACCCCATGTGTAACATCATGAGCATGATCAAAAGCTGAGAAACCACAGTCTTTTCCTGCTGGGGATATAAGAAATCTTGCACAAATCTAGCTGTTATCTGGTTCTGCAGAAGTGTTTACTAGAACATGAGAACAGGCAATTCAAGGGCATTTTTCTTCAGTAGGCAAACTTATACTATCTACCCTATGATTAGTTGTTCACCAAAGCTTATTTAATGTGTGAAAGTGTAATTGTAACTGCGATAAATATGTATATTTACTGTTTTAGAAAGTTGTTTTCTCTTTGACAGTTGTAACAAAGCACCTTTAATTTTGTGATTTTAGATCGTATTCGTACTTGGAAGCATTAAATGCTGCAAGTCCTGATAAAATACTGTAATGCAAACAAGCAAAAACAAATGATAAAAGAGGAAAAGACTATTAACAGGTAACAGAATGAGACGTTCTCATTTTGCAGGTGCTGCCTACCGAATTTGAGCCACTGTTTTAATTTTGTAAATAATGTAAAGAAACGCCTTTTCTTTCCCAGTTGTCGGGCCAGGGCTACAAAAGGACAAACTTCGATGAAGACGAACTCACTTCCAATGGTGGGACACCACCGGCAACGGATTACAATGCCAGTGTCGTCTTCAAGGGGGGCTGGTTGTCGTGGCACAGACGAAGCACCCAGGAGAAGGTGCTGAGCGTGGTGCTGATTCTCATGACAGTAGTCATTGTTGTGCTTGCGTCTGTGCTCGCTGTGAAAGATTCGGCCATCAGACATCTGCAGCAGCAGAAAGGGGAAGGTAGGAAAATTTATGAATGAAAGAATCACAATTTAACGTATCTTTATTTATATCTGTGAACAGGAGTTCTTCTTGTGATAAATCAGGAATGCAATGCTGATTTGTTTTCATTAGTTTTTGGCTTTGAATATAATATCAGGGGTTTTAAAGGTTTTATAAATATAATACAAAGAATTGCTGAGAGCGTAATAAAGACAGTTTATGTGTATTTGGACTTTACTTGATTTTCAGAATGAGCTTTGCACATCCATTAGTATTTTGCCCAATTCTTAGTGGATATGCCTGGCTGCCATGGTATTATTTAGCTTTAGCTGATGAGTTGGCATAAAGCTCCATTGAGCAGTTTTCTTGTAAAGTAACCCTTCCTTGTGACCTCGGTTTTAGTTTGAAGTTGAATGAAAGCTGACAGATTGACTGTAAAAGTAAATGCACCAGCTGACACTGCTCTGTCTGTCCATAAGTATGGTTGCCTATGTTTCTTATGTTGCAGATGTATGTTTGACCCCAGAGTGTGTGACCATCGCCAGCTCTTTGTTGACCACAATGGACCGAACCATTGACCCTTGTGATGATTTTTATGAGTATGCTTGTGGTGGATGGATTAAAACGCACCCAATTCCATCAGGACATGCACGCTGGGGGACGTTTGGAACAATGTGGCAGGAGAATCAGCTGGTTATGAAGAATGCTATTGGTGAGTCATACATGTAAAAACTGTGCAGATATACTACAGATTCGTAGATGAGTGTCCACCTCAAAATTTGTCTTAACTTGCATTGAAGTTCTTTTGAGTTGCCACTATATTTTTAATAGTGACCATGCTTTTTCTGTTAAATTTGATGGGTGAACCATCGCTGTAGTACCAACCTTAGAAAAGTGGATAATTATAGTTGTAGCGGTGGTCGAAACTTCTTTAAGAAAACAGTTTTGTGAAGTCCTGCTGTGCTTTGGAGCACAGCGAATAAAACCAGAAACCCATCATTATAATGCAGTTAGTTTTTTTTTTAATTCGGAAAAAGTGTCAAAGCAAAGAGAGAAATTCTTCCTGCTTGACTTTCACTTAACAAGGCAAGCTGCGAGTTGACAGATTTCATGATCAGTAATGTGCATACACAGGCAGGGTGTGATTTTTCTTAATACGTGTACCTGTATATGCCTTACAGTAATTTAAATTCTAGATATTAATTTGTATAAGCAAACTCTGGAGATAAAAAAGTTAACTGTAGAGCAAAAAAGTAAGTGGAACTGAGTAAAATATTTTGGGGTGAAAGGGACCTCTTCAAAGGAAAGTCAACCTTTTGATACTGTTATGGATTTTCCGTCACTTTAAAATGGAGATTATTTGTGCACATTAATTTTGTAAAATAATAACACGGGAGATGGATGCATCTTGTATGTGGCTGAAAATCTGCTGACAGGACAACTGATTAATTTAATGCACATTTTCTGTCTCTTGGTCACCATATAGATAAATTGAATGGTTCCTAAGCCAACAGGCATTCTAAACTTTGATTTTATAATTTAAAGGAGGTTAAAACTAGGTGTATTTCTGAGCATTGGTGTACTGTTGTTTTTGCAGAGGAACCTATTTCTTCTTTCTCAAGTGAGGCCGAGCGTAAAGCCAAACTTTACTATATCTCCTGCATGGATCCCAACAAAACAGTTGAAAAACTTGGAACACAGCCTCTCTTAGATCTAATGACCCAGTTCAAAGTCAACCTGTCACATTTTGACAGCCCAGATGATGGTTGGATCTTCCAGGATATGCTGGAAAAAGTTCAGTTGTATGACATTAGTGTTTTCTTTAGCGTGTGGATTGGAGAAGATGACAAGAACTCTTCACGGAACATCATTCAGGTAGCACTGCTTATGTGGGTCTTCCTACTGTTGTGTAGAAGTCTTCTTTGGAAATCATACCAAAGTTAGTTCAAAATGACACAGAATATAGAATGTAGTGTCTTGGCCTTCGGAGTTAAGTTTGCTCTTATTCTGCAAAATTTTATCAGAAAAGGAAGAGTACTTAATTGACCTATAAATTCAGGCTGAAATATGCCCTGCTTTTATAGCATTACAAAATATTCAGCACAGATCACCTGCATCTGATGACGATGCTTTGTTTCCTATCACTGATTTCAGATTGATCAGGATGGTCTAGGGTTGCCTGAAAGAGATTACTACATCAACAAAACTATTGAAGAGGATAAGGTAAATTTTGCTGTGCAAGGTGCTGCGAGCCTCTAAAGATAGGTTGTTAACTCGTTCGCTTATCCTAGTGAATTTCTGCTCATCTTTTGTTGCTTTGTTGTACTGTTGCTTATGTCTTGTCTTCATACCCCATTGAGGGTGAAAGAAGAATAAATAAAATGAAAATGAAAAATGTGAATTTTGAGCCTCAGAATACAGGTGTATATATGAATTTATTATTGTCCTGATGGTGATAGAGTCCATAGTCAGAAAGTGCACAGTCTTTTCATTGTGTAATGTCAGTTTTCTGCTGTACATCCCCACCTGTTACACATGGATCACCTGGTATGGGAATAGGCTGCTGTTTGATGGAATTAAGATATTTTGGCGTGGGTTTCTGCTTAAAAAAATAATGAGGTACTGCTTTTCTTTTGTAGGCGATTTTATAATTGTGTAACGAAAATGGTTTATTTTCTTCCGCCATCGACTAAATTTTGCATGAAGAGCTTTGCATTATCACTTCCTGTTTTGCTTGCCGTGTGTAGTTCCGTTACTGACTGTTGTAACTTTTCCATGCGTACTTGTCTTTGTACAGTCTCAGACTGATTCAGACTTTTCCCATCATTTCTGCAAGATTTCATATTTTTTTATGTGATCCAGTTCCCATGCCTGACCACATCTCTGACATGTAAATTTTTCACCAAAGAGTGTGATTGCCATGTTCACTGTGAAGTTGATTGGCTAAGATGCTGCTGGTGTTTTAAAAGTTTACTAGATTTCCTGCTTTAAAATTTAGAGCTGTTGCAGTGGTCCTCTATGATTATCAACAGAACTTGGCACTTTTCTAAAAACACTGCCTGTGGTGGTGGTAATGATACTGGTGACTTTTTTGCACAGGTATTGTCGGCATACCTAAACTACATGGTGACCATCAACAATTTGTTGGCACCTGGGCGTCACCCTAACCTGACAGAACATATGACGGAAGTCATCAACTTTGAGACAAGATTGGCTGAGATCACAACATCTTCTGAGGATCGGCGCGACGAAGAGAAGATTTACCACAACATGACAGTTGCTGACCTAAATCGATTATACCCAATGGTACGTCAGATTCTTCTTTGCAGAGTTTCATTTTCTTGGTGCAGTTCAATCCACTTAACACGAATTTTCAAGGACAAGAGATAATTGCTTGTGTCAGCAATTTCTTAATCTGATCATGTTAGGGGCATGGCAGTTGGGAACTCAAATGGAGCTATATGAATGTCACATGTCACTCCTAGGGTATCACCTTTCACTCTTAGCTTAGCCAGCTAGCTCCTCCCCTTCTCTTCACACTTAGGTAGGTGAGTGATACGCATTGGTCATGGCAGCTGCCCTGCTCCACCTAGTCTGACCAGAACCGGTTTACCCGAGGTTAATGCGTCAGAACGACTGCTACTTAAGGAGGCAAAAACGCGATTAGGGAGATACACACAGAGACAGGACATGGAGAGAGAGTTAATGTAGGAGGACCACAAGAAGCGGACACATGTAGACCCATGGACCTCTACCCCTCGCCAACTTAGCCAAAAACGTGGAAAGAGTAAAGGACTATCACGCGATTACACTGGGCTGTATTTCGTCGACAAGTCTACAAGACAAAGACTCGTAAGTGACTACTGCTGTTGCGCCTTATAGGACTGCTCTTACCATAAACTTATCTTAGAGTCTGGGACTCGGGTTGAATTAAGATAGGTGGTTTTATCCTGCCAGAGATAGGAGATGTCATAGCTAGTGGCCGGGCAATAACGCCAAGAGGGTACAGAGAGGTAGTGCTGGTTGTACAGTGTCATAACTTCTTTGTCGGTCCTTGAATAGTTGTTTCAGCAGTGACAAGAGTAGGTGCTCTGTTGTTGGTCACTTATTAATAGCTTTAGAGCTGTGTATCGCAGAAGTTGTAGTTTCAGCAGTGACAAGAGTAGGTGCTCTGTTGTTGGTCACTTATTGATAGCTTTAGAGCTGTGTATCGCGGAACTGTTGTTTCAGTAGCGACAAGAGTAGGTGCTCTGTCGTCGGTCACTTATTGATTCAGTCTGTATAGCTTCAGAGTTGTGTATCGCAGAAGTAGCGGTTTCAGTAGTGACAAGAGTAGGAGCTCTATTGTCGGTCACTTACGGTATGGGTGTATTGAGCGGGATCATAGGCCGTTGTGCAGTTTGATTCCTCCTCTGGAGTTTATCTTCTTTGTCTGATACCACGTGGTATGACGTAATCAGGCAGCATCTTACCCTAGACACGAGCAAGGTGATTCTTTGTAAATAATCTGTAGATATATTTGATGTTGTTGCGTCAGTGTTTGAAATATATGTTGAATAACAGTTCGCTACATTTGTGTGTTTTACGAGGGTGGGGGCTCTTGAGCTAGTAGTGTTTTGCCTGTGTGAGACTGAGCGAATGTGTCAGAGTATGAGAATCTTTTCCCTCGGTAGATTTCTCTAGTTATTCACATTATTTCATAGCGTCGTCATCCTCTGGGGTAGAAACCATTGACCTGTTGCAGTAAAGGTTTTGGTGACGATTGCTCAATTAAATCTACTTTTACGAGATCACCATAAAAGTTTGTCCAGTAATTCTGAGAAGTCGAGTCCAATAACTTAAGATAAGGTACGGCCTGCCACGTCACAATGAATACATTCTAATGTCATCAGAAGTCGCATCCTCAGGGCTGCACTGGTTTGCTGTTGATGTGTTTTTACAGAGATAGTCTGCCTAGCCTTTGAAGATTCTCACGTATCTCAGTGACTTCTGTTGCAAAAATAAGAAAAGTATATGTTGAGAGTTTTTCTGGCCGAATGTTACATTTCAGATTGACTGGCTGCGCTTTTTAAACCGGTTGCTGGCCACAGCCAATATTACCATTGATAGCTCCGAGGAGGTCGTGGTGTATGCCCCAGAGTATCTGGAGAAGCTGTGCCAGATTTTGAACTCAACTCTTTCCACCTTGGAAGGAAGACGGTATGATTTTGTCTGTTATTATTTTATCAAACAAACATTCTTACAAATTTATGTTGATTGGGTTTGTTTCCAAAGAAGTCCAGTCAACATGGAACCTACCCAAATTTGAAGCTGTAACCTGGCATCAAACCTGAGCTGACAAAAAGGAGCACACAATATTAAAGTAATCCTTGACCCAAAGTTGCCAGCTAATATTAATGTTTTA
This sequence comes from Lanistes nyassanus, assembly GCA_004794575.1. Taxonomy (NCBI): domain Eukaryota; kingdom Metazoa; phylum Mollusca; class Gastropoda; order Architaenioglossa; family Ampullariidae; genus Lanistes; species Lanistes nyassanus. The sequence continues at coordinate 309,791 of SMGT01014167.1, forward strand.
AAACGATAATCCCAACAAGGTACTGGCAGCGCTAGACACACCCGTATGCTGACGTATGCAACCAAGGGAGCCTACCGTACCCAAACACGTAGCAAAGAGAGAGTCGAAAGTAAGGAACATGGCAGATCTTCGAACATGAAGTGCAGATGCCATTTTCAACTTCGAACATGAAGATCTGCCATGTTCCTTACTTTCGACTCTCTCTTTGCTACGTGTTTGGGTATGGTAGGCTCCCTTGGTTGCATACGTCAGCATACGGGTGTGTCTAGCGCTGCCAGTACCTTGTTGGGATAATCGTTTGATGATTTATAGCGCTCTGTCCTCATTTGTTCTTTATTAATGTTTTAAGTTTTGATGCCAAACAAAAAATCCCTGATTATATACTTTGACAAACGCTTAATGTGTTGGTTATATCTAGCATATTGCAGTTCATATTTTTGTGTTTCCATTTACAGTGCTGTGAACTTGTATTTGGAGTGGCATGTCGTCAAAGCAATGGTCTCCTACCTGTCCAAGCCATTCCGCAATGCCAAGAAGGATTTTTCTGAAGCATTGTCAGGTAGGTTATTATTGCCAGCATATATATCTATATATAATTTGAAAGAATAGGGGAAAGATAATTTTTGAAGATATAGGAAGATATAGTTTATGTATCTTACATTATGTCATATTTTTCTTGAGTGGTTCATAGTGGTGTTTTTCACGTTTATCTGTAGTTTGTATTTCCCTTCTGCGAAGTTATTTACCCCTAAGCAGGTAGGAAATGGTCTATAAAATGTAATCATGTGGACTTTTAGCAACACATGTCAAGCAGACTTGGTTTGGTGAGCTCTTGCACTAAATGGCATCTGCACTGCAAACTAGAGAAAACATACATAAAGGGACTTCAAATGATATCTATGGATTTTCAGCCAGTATTAAAGTTGTCAGGTTTATTGTTGGCATAGGCCATGTCACAATCTGATGCCAATAAACGTTGGTTTTCTTTCTGAACTGTTCAGGATTTAACTAGGAGCAACATTTTTGTATTGGCAAGGTTATTTTCTGGGAAATGGATGGATGAGTGGTTAGAGGTCTGGCCTCCAAACCCAAAGACTTTGATTCATTACCATGTGGCTGATGTAAACAATCACAAATTAAATAGTTATACAACACTTACATAATCTTGCATAATCATAATCCTGCATTCTCCTTTTTTCTGCAAGTTGTCGGAAGAAATAACTATGATTCCTCCACCATTCAGGTGCCAGTGGCAAGGAAGATGAGTGGAGGTACTGCATAAGTGACACGGATTCTGTTCTGGGGTTTGCTTTGGGAGCTCTTTTTGTGAAGAAAGCCTTTCATGGAGACAGCAAGGAAAAGGTAAAATGGAAACCATATATCTAACAGCCATTTACCTATCAATTATTTAGGTATTAAATGTTTCTTTTTCTTTTGGTAATGGAAAACACCAACAATCTGCACTTTCTGAAATCACACCAATCTTCACATGTGCATGTGTGTGTGTGTGTGTGCATTGCAAGAGTTGGGGACTTTGTAGAGGTTTATGCATGCGTGCATGTACATTTATGTCCTAAACTGTTGGTTATTAATCTGCACGGAAAGACATCACCAGTAAATTAACACTCTTGTTACTTTTTGTAGGCAGAGGAAATGATTGAAGAAATTAAGGAAGCTTTCAAGAATAACCTTCCGCACCTGGAATGGATGGATGATTCAACTAGGAAAGCTGCCATCGATAAAGCCAATGCTGTTGTCGACATGATTGGATTTCCAAAATACATCCTGAATGCTTCTCGCCTGGATGAAGAATACAGTGAGGTAGAGAGTATTTTGCATCCCTGGTTGCATGTTCGTAAACATGCTGACGTCCATGAACAGTGTTAATGAGGTTGAATGCACCAAACTTTCACAAAATTGTGACCGGCATTGTAGTTTTTCCTTCAGCATTAAGAATTTTGAACTAAGACCTACCCTGGTTTTTGCTCTAATAAAATCCATTGCATTCATGACCTTATCCTCATATTCTGCTTAGCTCTGCTTAAACTGCTAAACTGGTTGGTGAGTTTTACTCTGTATTGTGGCATACATGGCAGCATCAACACTTCCCAGATCCATAGAATGTGGAAAACATCACAGGCCAGTCTTACATGTTTGTATGGGGCTGTATATAATCCTACAACATTATAGGGTTGCCACAGAATAATTGTGATGCTGTATATGCTACCTTTACAGCAGTTATGAATAGCTGTATGAACGGGAGATTAGTTGCTAGTTTTTTGTGGTGGTGATCATGTTGGTGCTGCTATTGATGATCATTGCTTACATCTGTGCAGCTTCACATCAATGAATCGGAATACTTCCTAAACAATGTGCGCAATCTGCACTTTGTGCTGAAAAAGAACATGGAGAAGCTCAACCAGGCACCAAAACAAAACGTGTAAGTATATGCAGAATGCACCATCCTGTCCCCACTTACTCCCCCCTTGAAAAAGAAAGTATTGCAATTCAGCTGTGTAAATTAAGCTTATATACATAGTTTTGTAAGCATTTCAAGTTCCTACAAATGCTATTTACATTTATTTCGCTTCACTACTATCGGTGCCTTGCCATCAAATGGTAAAATTATTCTATTCATGAATGTGAAATAGAGGGTGTTGGTTTTAGGGTTTGATCAGACCTCTTGCTATTTGTAATGCTTACCATTAATACAGATCTTGTGACAGCTCAGTTAGCTTGCATTTGTGTTGTTTTCTAGATCTTGTGACAAAACGGTTAGCTTGCATTATTGTTTTCTAGATCTTGTGACAACACGGTTAGCTTGCGTTATTGTTTTCTAGATCTTGTGACAACACGGTTAGCTTGCGTTATTGTTTTCTAGATCTTGTGACAACACGGTTAGCTTGCGTTATTGTTTTCTTTATCTTGTGACAACACGGTTAGCTTGCGTTATTGTTTTCTAGATCTTGTGACAACACGGTTAGCTTGCATTATTGTTTTCTAGATCTTGTGACAACACGGTTAGCTTGCATTGGTGTTCTTTTCCAGGTGGGGCATGACGCCACCAACAGTTAATGCTTACTATACACCAGCAAAAAATGAAATTGTCTTCCCTGCTGGAATTCTGCAAGCACCATTCTATGATAAAAATTTTCCAAAGTATGTATTTCTATATGTAGAGAAAATGCCCTTATTGTCAACTCCAATTTTTTCAGCAGGTTTTTTTTTAAATTTTCTTTTCAGTTTACCTGTTTCTTTCTCTTACATTTATATTTTCTCAGGTGCCTTTGTCAGATACACTTTACTTTTGTTTATCAGATATCAGGTCTTTTGTCTGTCCCATGTTTATTCCTTTATGTCACACATTCCCAATTATTGTGTCTACTTTCTCTCATGTCTCATCGTGTCTCCTTTTTTACAAACTTTTTTTCGTGTCACTTTCCCCCACCTCCCCCTCTGCTAGTGAATTAAGGAGTATCAGTAGCCCTTTGCTTATGCTGATATGATAATACTTGCTTTCCAGTTTCTTATAATGTTTTAAAAATATAACTTATGACTAACGTGTAATATGTATTCAAGCTTCATATAACACCATCCATTACCTGACTAGTATTGGTTTTTATAAACACTGCCTTAACACATTCAGGTCTTTGAACTTTGGAGCTATGGGCGTGGTGATGGGACATGAACTTACTCATGGCTTTGATGACCAAGGTGATGTAATGTTTTCCAGTGGTTGTTGTCACCAGGTTCAGGGCACTGCATACTTACTCACCCATTCACTGCTTTGCTGGTTGTGCCACAATCCCCAGTATTCATTTCTTCATCTCTTCATGTTTCTGTGCATACGGTGTAGTTCCTCTTGTATGTATTTAGTGACGCTTCTTTACCTTGGGCTTTGGGGATATTAATAATAACAAAGCATAGGCTTCTGTTGTGCGACACCCCAGCAGAAGTGGGGTCTCCACACTGCGAATTAGATAAATAGGAGAGAGCACATGCTTTCTTTCCACTCATCCTTCTGTTTTCACTTGCCTGTATTTCCGTCCACCCTTTCAGAAAATAAAGGGTGGTATGTGGGATTAAGAAAGTGGTGAGAGGGTTTTATAATTTGTGGAACCTTTTCAAAAATGTTTTGATGGTGATTTCCATAGGACGTGAATTTGACAAGAATGGAAATTTGAGGCCGTGGTGGAACGAAGCCTCTGTGAAACGTTTCCAGGAGCGTGCACAGTGTATGGTGGACCAGTACTCTCGTTATTTGCTTGGAGGAGAAAGCGTATGTCTTTGCTGTATCATTCTTTTTTTGTGATGACTGCATGTGGATTTGTACATAAGGCTGTTCCATTGCCATGCATATGTCAGTTCTTGAAATAGCACTCTTTTTAGTGTTGTACTGTTTATGTTCACATCCTTCTTTGTGTTGTAAGAGTTGATCATGAAGCAACTTTAATTTTATATAAAGAAATGCTAGTTGTAAAATAGGTGGGCTAAAGTTCTTTAAAATGTAGCTATTTACTAGGAAGTGGCAGTGAAATATTCATGCAAAATTTCTTGTAAAATATTGTGTATGATTCTGCTTCTTTTGTTGACAGATACGTGGCAAGCAGACTCTGGGAGAGAATATTGCAGACAATGGAGGATTGAAATGTGCCTTCCATGTAATTTTTTTTGAAGTCTTTGTAACGTTATTTCTTTCCACTATCATTGCATTGGAATCATCAGTTTATAAGTTCTAAGGAGGTTGTCACGAACAGGGTAGATCTAAGATGTGGATACACACAGTCCTGCAACTCGTATGTTTACAACCTCCAGATCAGACAGCTGTGATAGTTATGCTGCAATGCTAAGTGTGGGCAAATAACTTAGTTGTTTTATGAAATGGCTGCCAGTGTTTACTTATAATTGTATGATTTTATGTGATTTTTGTTTTAAAAGAAAAAGGACATGAACAACACAAACTTTATTCACATATCATTTCAGCTAAGAATATTAGTAGAGTAAGACTGTGCTTAGATGAATAATTCTATAAATTTAGTTTCTGAGTTTGCTGCTCCTTAAAAATATAACCGAATTGCCTTGAACCTAAGAGTCTTGACAAAGTCCTTCATAAAAGTTGATCAGTAATGATTATCATGGTCTATCAGTACTATTGTTCCATTGCTTGACCGCCTCGATGGTCTAGGGGTTAAACTCAATGCCGACTGATGGAACTCCAGCTTGCCACGCTACCGTTAGAGCTGACAGCCGTTTGGCAGGTACACCTTGCACATGCGTTATTAATTATAAAAATTCATCTGCTAATCCGTTAAGGGAAAGAACTCTTGCAATCGAAAGCCGGATCATTTCTTCACGAGTTACTTCCCTTTTACTGTGTTTAAACTGCCAATAAGACTGGTTTTCAGCAGTTAGAAGTGAGTATACATGTGTGGTCTGTCACTTGAGAAATGTTAGATTTACTCTTCAAACTACACGCTAAAGACAAAAATGACATTGTTTTGCAAATTTACTGTGATAAATTGGATGAAGACAAGAGTATTTGTGCCTGAAAGACCCAAGAGAGTGATTACGAAGAGAAAAACGAGTGATCACATGCTGTAAACAGTTACGAACAGTGTGTATAAGGAATCGTGAGGACTTCTTGATTTCTTCAAAGTCAGTTGTGTTTCCATCAAAGGATTTTACAAATTATTGAAAAAGGGCCAAGAAACACAGTAAGAAATGAGTTTTTTTATTTATTAATGTTTAAAACTAAGTTTAATTAACATTTTTAGTGTTTTGGGGGATTTTTATATGAATTTCTGAAAAAAGGCTAAAATTCCCCAGTCCACGGGGATGGCTGGAGGGTAGGGTTCTACGTCACCATTGAGTTGAGGCGTCCGCTTCTGAGGCGGGAGGTTGTTGGTTTGCACTCTGGCCGAATCATTCTTAAGCCTTAAAATTTGGCAAGCTAGTAGCTGCCCTGCCAGACGCCTGACACTACAGGGAACAGTACTAGGACTGGTTGGCCCGGTGTCAGTATAATGTGACTGGGTGGGACTGAGGCCCGTGTTGCACCATCAGTCCCACGTGCGGCAGCACGTAAATTTGTCTTAGCAACACCGTCCTGATATGCACATAGTTTGTGGCAAGACGTTAAGCAACAATCAACCAACCATGACACTGGGAAGTAGCTGGAACAGGGTCTTATAATATTTGCCATTTACATCACTATAGTTCTAGCATATAATGTTTTCAGATCTACTAAAGATAATATTTTCACACCTTTTTCATAGCCAGAGTTTATCTTTGGGGATAGTAGACTCACGTTTTTGCAAGAAATGTATTGACCGATGGTCCTTCAAGGATTTACCATTAGTACTTGCATAATATTGCATACATTAAGCTAAGGGACATAACTGTGTATAGAAAGACCAAGTTGAATTCATCAGTTCCTTCTCTTTTGTCACTGTCGTGTTAAGAATTTTTCAAAAGCCTCTGACTTGCTTAGTTGGGTACCCCCTCTGCATCCAGCCTACTAACCAAATAAACCATTATGCTATGTTGCGAAAGTGGTAATAGATAACTGCATTTAGTGCAAAATCCCAATATCTTGGCAAAGGCATAGTAAACTGTGTGTGTGTTTGTTGACATTGTATTTTTACGCGTATAAATATTGGCAAACCATTCTTTTGGCTCTTTTAGGCTTATGAAGATTGGCTGAGTAAAAATGGAGATGAACAAATGCTGCCAGCAGTTAATCTGACGCACAGACAGATTTTCTTCCTTGGTTTTGCTCAGGTAAACAGATTCCCCCAGTGGGATTTTTTTTTTTTTGGGGGGGGGGTAAGGGTGGTATAGAAGTCATTAGTAAACTCCTTGTAACAGACAGGAAATCCATAAAAGGCTTGATAACTTCCAGTGTCGATGTTATCCTTTGTGTTTTTGACAGGTGGGTGGTATATATGGTCCTACATCTTAAGGAAATCAGCTAGTTGACAGATGCAGTCTGGGGTTAGCCATTTTAACTGAGATTGGGTTTCTTTGTACAGACTGTGTGTAGACATTCTACTTGAGTTTGCAGTTTATGACTTCCTCGGTCTTCCCTATTTTTCTGTAGGTCTGGTGTTCAAGCAGTACAAAGGAAGCAAATCATCTCCAGATCGTCAAGGATCCTCACAGTCCAGCTAAATTCAGGTGAAAATCTGGCATGTTTACAGTGAAAATCTGGCTTGATTACAGCGAAAATCTGGCTTGTTTACAGCTTAAATCTGGCTTGTTTACAGCTTAAATCTAGCTTGTGTTAACCTTAAATCTGTTTTGTTATTGCTTAATATTTGACTTATTTCCAGCTTGAATCTGGCTTGTTTCCTGCTTAAACCCAGCGTGTTTATAGATTTAAATTTTTCTGTTCGTGAATCTTTTTATAAAAAGCTTTTTGATTGTGTCCTTATGACGTGCAAATAAAAAGCCACAAAACAGCCAGAAAATGTATGTTTCTTTTAAATCCAGGCTTGCATATATCTTTATTGCAATATATGCCGTATTCACAGATCTGACTGGTGGCTGATCATTCTCTGTTTACAGAGTGATAGGGACTTTGTCCAACTCAGATGACTTTGCAGAGCATTGGAAATGTCCTGCAGGGTCTATGATGAATCCTGTTAAGAAGTGTGAAGTGTGGTGAGACAACAGTCAGCTGTAACTGCTACTGGCTGCCCAGTCTGTAACAGTACTATCAAAGAGTCGGTGTTTATGTTGCACTGTTAAGTGTTTACAAAGCTGGAATTTGATGAGCAAGAGACTTGTTTGGCCAGAGAAAATAACTTTTGTTTTCAGCTGTTATTTTCTAGACTTTGTTGTTATAACTGAGGTTAAGATTTGTCATTTCCAGTGTTTAGGAAATAGTTTCATTCTGTAGTGTACTACACTTTCAGTTCATGCATCAAATCATTTTATAAAGCTTTACAACTAAATGATTTTGATACATTCGAGATAGGGGGTTTCTTTCCATATTCTTTCCTTTTTCTTCATTCTTGTCCCACATTACAGGAAAAACAGTGAACAAAAGAATTAGAACTTTCTATATGGATGATTTCTTCATAAGGGAGGGGGAGTGTTTGAAATGAATTGTTCAAGTATGTGAGTAAAGCTCAACAATGTATGCATGGAACTTTTTGGTATTCAAAATGCTGTCCTTGACATTGATAACCTTCTACTCCACAGTATTTCTGGTGAGGTAGAAGACAGTCACTACATAATGGTAATTCAACTGCATTTAGTGCTTGTGGCAAATGGTTAAAAGCTGTTGTTTTAAATAGGAAAATATGTTTTCTAAAACGTGTGTTGTCACAGATGAGAAACTTACGTGTATTTTACATCATGTTGTAAGACATCGTGAATTAGATTGGTTTAGAAATATTTACAGGTAGTTTTCAGACTATAGGAACATTCTTTCCTTCCTCCAGTCTTTGCAAAGCTTGAGCTGGAATTGTCAGCTCAGTGGAGAAATTACCTTCTTCCTAATGTTTGCTTCCAGCAGACACTGGTTTTCCATCTTTTTAAAGGACCGCCTTGGTGGTCTAACAATTAAGGCATCTGTTTCTGAGGCGGGAGGTTGGAGGGTTCACACCCCCAGGTGAGGCATACCTGAGAATTGACAATCTAGCAGCTGCCCTGCCAGACATCGGACCCGGTATCAGTATAATGTGACTGGGTGGGACTGAAGCCTATGTTATGACAGCCATCCCGCATGTGATGTGGCATTATGTTAACTCTAAGCAACACCATCCTGATATGCACCTAGTTTGCATCTTGACATTAAGCAACAAAAAACAACTAACCATCCCTTTTTTTTAAAAAAGCAGCATTACAAAAGAATTGTTGATGCTACTAGTAGTATTCTTGAAAGTGGCTATAAAAGTATGAAATGATTTCAGGATCCACTTCACTAGATAGGATACAGGACTGTTTTTTTCAACCAATGCAGGTACATGTAGTGCCATTATCACGGAGTTTCCTCTCCTTTTCATGCATGTTGTTTTGTAGAGAGAGGAAAAACTTTTTCTCCTACCGTGTCATTAACCAACACTGCATCACTGCACTTAGTTGACTAAGTTGTTTGAACATCTACTGAATTCTCATGATCAGTGCATTTTCTAATTTTCATTTTTTTGTTACATGTAATTTTCTGTTATTTTCCATAAAAATAATAATACAAAGCAATATAGTTGCTTAAAGCCAGGATTTATGTTGTAGTTTTAAAAAAGATGTTTATTTTGCTGTGGCTTGTAACTAGTATTAAATCTATTTTTAAAATTTTATTTTGTAGAATTTTATGTAGCATATTTTTAATTTGTAGTCTAAAGAAAGGATGCAGCATGTGGTTTTTCATGTGTCCGTACTGGTCATTTTAAAGATAATATCAATCATGATTTCTTTTAACAATCCCCCCCCCCCCACCCCTACACCCATTCAGTTGCTGTAAACAATGTGCACATATTTGTGAGATCACTTACCCGGTGGAAATACATGTAGATGTGCGCATGTGTGAACATGTGTGAATGTGTTTGTGTATGCATTTGTGAGATTTTGCATGTGAATATGTTTCTGTATGCATATTTGTGAGTGTTTGTGTGTCTCTGTGTGTGTGAGAGAGAGAGAGAGAGGAGTGTGCATGTGAGTACTTGTGTTTTGCATGTAGAGGAGGGGATAAAGAGAAGGAGGAATGGAGAGTTGGGTGAAGAGTCCTATGAACGCCAATCCAACTGACTCTGTTTTTTTCTCTCCTGCCAGCTATGTCAGGTAGTTGTCTGTAAGCACAGGTAATCTTATTTCCACCCACCAAGATCACCTCTGAGTATGATTTTTAAAGTGTTCACTTCATATAGCTTTTAATAAACGAGACATGAATCTCGGTGTACAGTTTTGAAAATAATCCTTAACTGAGCTATGGATATTGATAAACAGTAACAGCTTTTGGTGTTTAATAGTGTTTACTTTTACAGATCAGAATTTTGATCTATAAGATTTTTGAATCTCTAAACATAGCACATCTTATTTGTATTTAGGATCTGTGATGGCTTTTCTATAAATTTCATCAACTAGCTTTGATTTTATCATGCTATCAGCATATCATTTTTTTTGGTCGAACCATTTCAGCAGACTTGCTCACTTTGCTCTGGAAAGACCAGCTGCAGAAATCTAAATATAAATTAGAGATAACAACAAATGTCTGATATTTTCATGATTTTTTATACGCTTGACAAACTATTAGTTGTTTAAAAATAAGACACTAAATAAGATTTTGTTTTGTCAGTTTTTGCTGATCACCTGCCATTATAAAGCTGTGCTATTGTTGTATATATTACTGTTATATATGTCACACATTTTTATGATACACTTGAAGATTATAATTTTAAATGTTGTCCTTGATGTATATGTTTATGTTGTCAAAAAATTTTGATTATAGTGTGGAATATGCATGGCCAGAATACATTTTGACTTTCACACATTTTTTATTTATCATGGCATGGAGAAAGCTACATCGTTTTAACGTAAGGAGACTATTCCCTTGCCTAGGGGGAGTATATTTCTGAACACTGCAAATGTGGAAGGAGAAATGTAATCCAGTATCAGAGGGTTCATCAAAAGTAACCACAGTTTTTTTGTGACCTCTACACTTGAAAGGACATGGAGTTTTGTTTTTTTATTCAGATAATCAGGCAATGATGCAGAAGGCATAGCTTTAAAACTCCAACCTCTTCCATCCTATAAACCGGAGATTGCTGATGGCATGGACAGCAGTCGACTGAAGAACTGTAATTGTTGAGGTGTTTTTATGTCCGTTGCTGTTGATTATCACTGAGACACTGTACTGCCGAGAGGTATAACTGCTTGGATTAATGGTGGATGTGGGTTCTATTTCAGCATTTAGGGATTGCTTGAAAGTTCAGGGATGCCATGAAAAAGCATGGTATGCCAAATAGAAGTCAGTTGTGTCTTTTATCATATATTGCATGTCATGCAATCTGGTAAATGTAACAGGCAGCTTTTCCAGCCAGATGAACACCAGCAGGCATTGTCTTTGCATTGAGCTGTGCAGACTAGAGGGACTACTGAAGTATGTTAGAGAGGAATGATGAGGAACAACCTAGGATGAAACCAGAGACAGTGGTTTGCTTGACTATCATATGTACAGCATGTGACCAGACTATGCTCTGACCAGCTGTTTGGATTTGAGCAAATTTTAATATTTGTATGACATTCAGTGATGGGTTTATTTAACCATGTCCCTTGCAAGGCTAATTTATTAAGTACCCCCATTAGGTCTTTACAGAGGATTACAGAATAGTTAATTCTAGTCATGGGGCAGTCCCCCCAACCCACCCACCCACCCACCCACCCACAAGAGGGAAAAAATAATTCAGAATAACTGGATTACTGCAATAAAAGATTGAACATTCAACATGTTTTGCAAGAATGTGAATGATAAAACTATAGGTTCATTTATTTTATACAGAGTCTAGTCAAGTGTTGAAAAGTAAATTTGAATTATTGTATGTTTGAAAGGGCATTGATTACTTATAAATGGCAAGTACTGTAAATTAAAGTTCAGGTATAAAGTCTAGTGCTTTATTAACGTCAAGAAAATCACATATTCATTTTTAATTCCTTTTGCCTAGTTCTATGGCCATCTATGGGTTAATCTATGGCTTTGTGTAATATGGGATGGATCTAATTTACTAACTTTTCAGTCCTCATTTAAAGTTGCTCTTTTTTACGGTTTTTCGTGGAGTCCGTCCTCGAGAAACCTACTGTAAATTTCACCACTTTGTTCAGTTTCCAATATTTTCTTCAGTGCGTGATTCTGTTTGTTTTTGACTGGCATAGATTCACTTTCATAATTGCATACAGCACAGTTTTAATTTGCTTCCGATCAACCATATTGTATTTTAATTAGCTGATTAGCTTTGGCACCTTATGGTTATTTTATGTTGTGTCTCAGGTTTTACCTGTTTTTATATGCACAAAAGTTTAGCTGTGTGCAGTGTTGTAAGGTAGTGGGTATTTAGGTTCATCATCTGGCAATTATTGTAAGGTATGTGACTGTTACTGTTTTGTTGTTGTTTTGTTAGATAACAGTGCTTTGAAAGTACACCTACACATATGAGGTAGTTTGGAATGATAGTTATACCCTGGTCATTACAAGTGCAGCGCTCATCTTTTTGTCAAACTAGATATTTCAACAAGCTGATTGTACTCCTATACATGCAGTATATCAAAATGACATCTCATTCGATGGTTTGGGTTAGAGATGAGTTCTCTACTGAGCTCAATGCTCATTCCGTGCTGGGTTGAAACAGACAATCTAGTAAGGGAAGGTTGCAATTATCATTGCACAAGGATGCATTATTCTGTGATCTCTGTGCTGGGACAGACATCAAGGACTGCAATCCTGCGACATTCTCAAACATCTCGATGTACTTTGCTGAATCCAAAGAGTAGCGTCTGTCTACGGCAGATGTTGTGTCCTACTTATACCTGTAAATAGCTTGGTGTATCGGTGTATCCGTATCAAAATAAAACAGCACAGTCTTCTCCCAGTTCTCTTCCTTATGGTTTATGTCAAAGTGCTCAGAAAGGAGTCCGCAATCGCATGATAGATTTCTATGGATGTGACTGCACGAGTGCAGAATGTGATTTTGCATTTGTGTGAATTCACTCGTGGTCAAGGGACATTGCTAGTAACTGTTTTGGTAGACGCTGTTTTTGTTTCTTTTGGGGGGGAGGGGTGGTGGTGGTGGTGCTGGCTGATTTTGGCTTTGGGTGTTCATGATCAAACATTGATTTTTTCTTCAGCATCAGTGGCACGCTGGATGTAAGGTTCAAGATAATTTGTATTCCAATACAGTGATGTTTTCTCATTTTGGCATGTCGATGCACGGAAGGGAATGAAGTGCTTACATACTCGATCTGCCCGTTCTTGGAAGAGCAATTGGCGACCTACGGGTATTTAAACAAATGCAGGCATTACTTTTTGTTCATAATGTTTTGCTATGAAAATTCCATGTGTATCATTTACAGCATGACACGACAACTTTCTTCCGACAACTCGAATCCAAAACAGCATATATGTATAATGTACAATCTTTCCACGCGCACGCGCACACACGCACTGGCGCGTACACAAGAAAACAGACTTTGGGGTGTTTTTATTTTTAGCTTTGTGATGGAGATAATTTATAGTTATCGAATTTCACGTGACCTGCATTGCAGGCTACCACCACCCCTACTCGATCATTATGTCATCCCTAATTTGTCCCGGTCGGGTGCTTGGCATCTTTCGGTGCACGAAAATTTGCTTTTGCCGTTTACGTAAAGAGGAAACGCACGTGTACCCCCCACAAAAGCCAACAGCATGCATGACGTATGCACTTTCGTCTTTGCGTAAACGTTCTTTCGTGCTTTGTTCGCTGCGTAAACAAGAGTTTTTTGTGAAAAAGATTAATCCATGAAAGACGATAATTGCAATCATTTTACCTTTTGCGCTTATAGGTACTGCCTGTGAGTTCCCATGTACGATATAGCACCCAAAGATGGTGGAGGGGAACATTTCGCTGGTACAGAGGAAAACCTTTGAATTTCTTCTCTTTCATCGAGAGATCTTTCATTTAAAAAATGGAGTGAGGGGTACCTTCGACTCGGCTGCACTTTACACAATCCGAAGAATTCGCAGCATCGTCTTAGACTTTCTAACAAACTCCTGCATCTTTGGCTACATCAGCACATGATCGCTTAAAGGTAGTGGTTAATACCACTCGTAACCATTCAGATATCACACATACCGCTCCGAGCATACATCACACATCACACGTTGCGCAAACCTCACATCACATCGTTCGCGGACCACGCGTACGTCGCAGACCACACATCTCACATCGCGCAGAGCACACACCACACAGATCGCACATCGAAGATCAAAAACCACCGAGAAGCAAATCCACAGCGCACCGCGGGCTAAACAACAGCAGCAAAAAAGAAAATTCGAAAAATAAAAAAGCGCGTGCACTGTATAAGCAAAGAGAAAACGTTAAGTAAATGCTTGCAGCGCAATTGGATGTAGGCACGCCTACAAGTGCGCACGCACTCATTAAACTGTACACACGTGAAAGACATGGCGTTGCAGAAGATCCCATTCCGGGTTGAAGAAAGAGGACGTCGTCTTCACTGTTCTCAAACGGCGCACCTGTACCCTTGCCGTGATGTCAGATAGAAGGACGAACCTGTTACTCAAGTCTTCAAACATCCATCCATCCATCCATTATGCCATCCGATGAAACAGCCTTACAGCATGCATCTTCTGGCTTTAATGATGCCACGGCTTGATGAGATACTCCGTACATCCAAACATGATAATCCATCTGTATGATCATCCATCCATCCATCCATTCATCCATCTTTCCTTCCTAATTCTTTCTGTACGCCCATCTGCCCGTCACGCCCCCAATGTGGATTCCAGGATATAAAAACAAAAAACAACAAATACATAGTGCTTGTAAACATGAACGTCATGCACTTTTCCGACAATCTACCCCGAACACTTTATACGGATGGGTTCCTTGCAGCGTTCACAATTTTCAACAACGTGAAACAAAGTAACCACCAATCACATGCTGCAACTTTCTTGGCGTCTTATAAAAGCGATCTCGCACGGTTTCACTTTATCAAATAAATCAGACAGTCAAGCATTGAAGTAGTCCGATCGTCTGCATCCAAAACGGAATCTGATTCCGATAGGATCGATTTTCTGATGAAGTCTTCATTTTCAGACAAACCTATTTTTATTGGATCGTCTATTGGTCAATGCCTGAAACTGTGTGTACACGCACAAAGAAGCTTAGAAGTACATCTTCGAAATTCCACCTTAATATAGCCTCAGCCGCTGACACGGTATAAAACTCCAAACATCCATCGACATTCCAACTTCCGGCTTTTGCACACTACGCACTTCCGGTCAGTTTGCTTCATCCAACCGTGTTAGGTCGGGTTTCCCTTGACTTATATCTTATATCACTATTATGTCACCCGATGACAAAAAAAAGGCAGACATGAAACAGTATAATAAACTTTACAGTGGTTTGGCACAATGGCAGACAAACATCAGCGCTCATTGCACGGATAAAAACGTTCATTAAATATATTATAATGTATAGTGTGGCGCAGGAATGGACAGTCATATCACTTTCTGATATCACAAAAACAGACTAATACATATGTATATAATATATGTATATATAAAGACTGAATCAATCAAGCGAAACGTAAAACTAGCCACTGTTAACAGGTTCATTGGTGCAACACTACCGATTGTTTTAGTTATGAAACTTGCATCACACATAAATTCCGTTTCTTCCGTTTAATGTTTTTGTCAGTTGCCCGCGACGGCGCACTTTTTAAGTTGAAGAGATGTAGATCTGTCTGTGGTGATCGTCTCCACTTAATTGAACGTACCTTAGTTTCTTTTCTTCAATTCTAGCGGTTGATGTTGTTATCTGTACTTGGAAGGGGTTTGGTGCGTGAGATTTTCATACTCGGGAAAGTTGCACCTACGCAAATCAAATAGAAGTACAAGAAAAAAACTTTGCGTGACTTTGTGCTTGCAGAACGTCACTCGGGCTAATGCTGTATCATTATTTCAACAAAGTATGAAAAGGTGAAAACCACGATCCTGATGGTGTGCGGGGAGTCTCGTCGACGAGATCATGTGATCTACACGTACATAAAATATTTAGCGTCGTGCTGAGCGATGTACGGCGACAGAAGCTGAGCATGATACCCCGTTCTCTCCCTTCGCGGGCACACGCAAACATTGCCAGCACGTTCAAAGACTTACGGGCAACTTCTGCTCGCACAGCTTCATATGCTGAAAACGCTGAGTAAAAGTCATGTGAAAATGTTCAAAGATTACATAATAATAAATTTATGTATACCGGTGTGCGGACATAAATGTAAGGCGCAAGAAGGGAAACCCTATACGTGGAAATGAACGAGCTGAGTGTACAAGCACATCGCAGCCAACAGTTACAAAAGACATCCGGAAGGCGTGCAAGAGTGGGAGCTTCAGGCGGAAAAGAGGTTAACTGCATGAAATCAGAGGTTCTTCCCTCGAGTGTTTTCTGGAATCAGTACGAATGACGTCCTCGCAACAGGAGCACTTACATCGCCGTGCGCCTTATTTATTTACATTTGACTTTATAATTTTTTGTTGCTGTTGTTCTAGACAACCCCTGTGGATGTCTTCCAAATGAAAGACTTTGCAAGACGGAGAACTGTTTTTCTTCATATCCAGTCTTCTACCTCCGTAAAAACCAGTCTTTCTACGAGCATTTAATATATCACGTTACGGATGGTTTTCTGCAGCGCTATAGTTCCTGTATTGTTCATTGTATTCTTTTTAAGATCGTCTCACTTCCTTTCATTCATTGAATTGATAGTAAGCTTCCTTTCATTCATTGAAGGACTGACACGTTAGTGACGCATAAAATTGTGTCGTCATGGAAGGAAAGACGTCATGCGTTCTTTCATAGAAACGCGTAGATATCAGCTTGGAGAACCAATGACAAGATAGGTTATGTGTTGCGAGGGGAGACGGAAGAAATTTTGGGGGTTTCCAACGATTACTGGGGATTGGAGCAGAGACAATGAACTGAGGCGGACGTATTTCTTGTTGAGGGAACATCAACGGTCACTGTCAACGGACTTTGTTTAGTTACTGGGAGAAAACAGTCGAGAGTTTACTGTTTCAACTTAGTCCTTGCTGTTGGAAGATTTTTGGCTTCACCAGGCAAGATTTGTTGTCACTTTCTCGAGATTTGTGAAAGTGGCAGTAAACATTTGTTGAATCGTCAGAGGGAAGATTTAACGGCTAAGCGACCGGTGTTAAACTTTCTTGATCTGCTACTTGTTTAGACGACTTAATAGTAGGTCGTGAGTAGGCAGTGAAGGAACTGCTATCCACTAGAGAGTGGAAATTTTTTTCATAGATCTAAAATCTATGAGAAGCGTGGTGTTAACTGTAACGGCTGAACAAGGACGTCCAAGGACAAACCGACAGACTGAGTAACACATTGCCTGTGATCCGAGGATACCGATACCGAAGACCCATCTGCTGTTATCCATTGGTTTGACAAAATTGGATATCAATCCTTCTTCCGCCCTGCCGACTGTTCATCTCGAATCTACATACCATAGACTGAGCATTCACCTTTCCGTGAATCTCGTCTACGGACATCAACTGTCTCCACCTGCGCATCTACATACCATATACTGAGCACTCACATTTCCGTGAATCACGTCTACGGACATCATCTGTCTCCACCAGCGCATGCACTACTTCCGCGATCTACCTGTTATGTGGACGAACACTGATGTGTCCGACTCATCCTTGTCTGGAATATAATTCTGTGCCCGTGGAATAACTGTACACACCGCAAGTAGATTTGCGATTTATTATTATTCAACTGTACTTCAGTTGTATTATTGTTCTGCGAGTTGTAACACATAACACATTGTTTCTATCATACATTCACGCACTCATACACGCATTTGTTACTTATTTGTTCATCTATCTCTATTCTCCCTCTACTATCCTTCTTATTGTTTATAGTTCAATAAATGTGTTAATTTATCTGGTCGTGTACCTTTTGGTTGAAAAGGTGAGGGTCTGCACTAGGCGTATATATTTCGTAATTCTTCCCTAGAATTTCAGCACACCCCACAAAACGTTACAGTCTTCCAAATGAAAGACTTTGCAAGACGGAGAACTGTTTTTCTTCATATCCAGTCTTCTACCTCCGTAAAAACCAGTCTTTCTACGAGCATTTAATATACACAGTGATTCGATTGCATCCCTGAGCTTATTCCTTGCAAACTGGACTGAAAATGCTTTAAGGGACACTGCACAAAAATAGGCGTGTACTCAGTTGAAGATGCTTCATGGGACAGTGTTCAGCTAATTTTTCATCCACCCAGGACAAATCTTTTTTCATGTCCTAAGCGATTTCTGTGCGCGCGTGTGTGTGTTTTGAGGGCTGAGATTCCCAAAGTGAGAGTTTTCGACTTCAGCCTGTCTCCTGCCGTACCATCAGGATCAAGTTTCACTGTGAAAAAAAGTGAACACCTACGGTCGAAGAGTGAGAACACTGGCTTTAAAATGACCATTTTCTTTGAAGGTCAGTCTTTAGAGAAAGACGCCCTCCGTGTCACACACATCCCTCTAATGCTCCAAACAGTCCGCAAGCCATCCTTGAACAAGGGATCGCGTTTCTTCTGTCCGCGTAAAAGCGGCAGATGAAACTGCTCGCGTGTAACAGCCTTAAAATCGATGGACTATGTGCATGGCACTGTAAAGATTTCAGGCACCACGCTTCATACGTCATGGTCCCCGGTCTGGAAACTCTGACAGAGATTCAGTTTGAGTTTTCTGCGTTTGCAGACTCCAGAAGACCACGTATACAGCATTCCTTCATTGTGGGACGTCGTCCTTGTCCACAAGCAAACATCTTTACGATGTCTGTTCATGTCTATTTTAGTTGTGCACCTCTGAACTTTGTAATTTACCAGAGACGCAACTACGGCTGCAAATATTTGTACCCAAGTTCTCAGACAGAAACGTCATAGAAAATGCAAATAAATCACTTGAATTTTGAAGTGTCTTCAAATAATTTTTCTCTTTGCCCTGATCCCCCTTTGCACCAGAAATTTGTATATTATTATGTGCACCTTTACTAACAATAAATGAGTCGTAAATTGTTCTGATTGATAACAGGGTTGGCCTTGTCTTTGCTATTAGTATTTATAGCTATTTTGCGTCTACATCACTCAACAGCCACCTCAGCAGACCTACATGATCAAAATGATCGTCAAGTGGTGTTAACTGCGTGCGTGCATCCGTGCGTGTGTGCATCTCTATGTGTTTCGTGCGTGTGCACTCATTTGCTCGTCATCTTCACTGTCCTCAGTCTATGACCGCTGTCCGTGATCAATTTCCGGTTGATGAGTATTGCTGAGTTCCCTTAACTCTGCCCTCTCTGTCGGCAAACGGCTGGCGTTCTATCCTCGTCTCCTGACGACTGGCCAACAAAACACTGTCTTGACCATCTGAGTTCGTCGTGTCCTCGTCTTCTGGTCAGCCAAACTCTGTCTTGACCGTCAGAGTTCATCGTGTCCTCGTCTTCTGGTCAGCCAAACTCTGTCTTGACCGTCGGAGTTCATCGTGTCCTCGTCTTCTGGTCAGCCAAACTCTGTCTTGACCGTCGGAGTTCATCGTGTCCTCGTCTTCTGGTCAACCAAACTCTGTTCTTGACCGTCGGAGTTCATCAGTGGATGGTAGGGCCGCGCGTGCCGCTGATACGGCGAAACGTGACGTCATTGAACTTCCGGCAGTCGGGCATACAGGGCAAAGATTTCTCGAAGCCGTCCTTGTCAAGCAGCCAGAACGTTTCCATTCGGCCCTTGCCCTGAAAATTAAAGATAGTCATTCAGAAATCATAAGCACAATCGTTTCAGTATTACCATTAGCTGTCGACCTAACAAGAAACCTGTAATTGTGAAATTGTCTTTTTTTTAAAAATGTCTCACGTTTATAGGTAGCTTGTCAAAGACTTGCCAATCTTGTCTGTCCCAACGTGTAACTTGTAAGCATTTAAACTGTCTCGAAAAACGTCTCATTTGTGTTAAGAACTTTGTCAAAGACATGCGAATATCTTCTCTGACCCTACAAAAATTTAAAGGTTAAATTATCTAGGAGACAGGTCTCACAAATATCGATCATTGCTGTCTTCTTTGCTTTGCCTTAAGTTAAGTACAGCTCGAGATATAAAAAAAATGAATGCGTTCATTGTACCCGTGGGTCTTATGCCTGAGTATTATCGCTTCATCTATATCTGGGTAAATTCTATAATTATATGCAACTATTCTTTAGTTAAATCTGTCGTCTGTATCTGGCAAAAAGAAAACTACCAAAAATGTTTGTAAGCGATATAATATAGAAATCGTTATTTTCGGAAAGCTTTGTGCCAATATCCTAGTGTAATTTTTTAATATTTGGGAAAACTCGTGTCATCTTAAAGCATTATATGTTAGATGTGTTGTTGATATGCAGTATTACGTACCCTGGTACAATTGCATTCGTTGTTGTTACATCCAAAATGGTCAGCCCCCTTCCACCCCCCTCTCCCTGCATTCAGATGTGATTGCCTCTGTCTGGGTCTATAGTTAAAAAGACGAGTGGCCAGTGGCTCTAGCTGCGGGGGAGGACTACATAGAACCGAACAGTAAGATGTGACAGGTTGTGCCTCTGTGTGCCTATCGAACTCCGCTGAGTGCAAAGAGTCCTTCCTTCACTAAGCAAGCGCAAAAGACATATCCACGTCACATCCCACGGACATGACGAAGCGTCACGCAAGGGAGCCTATAGCAGATACGACGTATTATTTTACAGCTACAGGATAAATGTCCGGCTGACAGACTACAACAGGTAAAACGCACCAGGTCCAGTATCCCCCACCCCTCCCCGTCCTCACCACCACCACCCTCAGCTTTATCGGCTTTCGCGTGCGGGCTGCACGTTTTCTTGAAATTTGGCATAGTGAACAATTTAGATCTATACATCCCGTAAAACATGAAAACATGAATATAAGCTGAACCGGCACGCAACAAACTGAAACATGCGCAGTGAAAGCAGGAATATATTAAACAATCGCCGCTTTCTATGCATGTACGCATGCAGGCATACACACACATGTGCGCACATGTTGTGTAAATGTCGCCTTTACGCGAGATTTGCGCACTGTTGTCTTTGTGTAAACGCCCGTTATTGCGCAGGGATGCACGCACTCACACAACTGACCTTGATTTCCACAAAACCGCGGCTTTCCAGGGTGTACTCTGAACCAAAGGACAATAGGGCATGGTAAGCAGTGGCGCTAACTTGAATTTTGTCAGCTAAAAAAAAAAAAGAAAAAAGAAAAAGACGGCATACAGTTAAAGGCGTTGCACTCAATACTTATCTATAGATAAGTTGTCGTTCAATAATGAATCTAATTATAGATTCGTCTACCTCTCTGTCTGCCATGCCATTTATCGGCAGGATATATTCTTGGTGGCTTTGTCGCTCAATGAAACTGTTCCCCAATTTCCCAGGTGAATTTCCTTCCTTCGCATCCATTGAGGGGAAGGGTTACGCTGGAATACTATTCCTTATACTTTGATAGCTCCCCCAACTCCCATCCTCAAAAAGAAAAAGTTAAAAATAACGTGATCATTTCTTATCATTTGCATCGCAGTCAAAAGCTCTCGTGAATATCCGTTACACCTTACCAACTGCAAAGAAAATGACATTAAGGTCTGGAAAAAGTCAGTGATTCCTGAAGAGCTCTCCCCTCTCCGACACTCATCGCAAGACTTGATGAAAACTTTGCTGTTTCCTTGGTAGTGAAATCAGTGAAAGTAGATCACCAAGGATGGAATGCAACGTATAGTTAGTACGTGCTCTCACGCGCAGTTGCTTCGATGGCACGCATAGTTCTCGTGTCAGTTTCCATGTCAACTGGCAAGAACTCTGGCGACAAGTAGCCAGCGATATGAAGAATGGAACTGATACTCTGGCATTTGCGCACTTAATAAGGAACGCATCTCGAGCTTCGATTTGTCACTTGTGATCGGCTGCTCCTCTGATGCACGTTACCAGACCGTGTGCTGCGATACCTTAGACAGACCGTTGGAGGCGGGGACGAGGGCCCCAAGCCGTGTTTGCTGAAGTTACACCCTTCGTGCACGAACGCCGGAAAACCGCAGCGCGCATGCGCTTCTGTGCTATGCAAACAAAAGCGAGGCAATTTATCACAAAGGGTTTAATGATCCCGACCCCTCGGCCGTGCTCGCGACAGCACTTCTTGACCTTTCCAGGATGGCAGCTGCATTTGTTTTCCCTTCCATCCCTTGCTTTTTTATAGTGTGGAAAAAAGTTACTCTTTCGTCAGAAACATGGGTCCCGACGACTAAATCAGATTTGCTCTTGTTGACAAATCTTGTGAGTTCTATCGTATGGTGCAGATAAAGTTAAGCACCTTGTTCTGAGAACTAATCAATCGGGAAAGTTAGTAGTGCAGACAAATGAGGTCAGAGGGGGTCTCTGTTTTTTCAATTAACCTTTTTTCCCAACTCAGACTCGTAGAACCCCTATCAGTCAGGCTGACAGGCCTACAATCCCCACCACAAGCTGACAGGTCTACAATCCCCACCACAGGCCGACAGGTCTACACTCCCCACCACAGGCTGACAGGTCTACAATCCCCACTACAGGCCGACAGGTCTACAATCCCCACCACAGGCTGACAGGTCTACAATCCCCACCACAGGCTGACAGGTCTACACTCCCCACCACAGGCTGACAGGTCTACACTCTGTCAGTCCATCCCTCACTCCCATCTCACTTGCAAATGTAGGGCTACTGGCAGAGGGTTTCCTAAAGCGAAGAGCAATTGAGATCAAAATATCATGCAAATTGCCAGAAAATATACAGTGCACTCCATGCAAAGGCGATCCATCTGCGCTGTCGACAGATATATGTATATATTCATGCACTTGCACGCGTAAGCACGAGCAAATAGACACTTGAAGTACGGGACCGCATATTCGTGTACACACAGTAACAAGCCTGAAGCACCACCACATGCTGACAGGTCTACAATCCCCACCACAGGCTGACAGGTCTACAATCCCCACCACAGGCTGACAGGCCTACAATCCCCACCACATGCTGACAGGTCTACAATCCCCACCACAGGCTGACAGGTCTACAATCCCCACCACATGCTGACAGGTCTACACTCCCCACCACATGCTGACAGGTCTACAATCCCCACCACAGGCCGACAGGTCTGCAATCCCCACCACAGGCTGACAGGTCTACAATCCCCACCACATGCTGACAGGTCTACACTCCCCAACACAGGCTGACAGGTCTGCAGCCTCCATCTCACAGGCGTCAGGGCTGAAGCGTCCATTTGACACTTTATCCGAAAATGTGCGCTTTCATTATCCAGAGATTTCTCTTCGCTTAAAACATATTTTCGAGAAATCTCGCGATTTCTTTACCAGTGTATCAGGCATGCGCGCACACACAGAGCAAGAGAGA
>SMGT01014167.1:333274-359141 GCA_004794575.1 Lanistes nyassanus
GCCAACAGGTCTACACTCCCCACCACAGGCTGACAGGTCTGCAGCTTCGCAGGCGTCAGGGCTGAAGCGTCCACTTGACACTTTATCCGAAGATGTGCACTTTCATTATCCAGAGATTTCTCTTCGCTTAAAACATATTTTCGAGAAATCTCTCGCGATTTCTTTACCAGTGTATCAGGCATGCGCGCGCACACAGAGCAAGAAAGAGGCGAGAGAGAGAGCTGCAGGAAGCAGGAGGGGGGTATATACTATGCCTGTCGTACCTTCTCCCGTTGATTCCATTCTCGAAGCTGTGTTCACCGTGTCCCCAAATAGGCAGTAGCGGGGCATTTTGGATCCCACGACACCTGCTACAACTGGACCTACGGAACCACCCCATCAGTAACAAAACATTACACAGGCAGCAATCTTCTTTCACTTGCTCCCACCAGCATAGATGCAAACATGTGTGCACGCACGCACGAACGCGCAATCACACTCTTATTTTCTCTCTCACGCTCTCTCTCACTCTCTCACACACACACACACGGTCGGCTACCTGTGTTTACTCCCGCTCGCAAGTGAAGGACGCGACCAGGAAGGTTTGGGATCTCCAAGTGCGTCACGTGATGTGCTAAGTCTAGAGCCATCGTCCCAATCTCTGTCACATGACGTCTTCCATTCCTCCTTGGCACGCCTTCATGATGACAGTAAAAAAAAAATAAATACAATTTTTACTTTTTTATCTGTCAAAACGATTCTCTGCTTATTGCTAAAGGTTTGGAGAAAACGCCACACAAATGTCTGTTTAGTGTGTAGTGTTTACCGTACCGTGAGGCCGCAAGTATAGTGTGTGTCCGTGGTCTATGAACTATGAACTATGAACTATGAACTAAAAAGAGCCACAAAAATTTCAAATAGTTGGTAGTATGTGGGTGCGTGGCGCGAGCCTGTGTGTTTGTGTGTTGGCCCGTGGACATATATCCACAGTGTGGTCGGAGTTTGTGCCACCCTTGCACTTTGATATGCATTCCTGTAAGAAAGCCTTCCAAAGCGAGCAGACACACAGGCAACTACTACAGTGCTTTCACGCTGGAGACGCTGTTTACACCTGTACACAGATCCTTTGTTCTTCGTCTGACTGTGCAAACCAAACCAGTTGCTATAGTTATAACAGGCACGGTCAAAGAGAAGGAAGAGAAACCGCCCCCTTCTCATATAAATGTCGTGTCTAGACGGGTAAGGGGCCCTGTCCAGGACTAAAAGAAATTAAAACAAATGCCACGTGAGGGAAACAGTCGCAGCTCACGGAATCGTCATATTCGTGCAAGTGTGTCAATGGTCGGAGCCCACGAAAAGGTTCGTATCTACAGAGCAAATGGAAACTCTAAACGTTACTACCTTTGCTAAGGAAACTATTTGAAATAATGGAACCTGAGGGTCTAGACTATTGGCTGGACTTTGCAATGTTTGGTAGAAGGCCGACGGAATTTACGCTCAAGAGGGGCCGTTAAAACTATTTAAAGAAGTACTCTAGTCAAACTAAAAGAATCTCCCTTTTTTTCCTCCCCATCTCTCGCAACTGTCATTGTCTATTATTGTCAACAGCAGTTTCATTTTTTGTCCTCCGTTTTCTCTGGTTCTCACTCACTCACTTTAGGGCGTCCGCTTCCCGGGCGGGAGGACGGTGGTTCGCATCCCGGCCGAGTCATAACTAAGACTTAAAACATGACAACCTAGTAGCTGCCCTGTCAGACGCCTGGCACTACAGGGAACAGTACTAGGACTGGTTGGCCCGGTGTCGGTATAATGTGACTGGATGGGACTGAGGCCCGTGTTGCGCCATCAGTCCCACGTGTGGCAGCACGTAAACTTTGTCTCGGCAACACCATCCTGATATGCACATAGTTTGCGACTGGACGTTAAGCAGTAAACACCCACCCCCACTCACTTACGCACATGTTTATATACAGCATGAGGGAAGAATGGAGGAAAAGGTATAAAGTAAAAGACAGAACCAAGTAATTAGTGAAGGTATAAAGTAAAAAGAGAGAGGCAATTAAGTTAGTGAAAGTATACAGTAAGAACAGAGAGAGAGAGACGATTAATGTTAGTGAAGGTACAAAGCAAAAACAGACGCAAAATGCAAAGGAATTTACCTGAAGAAACCATATAGGCGTCGCCAATAGTTTCGACTTTGTAGACGTCGTACAGTTCCAGCCTGGCGTCAAAACACGAATAGAGAGTGTTCAAAAGGGAGATAACCTCCATGGGCGTACACGAAGCGGAGATCTTGGTGAAGCCCACAATGTCGGAGAAGAAAATGGTGACATCGTCGAAGCTCTCGGCCGACACCTGCTTCTTCAGCTTGAGTTGAGTGGCCACGGCCTCGGGCAGCATCTGGTACAGGAGGAACTCGGCGCGCTTTCGCTCGCGGCTCAGCTCCTTGGTCTGGTCGGCCAGCGTGTTGGCGTAGCGCTGGATGTCCGACACCATGGCCTTGACGGACATGAGGATGACCGGGCAGATGATGAGGATGATGGTGAAGAGAGCGATGCTGAGGGCGATGTCTTGCGTGTCGCGGTGCAGGGCACTGCTGACGTTGTCCAGGATCTCGTTGGCCAGCTTCTGCTGCACCTTGAACATGGTGTCCAGGTAGATGGTCATGTTGTCGAACCAGTACTTGCTCTTCAGGAACGACCGATCGGAGGAGTTGTCGCTGCCCAGGCTGATCTCCTCGCGCATCATGGCGATGAAGTCGGTGGTGTTGGCGTAGTCGTGCGTGGACAGGAGCTCGTTCATGGAGGCGGTCACGGTAGGCGAGAAGAGCTTGGAGGCCCGCAGGTTCCCGGCGCCCATGCTCTGCTTCTCCAGGAACCACAGGTAGTCGTGGCTCAGGAAGTGCCCCAGCAGGTAGTAGACGCTGCCCAGAGTGCGCTCGATGCCGATGTCGTTCTTGCTGCTCAGCAGCAGCTGGTAGGCCACGAGCTGGCGCCAGTCGTCGCCGTCCTTGGCGAACTGAATGGCCCGGTACATCCAGTCGATCAGGCTGTCGATGAGGTTGATGTAGAAGGACATCTCTGTGCGATAGGTCAGGTTGGCCGTGGAGTCAGAGGTCAGGTCCTGGCGGTGGCTGCTCAGCACGTCCCGGAAACTTTGAGCTGTAGGGAACTGTGGTAACGATGTGTGCGTCTGACCTGACGGGAAAGGAGAACGCAATGTACTCCTTTGACCATTTATTTTTAATAGGATTCCCCATAGCCTGAAAAAAATAAGACCCCTGGGATTCTAAGCTTGGAAATTCTGAGGCCCATTTGACAAGAAATGAGGGTTCCCATATGTCTTCTTTTAATAAAGACAGAAACAAGTATTTTTCAGGGTATGTACGTCTGCAAATACTTCTTCGTCTTTCGAAGTTCTCTGATTAACAGACGCACTAAATCCGGAACACTGCTGAAAAAATAGATCGTTCCAAAGAAAAGTGATGGTGGTATTAGACTGCCGCAGCTCCGTGCAGCGAAATCTCCTGGAGGCCGGCGGGAGTGGTGTGTTAAGTTGGTTGATTAAAATCGTGCACACATTGTAACGTTAAATTGCATTAAACCACGAATCACAAAGCTTTCTTCAAAGACAGATTCGGAAGAAAAAGTCAAACTATAATCATTTTCTCAAAATTATGTGCAAAAGCCGAACGTTTTCATTGATTATATAGTACTTTACGGAAAGTTGTTGTTAGCTGTGTTGTCCATTTGTCGTTACAGCAAATGTCGACCTTCAATGCAAAGTGCATCTGATCTTAAAAATTTCATTACGAAGACGATTTTTCTTAAGAAATCATTTTGAGGCGTAGCCGCTCTTCTCAAGAGGAAAAATATATTGTAAACCTGATGTTAATGCGTAGCCGCGTACGCTTCCCGAGAGAGTAAAATAACTTTTCACCCTGAAGACCTCGGGGACAATGCACTTAATTTGCTCAGTCAAGTGTTTGCCGTTTCGTAGAAAGTTAACTGGATCAATCGGCTCATGAACAAATATTAAAAGTTAATTAGTCTTCACGAAGCATCTGCGTAGTTTTTCTTGTTTGTAAGTTTAACCACTGCCCGGTTCCAATCATCCGTGAAAGTCCCTTCCTCCTACAGTCTGCAGCACCCAGCTTGATTGACTCTAACCTGGCCAGGTATTCAGCTGGGCCATGGCCGTATCCGTGTCCCGGAAGCTGTCTGTCATCAAAAGCTCAGTCGTCTGGTCGTTGTAGCTCACGTGCATAGCGGTGTAGCCTCGTTCTCGCTGAAGATAATGGACGAACAGTCCGACCTTTACGAACACGACAGACGAACAAGGAACAAGTCAATGTGGTGGAAAGGTGTTAAGTGGCTGAGATGCATACGCAGTCATGCATACGTACACATACATACGTACACATACTCAATGTCTAGATCTCGCTGGTGGCTACGAAGTACTTTTATTTACAAGACAAGGCATCAGGTTAGAAGTTAAATTTCGGTTTCGTG
Organism: Lanistes nyassanus; assembly: GCA_004794575.1. Classification (NCBI taxonomy): domain Eukaryota; kingdom Metazoa; phylum Mollusca; class Gastropoda; order Architaenioglossa; family Ampullariidae; genus Lanistes; species Lanistes nyassanus. The sequence goes on from SMGT01014167.1 coordinate 337,765, forward strand.
TTTTATCAATACTGCAGGTGGTCACAAAATTTACTAAATGCCGATCCCTGACAGGCGCATCAACATCTCCAACGTGGAAACGTCTCAATACTGTGTATCAATATCACGAACAAAAATGTCGCGACTAAAGCAGTTGTCCTTGTATATTAGGGCAAATAAAGCCATGTACTCCTACCAGGATTCGTCGTTTGATAACAAGTGTATTTACCTCCCTTTCTTCCTCTCACTCCTATACTGATATGCCAGTGTGTTTGCCTATCTGTCCGGCTGTCTGCCTGCCTGTCTACCTGTTGATCTATCAATCTTCCTATGCACGCGCGAGCATGCGTACATACAAGCGCACGTGCATTGATACTGTACCTCCGTGCTGAGAATGACAACGTCCCTGATGGCAGTGTTGGCCATGTTTGTGTACGCCGTGTCCCGCACGTCAATAATGGACATGATCAGCAAGGCCAGCGTTGGCAGCAAGGTCAGGGTCAGCATTTTCCCCATCTGTATCCGCTTGCCTGAGTTTATCAGCAGACAGAGAACCGCGCGCTTTTTACTCTGGCATCATTGGTGGAGAAGAAATATGAACATAGAACCCCCTCCCCCTTAATCCTTCATCTTCTGTCAATCCAGCCAGAGAAAAAGAAAATGAAAGGTGACCACCAGTTCACAACATGAGCTAGCAACCAGCATCAAGATCCCTGTCACCACCGACACCCCTACCACTACGACAACACCACCACAGACTGGAATTGAACAACAGAAGTAGAGGCAAAAAAGTGTAGAAGAGTGGAGAAAGACAAAGCGCAGACAGACGGACAGACAGACAGACAGACAGAAAGAACTCGTTGGTGTCGCGAAAGAAGGAGGGGAGGAGAAACGTGAAATAGGAGTGGGTACATGAGAGAGGGCGATAACCCTTGATAATGGACAAGTGAGTAAAGGAGGGGTCAGAAGGGGCAAGAGAAAGGGGATAAAGAGGGTCTTCACCGAATTTAAGTCGAAGGAACTTGCTCTCCCTTCAAGCCCAGGCCAGACTAACAATACTAAAGGGTGAATCGCGTCCCAGTGAATCCCAAAGCGATCGCTGCGTGTGTTCACAGCCCCCTTCCCCCGACAGGAATGGAAGCCAGGAAGCGAGCAGTCCACCGAGGTGACAAATGGCTGCTTCCGGGGAAAGAAGCCCTCGTCTTTGATACATCCCGTCTGGTGATACGCCCGGTCGGCACAGGCCTGCTCGCGCTCGCAGACTTCGCGTTCGGCTGGCGACATCCCTTACCCCACCGGGACCAGCGAGTCATCATCTTTCAGGCGGCCGCACAGCTGCAGTGGGGACGGCAAACCAGTCGCATTCTCCCACCCGAACCACACGCGCGCATCTCTCTTGCTCCTCCTATCAGCAGCCAATTTTCCTTGCACGACGCACGCGCATAATGAGGTCAAATCGCACGCAGACGCCCGTCTTCCGCGACACCGCCAGAAACTTATCATGGCGGCTGATTTGCACGACGGATGTACCGGTCTGTTCCCGCGCGCGCATTAGAAACTTCGTCGCATTTCTAACAATCTCCAGCAGTCAGCCAAGGCGAGACCTGCTTCCGCTGGAAGCGGGCCGAAAGAAGCACGAACGGCCTGTGCCTGCGCGCCTAGTCGGCGATTCATAAATAACAACCAGCGTTGCCACTCCGGTGTCGCGGTATGAAGCCAGCGGAGATTACCCTACATGCCCGCCACGCTCCATAATAATTTTGTTTCAATCTTCGCAACGCAAGTTGCGCTCGCTGCTCGTGTTGAATTTAACGTCAACGTCTGCAAAAGACATTCAGAGCCTGCAGCAGGTCCCCCCACCCCGGCCCCCACTCCCCTCGTTATTACGATATAGTGACGTTAATATTGCTGATTTACAAATGGGGCCCGCAAGCAATAATTCGGCTTTGTCTTTGTTGGTTTGGAGATGCACCTCTCATCACACATTGATAACCATTCATCAGATTTATCTTTTTACAGCATGTTCGATCTTCGACACGGTGCCACGAGAAGCCACAGTGGTGCAGCAAGCTGTTCTGGGTTGGGCTGCATGACTGTAACTGTGCTTCATGTCATTAGAGCAGCCGTAGGGCGCTTTCACCCTGTACGAGCATATTTTATGTTCAAGTTTACCGATGAAGACGCGATAAGAATCTCCATGCAGTCCAAGCCTGGGCTGGCTTGCATGAGCGTTAAGACCTCCTGCTCATTGGTAAAGGTGAACGTAAAATACGTCAGCCCAGGTATGTAAAAGGAAACTGCTACGTACGGTTGAAAGCTAAGAGAACAAAAGGTATCTGGATTTGAACAGTTCATAGCTCTTTCGTATACTGCCTGCTTAGTGTAATCCTTTCAGTGCGTTCAGCGTGTGTTATTTGGACGTAAATTCCAGTACGTTCTTTGACCTTTTAGATGTTAATAGAACACAGGAAGACTTTGGTTTAGGGCTGATCAACGTTGTTAGCAATCCCTGTGTAATCCGCTGTAACTATAACCTTGTTAGGGTTTGTCCGTCAGCAAATGACCAGTCAACAAAATTACAGATCTCTTGACTTCAAGATAAATTAATACATCTATTTCCACAATAACCGTAAGAAAAAGACATAATGAAGTTCCCCATTGTCCATTGTAAGGTCCATTGTGTTGCACAGCCTATGATGTGACAATCAATCGCATTTTCTTGTATGCTTATCTCGACACTCCTATCAGCGCCATCTAGTGGATCTGTTTACCTGGCTTCTTCCCAAGAAACGTTTATAGCCAGGTAGTGTGTTCGAGTACTTCCGGTGGACGCAGACGCGCAAAATCATACATGTGCTAATAAGGGTGACGATAAAATGGGAGACGGCAATGAGATGATGCTCTCCCCAATGTCCGACGAAATGTTAAAAAAAATTATACGTGTTAATGGTGGTTGAACAGACATATTGACGGAGTGGCAGAAACCCAAACTAGAGCAGGCATATAAATTCGACCACATACAGGCACGCAAAAAGACTGAAAGAAAGTTTTGGAATGAAATATGAAACCTTCAGTCATGCACCTTCGTAATATTTCTAGATGCGCGTTGGGTAGAGATGCGAAGGAGAAACCATTACAGGGAGGTTTCGTCAACACTCCCCGTTTACAATCGTAAAATGAAAATCATTGACGGGCACTTGTACAAGACAAGATTATCTTGCACCGCTGTTTGGTAAGTCTGGCACAATGTAAATAGCCAACAATTATTCGTATGTCTAGGAGAGGACGTCAGGTACTTTTCACTATCGATAATCAGTATCTATATATTCATTATATAGTTGAGAATGAAGAGGAAGTGAGGAAAGAAATCGATAAGGATAAAACAGACAGAAAGAGAGAGAGAGACAGAGAGGCTAGGGGAAGCGAGGGAGGGGGTGAAAGAGAAAGAAGATATGTTAGTATATTTTAGTATATATCAGTACATTAGTATATATTAGTATATTAGTATATAAGAGTCGATTACGACCTGTGTCAATTTTAACGCTCTCCGGTGGTGTGTAAACACGGTTAGGTCAGCTCAGATGTAGATTTGAGAGACGAGAAGGGCCCACATAAACCGCTTCGGAGCATGTGCATAAACACTGTCTGTTTGTACCTCCGGGGTAGCTGGGAAGATCTAGAGAACTGATGTTCGTTTGTTCTGCCGATGAACAGGATGATACGCACAGGACTTCGTAAAGATTCGTGAGAAGTTAAGGACTGTACAGGAAAACTTTCTCAGTCTCTTCCTTGTTTCCATTTGTTTATTTTCTGTTTTGTCGTGTGTTTTTCCTCCATCCGCATGTCAGTGCATGCAACGGAGAAAAACAAACACGTAAATAGGGCAGATACTATATATTAAAGCGGTAGCGGATGGTCGAGTGGTTGGAGCGCGGGGCTTCGAACCCGAACACACTGCAGCACACTTCCTGCAGGCGACCCGACTGTGAATGGATACCTGACCCCGCAATGCTGGCCCACAGAACATTGGGGTCTCAAACATGCTACCCCCCTACGACCTAAACAACGGGTAAGGGGACATTTTTGCCTTGATATATTACATATATCAACACATAAATGTTATGATGATGATGATGATGATGATGATGATGATGATGATGATGATGATGATGGTGGTGGTGGTGGTGGATGGGATGGCAACGATTAAGGGATAAGTCGCCGAGCCGAGTACGCAGAGATACTGCTGAATGGAGGCCTGAATTTACCGTTATAGGAAAAACAAAAATCCTGACGTGAAAACAAGACACCACTTGACATTCCAACCGCGTGAACATACATAAGTGATGGTCTTCCGTATTCTATCAGGGACGAGCCTTTTCACAAACAAGCGGCGACGGAAAGACACCAGGTATTTTAAGTCTTTCCTTCTGCCCTTTCCGAGCCTTCCGTTACTAATTTTTCTTTGAGTGCTGTGGGATGGGCGCATGTTGTTTATCCCAGAGCGCGATCGCGTTCAGCACGCCGATTTAGCAGCCTTATATGTGCCAGACACAGTGCTGGCGCACCTTGTCTGCGAAGTAAACAGGCAAAGACAAAAGTTATTTGAATAATAGGAAAATAAGCAGCACGAAAGAATAAAAAAAAGTGAAGAAATGGGGAGATAGATAGAGAGAGAGCAAAAGAAAAGGGTTCGAGGAAGACAAGGGGCGGAAGATAAAAAGAGAACGAGGAAGAAAAGGAATATTTAAAGGAGGAGGAAAGCCGGAGAAGGAAAATGAAGTGAAGTCGAAGACGGGTGGAGACAGGGAACGGAGGTGATGAGGTCAGGAAAGAAGAGAGAAGTGTGGACACGAGAGGAGAAAAGAACGGAAGGAAAGAAAGAGGAAGGGTAGCAAGAAGAAAGGGGGGGGGGTAGAAAGAGGAAAAGATGACATGAAGAAGGACGGGAGGGCGCAGACAGGCGACGACGCTAACGAACGCGCAGGAGGGGGCAGAGACACGACACACAATCAGCACGTGCAAGAGCGCATGCCAGTGCTTTCATGTCACCTGCCGGGGTGGTGGGGTTCCCTCGGCAGAAGGCGACGAAGATGTTGTCGTTGCCGCGCTTGAGTAGCCGGTCCACCTCGTCGTCCATCTCGGACCGTGAGGCCATGGACACCAGCGAGGCATTCTGCAACAGTCAGACAAGGACATTCTGAAAACAGCAGTCATACAAGGACATTCTTAAAACAGCAGTCAGAAAAAGATCGATATTCCGCAAGAGCCTCCAAAGGACACGCTGCAACAGAAGTCAAACAGAGACTGTGTCACACGAGCCCTAGCTCTCGGCAAAACTTTTTCATGTCTAGCATGCACGTGGATAAACCTCCGCGTTTTCTGTTATTGGCAGAATAATCTATTCATCAATCGACGCTTGAATCGATCAGTTCATCTACGTTTCTCTGTCTTTTTAAGAAGGTAGATAGATATTTTGATTCACATTTTATGGACAGTAGAGAGGGAGGGACCGAGTGAGGGGAGGAAAAGACAGACAGACAAAAGTACGGACGGATGAATGGATGGATGAACGGACGGACAAACTGACAGACAGCTGGATGGACGGAAAGAGGAACAGATGGACAGACGGACCAAAGGCCAGAAAAAACAGACACAACGACGAACGAACAGACAGTAAGGGAGGGAGAAGAATAGTGTGTAGTCTGCCTCACAAGCGACCAACAGACAGACAAGTCGACGAAGAGATTCAAACATTTAAACAAGCAGCATGAAGCCCAGTGTCCAAAGGGACGAATTTAACTAGATATTTACGTGAAAGCTATCTGGCCACTTAATACAAACTGTAGATGCAGTCTCGCGAATCGAAGCAATTGAAGGACGTAACCTCTTGTATCAGTGACACACTCGCTAAACATTGTCGTTATTTCTCCAGGGAGCGGGTTCAACAGCAAACTCAGTGGAAAACGAACTCTAAAGAAACCGCACAAAACAGGAATACGGCCGGACGGGGACAAGCCGTTCATGAACGTCAAGGCACAAAGAGGAATGTCCTTAATTAAGGTCATCGTCGGTTTAATGCGTTTTGTGCGAACTAGGACATGCACTCAGCCGGTTAGTACAGATCTTATCACAGAGAAGTGAACCGAGTTTGGTGTCACGTGAAAGGTTTGTGCAAGCAAAACTGGCTTACGTAAAGGCAAAGTGCTTTTGTAAATAGTAATGCCTATTTTCCTCTTGTAATACCAAGGTCATCATAGTGTTAAAAGGGCGTTATCTTTTTTTTTTTTAGCGAAATATATTCGAACTATCATTATAGCCGTTACTCTAAGGAGGGCCCCGGCATACCAGCAAGGCGTGCATGTCTCTGCTACGAAGGGTCTTGGGTTCTGATCCCGTATCTGGAATACATTCTTTCTCTGGGACCTGTTTTCTGGTTTGGCCGTCCGGGGTTCTCGTTGGTTGCTCTAGCTTACTTTTGGTTACTCCCCCTTGTTTTCTTTGTTGATGAATTAAACAACCAAGCAACCATTATCTCGAAATGATCTCACAATAACTAGAGACACGCGCCATTTAATAACTCTGTCTCAAAGAGAAGCAATTGTTTCGAAGCCAGAAGATGGACGATCATTGCTGTCAGTGCAAAGGTAATGTTGGGGAAGGTGAATGATGCTGAGGACCGTGGGATAAATGAGTGACAAGAAATTTATTTTGGAATAAAAGAAAACCTCTCGTGACAGAGGAGGGAGGCTGGGCGCGAGGGAACGCTGCATGCAAAGTACAAACAACACATTAATTAGACGTTGCAACATCTGCGAACCCCGCTTATGTGTATTGCGCACTCCACAACATTTTTGTTTTTCTCGTTCAGTGACCTCTCCTGAAAGTGCTGTTGCCTTGTCGGCGTAATGTGACTGGGTGAAAGGCTTCCAGAATTAAACGTAATTTTTCAGACAGACGAAGAACGCTGCAAGGAGCCCATCGATGCCTTCAGGGCAACCCTCAAAACACATCTTTTTTCGTAGTAACCAGCTTCCTCCTCAAAGCGAGGTTGGCACTGATCAGATCGTCTTGAGTATGCATATGTAATAGAGTTTTTGTGCTTAATTATTAAGGTCATTACAAATAAATATTCGTTAATACAATTTAGCTTCCTTTCTTCTAGAAGATTAACCCTGTTCCTTAGCAACTTACGGCACGTCGCTGTTGTCTTTGTTTTCGAAGCCTCAGTTGCACTTGGCTATCCCATCTCATATCCGAATGTTAAAGTGCACATCAACTACACGGAGGGAATGGATCCTGTGGCAGGTGTTGCGACCGGAAGTGCAGATGCAGGCGCCGATACACCGCGGTCTGAATGCGTAATCCACTTAAGGTCGTGTGTGTTTCCTTACGAGAGGAATAACGATAATGCAATTCTCGCTCGAGCGGAATACTAACACTGCGGGAAAATCTTACGCAGTGAGGAAAAGCCCACGTTTTCACCGTGTGTTTTGTACTTTTTTGGGGGCGCTTTACGCTGCGGTTGACTAACGTGTGCCCGTACATGCGGAAGTACCGGGTGTTTTTTTTTCTTCAGCAAAAAAATACTGATTCTCCGTGTCTGCTGCTGACACACAAGAAAAGATCTTTGCAAATATATGTGTCTTTAAGACATCGATAATAAATGGAGAAGGTGTTCTCAAAACAGAACATCTGATGACTATAAATCACGCCAGGGTGTTTGTTGCTAATATGCTAGTCGAATTAGATGTAGATTTTTTTGCCATTCTATATTCCAGAAAAGAAACACAGTCCCATCCTATGCGCAGGAAAACCCGAAAACAGGTGTATAATACACATATAAATCTTTTTGCTTTTGCTTAGTGAACGAACACCCTGACTCTGTTCTGTATCATGATTTGCGTTATATAGAGCAGACGTAAAATCCTAATGCGTATTATGTCATTATTAATTAAGACGATCCGAGTATAAGCTGTTGGTGTCGAGATTCATTTTGTGTTTATTGCGGGAACTACAAGCACCGTGCGATTTGATCGATTTTGGGGGTTGATTTGCTCCACATAATCTGTTACACCCAGCAGATACAAGTACTTTCAGCTTAACTTCAGGTACTTATGTTGCATCTATTGATCTTTCATAGCTTCATAGGTTGAGCCTTGAAAGAGTACACACATCCCATTTTTGCAAGCCAAGCTGTCTTCAGCAGGTCTTATCGCGAAAAGATGTGCCCACGGCTTTGCCCCTGCACCAGTCGGTCTCAACCGATCTATAATCATTCTTGTGACTTGCGGAGATATTAGGGGCTCACCGCAATTTCTTTGTAATTCGCTGCTCTCTAAGACGGGGGTTCGTCTCTGTAAGCCACTGCACTGTTTACTTCATCACACTCCTGACAGCAGGCAATCAGCTGATGTTTTACCCTGTCAAGTGACCGTAATTAACCGTATCCCGCACGCATTCTATTGAGTGTAATTAGCCACCAAGGCTTCATCGCCTGTATCAAGAGGTCTTAGTCCTTTTTGTCTCTAAAGCTGTCTCGCGGAAAAGTTACTTCCTCTCGCTGTTGGGAGGAAACGCTGATCACGGTGAAAAATTATCAGTCTTTCTTTTTTCTTTTTTTGGGGTTTAATCATAGCTTTATTTTTTGTGTCGACTGCATCTTTACGCATAGACGCAAGGAATCAGAAATCCCGATGTAAGCCTTCTAACCTATGAGTTTGATACAGATTGAATCCGCTTTTCTTATTCATCATCATCATCATCATCATCATCATCATCATCATCATCATCATCATCATCATCATCATCATCATCATCCTTCTCCTCTTGACTTTTCTATCAGACTCGGCGGTCTAGTGGTGTCCTCTTCCGAGACAGGAGGTCACTGGTTCGCACCCCGGCCGAGTCATACCTAAGAAAACGAGCAATCTAGTAGCTGCCCTGCCAGACGCATGGCACTATAGGGAACAGTACTAGGACTGGTTGGCCCGGTGTCAGTATGTTGTGACAAGTACTGATGGTACTGCAATTTCAGTGTAACGACACGCTAACGTGTCTCAAGCAGCACCGTCTTGAGATGCAATTAGTTTGCGACGGGGCGTTAAGCAACAAACCAACCCACCAGCCTTGTCTTTTCTATGAATATCCGAAGCACATCCTGCAGATTAACAAAGAACCTTACGCCGCTAAGAAACGTTTCAGTTTAAGATTCCATATTACCTTTTGGTCGCACTGTTGACCGACACCATCCATGACGTGTAACAGCAGACATCCTGTGACGGAACCTGTGAGAAGACTGAACGCACTGGTAGCCTAACCCGTACATATCACGCACTCGTCCTGTCAGCTGACCTGTGACACGCGGTCGCTGCATAGTTTCGCTTACGACTTTAAACGGCGTCTGTTTTCACGAATACGCGGATGGCCCTCGCTCCCCTACTCCCCCTCAAAAGTTCTTTGAAGTTTCGACAAACACGAGGTACTGAAAAAAATCCCACCCACCCCCCCTCTCGTGCACCAGGCGTGCCAACCACCTGCTGTCCGCACGGCAGGTGACAGACGGCGCCAAGTTGTTGTGGTATAATTAGGCTGGCTGCGTTTTTTATCCGCCGGCGAACGTCAACACCAACAGCAGGATTGTACTTATGAGGACTGCTCAAAAACGAAGAGGTATATGGCATCATTTTGCTGCTCTACTTTTGTTCTCCTCCACCTTGCCTCTTTCCGATCATCATCATCATCATCATCATCATCATCATCATCATCATCATCATCATCATCATCATCATCATCATCTTCTTCTTCTTCTTCTTCTTCTTCTTCTTCTTCTTCTTCGTTCGTCGATGTCCTCGTCGGCTGTGGCAGTGGTGGTAGGACGTGGACGCAGGAGACATATATTGGATGCTGTGATCAACCTTAATCAGCAACATTATTTCAGGTCTGTCTTCTTTCTCTACCCACGTATGCAGCAAAAGGTCTGAGACTGTGCTACTGATGAGATACGACCATTGTTCTGGAATTTTATCTCGAAGGGTAAGCTCAAACAAGATGCTTTCAAAGTACACGATTCTGTCATCTTACGGCCCTTCTTATGCAGACGCGGCTTTGTCGTGTCAGGTAGCATATTCCTTCTCGTCGTTCACAACATTTTAGGCAGAAGATCTAGCGTATCGCGTCTTCCTATGAACCAAACATCAGCATGGCCAATCTTGTTTACTTGGGGTCAGCACCGACGTACCAATGGAGGACAAGAGCAATAATTTTCTAGGTGACGTGCTCGCCGGAAGTCTGTCCAAATCACCACTTCTTGGTTTGGCATAGAGGGAGACAATTACGTGGCGCTTACGCCGTGGGACCGCCACAAGAACAACCCAGTAGGAAATTTCCGGTCTTCTTCAAAGTAAGCCCGCTGCCAGACTAGCAGATGTTTGATCTTTCAAGCTTTATTTAAACATTACCTTAAACCTTTCCTTAAAACTAGGTTTCATCACGTAGAATTAAAATAAACCTAATTCTCTGGGCGTCGTCCCAGATAAGTATCAAAGAAAACGAGGAAACACCTATAGGATTGCTAAGCTAACAATAAAAACACAACTAACCAACAATGTCATCAAGGTGACATAGCACCCATTTCGGAAGAAGACAGGAAAATAACCATTAAACCAGCAATAAAGCTGCAGTGGGATGAAAAGTATAAAAAGCCAATGACACCAATAGAGAAACAGAAAATCACAAAGAAATGAGCACATATTATTTAATTCTAACAAACCCAACCAAACCAGAGTAGCAAGAATGAGATGCAAAAGCGAATACCATCTGATTCACAAAGACCCAGTGAGCTATAGTTATGGGGACAGACTGAGCACTCCACATGTCCTGCTAGAGTGCAACCTAAACAGCCAGGAGAGGCAAGACTTTAAAAAGCCATGTATAATTAGAAACCTTGCCCTAAGTCTACAATCCTTTCTGAATGCAGCAAAAGAGACTAGACAATGTAGAATGGAACTGAAAATGCAGGTAGTAAAAGCCCATCCAGATGTAGACATATCCAACAAATACAAATTTCAAAATGGGGTTTGTATACCACTTAACCCTCAGCTAGAAGCCTAAAGAAAATCTTTAGAGTATGACATTAAAATAAAAATCCAAATATACAAAACTAAAGAAATAACATCGAAAGTAAAACAAAAATGTAGAGATAAATAAAATTTGTAAATGGGACAGCAGTAGGACTGACCAGCAAAGACTCCACCTCCAACATCAGAGTGACAGAGGAAAGACCACCAAGCAGGGAACCTTCATCTAAAGCCACCGCCAGCACAGAAAACCACAACTGCAGAACCCCTTTCCCCCCAACCCCCTCCCCTGTCCCCCCACAGAGCGAAATCACTGCAAGGTGGAAGCAGCTCCCTTCCAAATACAAGGGAAAACTCTTTCAACTGTTCTTCTCGTTGTGTGTGCGTGTGTGTGTGTGTGTTTTTTTTTTACTTTTTTTTTTGGTAAGAAGTGGAAATATGCCTGGTCTCCCTTAAGTTCATGCGATCTTACGGCCTGTTCACAGTGTGTGTTAACGCGTACTTTTACCTGCATCAAACAAATCCCCGTGGTCACGCAACTCCGGTTCTAAGCTAATATAACGTTGCACACATCAAAGGTGTCGCGTTTGCTATGGCGATAACATCGGAAGAAAGGCAATTTCGAGCGTTCACCTCAACAATATTACAGAACCACTCGAATTTTTCTTTTCAATTTCGGCCGCACGCAGTAGACTAGTTTTCCCAGAGTCCTGCTACTGATTTGGGGGTATTTGTGCGCTTTCATGTTAAAGCAAGGATTTCAATTAACGATAGAACGTAGATAAAGCTATTTAGCTACATGACACAAAGTATAAGGGAACGTCGCTAAGTTAACCGGCCTCATGACACAAAGTATGATGAAACGTTAGTAAATCAATCGGTTACGTGACACAAATTGGAATGTCAGTAAGTTATTCGACTAAGTGATACAAAGTGTGACGGAACGTAGGTAAGTTGTTTGGGTAGGTGACATAAAGTACGCTATTTTCATGTAAAGAGAAAAGAAACAGTTGACTGGGGCTTGGGGTAATAAAGGTGCAAGAAAGGGAACTTGGCCAGGCGAGAGCTAGACAGACAAGTCAGAGTTTCAGGGCATGCCGCATTCTTCAGGAGGGGACAAACAGACAAATAACATTATCTTGACTTGAAACGTTGTCTTGTTGTCTAACTCTCGCTTGGCTATGTACCTATTTCATATAGGACTGAAATACGCTTAACATTCCTGCATCCACAATCTTGGACGATTTTGGGGAGGAGGGGTGGGGGTAGATTTAGAAGTGGTGGGAAGGTTATCGCTCTTGAAGTCATTGTTTTCACGAAAGGGTAAAAATAACTGCGAACTCATGCCTCACGTCAGCCGCCGGAATGTTTCTGCTGCCATCGCGCACGAGGGAGACAACTCTGAGACTGTCACGTTAGTCATCAGTCCTTGTGCACCAGGTGATGTGCACGTGTTCCCGGTGGTGGCGCCGTCAAAAGAACTCGTTCTGTAATCTGCGGCACCAGAAGTGTCAACAGCCGTGGTGCAATCTGGATGCACCAAAATTAGAAACAGTAAGCGGGGCTTCCCAAGCTGCTTTTGCGCGCTCATCCTGCCTGTGTACTTGGAAGTGCGCGAGCTGAGCAATAAAATCACACATGCTCCACGAGAGACGGGAATTTTCTGCTACATGAAATCGGCATTTGCGTATTTTCGTTACGGGAGCAACAGATAAGCAAAGCAACACCTCTTCACCCAGCCCCTTCCCCTCCCCCCCGGCTTTTCCACAGACACAAAAAAATTTGGAAGAAATAAAGATGCAAAGTTCGGCATTCATGCATGAAGGAATAACCTTCAAAGCTCTGTTGGCCATAGCGCAAGTGAGTTTGCACTTTATTACTTGTTTGGGGACGGGGCGAGGGGGCAAAGCTAGGGTTGGTCCCTGCAATGTTCTGACCTTTTTTTTAAAAAAAATTAATCAAGCCGGTAACTTTGGCTCAGCTTGTGCATAGACGAAGTGACAGTTCAGGAATGGCTTGCTTGTTCTTATCTCCACGTGCGGTCATAACAGCGGTCGTAAGGCCCATTTGCCCTGTGTATTTTACGTACAATTTTACGAATGAATTGGAGATAATGCTCATGAATCAAGCCCTGGGCTGTGTTTGAGACTATCCATCTTGTCGTTATTGTTCATTTTTGTCTCTTGTTGCAGCAGTCCTAGCTACTCAATAAGTTCAAGCAAAACAACCTTCCTCCTTCAAAGCCCCGTCCTCACCTCCCGCACCCCCCGCTCCCCTTTCAATGCCGTTCCTTGTATGCAGTTACTCTAACGCTCGTTGCTGTCCGATGTCTATACTCAAACGATGTGTGAAGTCCTGTGCCTGTCTCCATCAACAGACAATATGGTAAACATCACACCAGTTTTGATTACAACCGATTTTTTTTATCTTAAGGATTTCGGATGTAGCAAAGATGTCCTCGGCAAACGAAACATTGTTCTTTCACAATCTCTTCCTTTTTTTCATTATTTCTTTTAGGTTACAAACAAAGTCTTTGTGTTTGTCTGCGACGTTCAGATGCGTTCGCAGGTCAGGTTTATTTTAGATCATCTTTTATTTTCTAACGCCTACCTTCCTTAGTTTTGCATTGTCACCTGTATTTGTCACATTCGTTGTTGCTTGTTGCCAGGTGCCTTTCTGGGACGGCTTGGCTCACTGACTTGCATTTTTTGTTTTAGGGGTGTGCGGGACGGTGGGGGGTGGGGGGGCAGATTCCCTGTATTTGTCACGCTCATCTCATTTGTTATGTTCCCTGATACTGACCTGTGTCATGATCTCTACACTTTTTAACGCTGTGCTGTATTTTTAGTGACCTTTATCGGCATGTATCTCTCGGCACACCTTTGTGCTGCGTACCGCTCACCTGTATTTGTTCGTGGACCGTCAGCTGACTGGCACCTGGGTACACCTGTTGCTGACGCATCATCGTGACCACTGTCACAGAAAGGATTGCCAACTGCCACAGAAAGAAAACCCCGTCTGAGAGAACCAACGGATACAGACACGGAGAAAGCAAGCTGTAGAAGAAGAGGGCGCGGGTATACAAAAGACAAAGGTAAAAGGTGTATCACTTCATTAATCTCTGCAACTGCAACTGCAACTGCAGCAGCAGCAGCAGCAGCAACAACAACAACAACAACAACAACAACAACAACAACAACAACAACAACAGGGGTATCAGCATCAACAGCTGGTAGGTAGGTAGATAATTTTAGATGGACAATGCTTCCACCTCGCGGTGATTTCGCGCAACGTCTTGTTGTTGTTGTTATTGTTGTTGCTGCTGCTGTTGTTGTTGTTGTTGTTGGTGGTGGTGGTGGTGGTGGTGGTTTCTGTTACCAAGCTATACACTGAAAGAACCACCAGACTGATAGCTGCAGTAAGATGGCCCGTGCAGACAGGCAGTTTAATGTTCGGGGGAAAAGCCTAATGAAGTCACAATGTTTAACCCCAGGAAATAAACCTCGATCACTCCTGGATTTCAACCAGCAACATCTACACGCTAGTCTTCAGCTCTACCTGCAGAAATGTATATGCAAGCCTCCGAGCATCAACAGCAACATAGATAGATATTGAGCAAAATTTTCTGTATGACATTACACGACAATCTGAGAAAACTAGCACTGTTGTGCCTTAGAGACAGTCGGTTGCTATCATGTTTGACCACGAACGTTCTCGAGACATAAAAGTATAGATTACTCTAACCTGACGTGTACCTGCCTACTTGATTACACAAGCTAAATGCATGCAGCTTAAAGACGGTGATCCTACTTTGAAAAGTTTTAGAATACAGGCAGCCACATGTGTATCAAGCCGAAGGTTGTCTTATTGTCTACTTGATTCGGAGTATTACGGTAATTTTTTTTTCTTCTTTTGACCTACGGATCTTGATTAACTTGATTACTTCTGCAGATGCTTAGAGTCGCTATGTTGGGATCTACAGTTTCTTCTATCATTTCATTTATTGTTCTACAAATCTGTATAATTTCCTCCTGTATCTCGAATCAGAGACCAAACTGCTGAGCTCACCACCAGCCCAAGAAATGGACTTTCTAATCTTCCAGGGCATATTCTCGTCTTGCTTCGCACTAATTATCTCTTGAGAGGAGAAAATAGCTATTCAATCGATTTATTCTTTCAAAAAAGAATCGACGGAGTTTAAAGGAAAAGTGAAGTGGAACAAAAAGTGGGCCGACAAACGTCTTGTGTAGTTTCTTTTAACTTCCCGTGTCTTTGCGATCCACTTGTTGGTTGCTGCGATGAAGAAAATAATTCTTTTTGCAGTGCAGTTTTAGTCAAGTAAGCGGCCGACATTTATAAGATTAGGCATCTTAAGCAGACAAAAAATCCTGGAAGTACGAAGTTCGTTGACCAGGAGCGGTGTAAGGTGAACGGGCCCAACCAAACGTCCATGCCTTGGTGCAAAGCGTTTTGATGTCAGGGCGAAAGCGGTTAAAAAACAAAACAAAACTAAATTTATTTTTGTTTTTCCTCCTCAGCGATTTAAAATTGGATGTCGCACTCTCTGACTGGTCGATGTTTGTATTAGTGGTGCCTGCCGCTTACCGCGAGCGCCCCCTAGCATGCCTGCTACCGATACAGAGGGTTATGTATTCGGATCCCACTTCCGGCACACGTATTTTCTCTCCCCTTTTCATTCCCCCACCCTCTTCTGCTCCTACTTGCTCTACTGATGTAGTCTACGACGCTAGCTTGAGGGTGAAGGGTAGCGCTGCTGAGCTGTCTCCCTGGGTGTGTTCTGGTTATTAAACGTACGACTGTTGCCGGAAACTGGTCGGAAACTGCAGTGCAGCTGTCTGGATTTCATAAGCAAGCTGGAAATAGGTGCGTGGGTTGAACCTTGAGAGACTGCGTTTGATCTAACTTGGAGCCCCAGCCAGTCACACTGCGTCATAGGGAGACTAAGATGGCGGGGTACTGCTCGCGGTCAATAAGAGGATATTTCGCTGTCCTTAATATATCAAACAACTGCAGTTAAACATTAAGGAAATGGTCTAAGAATGGAAGGAAGACTGCACTGCCTCCAGCCTTAATCTGTCACTCTGTTTTTCCTTTGACTTACTGCAGACACTCAAGTATGATGTCACCCAACGGCCGATCAGGGTGCATTTAGAGTCTGGTGACATTGCTTCGTGTTCCACTGGGCTCACTCCAGTGTCGTCATGTGGAATCCTCTGGCTGGTGGGTCTGGTTCAACAGCTAGGAGACGACCCATCTTGGCAGAGCCGTGCCCTGAGTTATCGCCGCATTACCTTACAGATGTTCCACACTTCGCATTATTGCCACACTATTGTGCAGATCTTCTCGCGACCCTGCTCTGAGGGCAGTAGCCAAAAAGCCAATCGAACCTTCCAGGAACAAAGTGGATGCATGCAAGAAGCAAACAGTAATTCTTTTCACCGCCCAAGATCGAGTTTATAGTTAATAGTTATCTCTTCAGTGTAGTGGGGCAGCTGACTAAACTACGGTTGTAACGAGAGCAATTGGTGCAATCTGTCAGCGTTTGGGATTTTTTTAATTCCTGGTGCAATGTAAAGGACACGTAAAACGCTGGAATAATGGCGCATCCAGAACGTGCTAAAGGAAAGCTGTGGCCTGGGCTTCAAGGACATTACTTTTTGTCTACCACACGTAACGTGCACGCAGATTACATAAGAGCTGAATGGCTTTACAACAGCTATTGTGAACGAAAAAGAAGAATAGAACACTCGAGCAGCCCAGACCTGGGCAACTGTGAATAATCATTGATAAAAGAATCTGAAATCGCTGAGTAAAGCAGGCAGACGCGTACAAACTAATTAGGTCTAGTCAGAATCCGTTGTTTGCACAACAACGTGTGGGCAAATTACGTTTACCTGGCGTTAGTGTGAACGCACTGAGAACATTAAGAAGCTTGGTGATTTGTGTGTCAGGCAGATAAAATAGATGACAGACGGAGGGACAGACAGACAGACAGACAGACAAAGACAGACAGACAGACAGACAGGCAGGCAGGCAGGCAGGCAGGCAGGCAGGCAGGCAGGCAGGCAGGCAGGCAGGCAGGCAGGCAGGCAGGCAGGCAGACAGACAGACAGACAGACATTTCTTTTGTGTAAAGCCCAAAATTCTTATCTTCGTAAGGCTGCTTGAAGTGCAGCTGCGGGTTTGGCTTTGATATTTTAATTATACGCACATCGCGTGTTTTATCCTTTCATGGCGAGTGATGTGCTCTGTGACAGGAGACCATAACGGGACGGATATGGTTCCTGTGCATTTTTATTCTTTTGACCGATTTCGATCAGAGCTCGGCTGCTTACTGTTTTCTTTTGTTTCAGAAAATTTTGCCGCAGACTTCCTGTTAAAATCCATAAAGCGAACCACGTGTGCAACGTGCCAACTTACATCATCGCCTTCAGGTCACGTGGCACCAGGACTACGCAACCACATCGTGATGACGGGAACGCGTGAGGCCTGTACCACGGATAGACAAGACAGCCCTCCGCTGACTTTTATGACCGCAGTCTTCTTTCCTTACATAGCAGAGTTCATTCCTTTTTGTGGGATACGCTGTTGATTCTCTGTGTGTCAAGAAGATACTGACGTTCAGATGGTACAACCGTTGATCCAACTTGGGCAAAATCATTTGGCGCCACTCCCTCTTCGTCGCTGGTACCGTTATGCGACAATTAGAAACCTCTGGAGCCGAAAATAACGTGTTTCGCCCGGCTATTGATTTGTGTCCTCGAAAAGTAACCTGGCGTCATTACGACTGGTAGTAACGTGGCTAGCAGTCACCTCTTCTCCTTGCCAAAGCCTAATGATGGCGATACCCTGAGTTTTCTTGTGTGTGTGAGTGAGAGAGAGAGAGAGAGAGAGAGTGCGAGAGAGATAGAGAGGGAGGAGGGTAAGGGTGGGCGTGCGTGGGTGTGTGTAAGAGAGATTTTATGCTTTGCGTTTGTTGGTGTGAGTGAGAGAGAGAGAGAGTGCGAGAGAGAGAGAGAGAGGGAGGAGGGAAAGGGTGGGCGTGCGTGGGAGTGTGTAAGAGAGATTTTATGCTTTGCGTTTGCTGGTGTGTGTGTGTGCGAGAGAGAGAGAGAGAGAGAGAGAGAAAGAGAGAGAAAAACCGAGGGGAAAAGAACGAATCTTTTGTAAATCACACTAAAGATCCTGCAGACCGATTACTGCTAAAACCATTTTGGTTGTGATTGGCAATTAGAAAAGTTCTATGCAGGAACATTCAGGACCTCTCATGGTATTTCCCAAATAGGAAACTGCAAAGATGCACTGGGGAGGTGAACACGATAAAGCAGTTTCTTAAAGCTTAAATTCTACACTTTGTTCTCATCTGAGATAATTAATCACCACACACACACACACACAAATGTTCGCCATGAGACAGGACCGCCGAGGGTGTAGAGTGACGCATCATCTCGTACATTGCTGCAATTCTAACCGGAGCATTGTTTCCTAGGATGCGCAACACATCATCCTGTGCTTAACCGACCCAGTCCTAAGTTAAACCAGTAACAAAGGAATAATGCTTTCTGGATCCCATAAAAATAAAAACTGAGGCCAAAGCTCGTGCAGCCCAGAAAGAGCTGCTAATCTCGGCGAACGCGGAATTAGCTTCTAAATCTTGACAAATGCAGAAAGAGCTGCTAGATCTCATGCAGCACAGAAAAAGCTGCTAAATCTTAGGAAACGCAGAAAGATCTGCTAAATCTCGACAAAAACAAATACGGTGATAAGTTACAGTAAAGAAAGAAAAGACTTACAGTTCACGACATACACAGAAACAGTTAAAATAGCGCAGTGAGCGCAGAAACAGCTGAAATATTGCAGTTAGCGCACAGTTTAAATATTTGAGTTAGCGCAGAAGCAGTTGAAATATTCCAGTTAATCCAGAAATATCTGAAATGTTACAGTTAAAGCAAAAATAAGTGACAGTTCTCTGCTAACACAAATGTGTGCTGATTCTCGGAACAAATAGAAACGTGTTGTATCCAAATAAACATGAAAGTATGTGTTGAACTCAATAAATCCCCCCAAAAGCAAAAGAGGTAAAGAAAACGATTGAAATTAACTTAGTGTATGAAATTCCTTACGGTCTGCCAGTTGCAAGTGTTTTCACACTAATAAAGACTATGCTTTGAATGGAATCAACGAGCAAACGAACGACTAACAATTTAACTAATGAGCTAACTAACTTGCAAATGAAAGAAAAGAAATTCAGAAAATGTTGAACAGCTTTCACTAACCTGGGGACTGACGAAACCACAACAAGCAATAAAACAAACATTCTTTTTTCATATTTTAGACCTGTATTTTTTATTTTACATATAAATATATATCTTGAGTTTTATATTGCCCTGTCAAATACAAAGATAAAATGTTATATGCTAAATGGCAAATAGACCTGTGCCAAATATTAGATTTGAATGTGTATCCGGGTGAAGTAATGAGAAAATTCGAATCTTTTTACTCGAACAAAAAGAAAAGAAAAAGCGGTGTTTCCCCCCGGATTGCGTGATGCTGACGCCAATTATTTATCACGGAAATTGGAGCCATCCGAAAGTCCAAACGCTTGTAATCAATAACAGTATTTTAAATAACAACTAGAATTTCATAAAATAGCATTATCAATATGTAGTAGGCCCACCTTTAGCGAATGGTTTTTTTTAAAGAAAGTGTTATTTACATGTGTATTTTCCATTCAGCCTCCCTTATTACCAAATATTTGTATACGGCCAAATAGTGAGGACCTGGAATTTGGTACAGGATTAAACTAAAAATGGTACACAATTTAAAAATATTTTAATTAAAAACTTTTATTTGCGTCAAATGTCTGATGTTCGTTTGTCTTTCAACGCCCCTGTTACAGCAACAGAAGAACCAGTGTCAAGAAGTGGTAGTTTTTCAAGATTAACTTTTGTAGCACTGTAGAAAAATCGGCTTCAGTTTCCTCTTAACGGCATCCAGTAATATTCGCAAGTTTTATTCTCCGACACAATTTCTTTGAGAAGTTTTCAGATAATTTTTCAATCGAATCGGAACGAATTTTTTGTTGCATGCGAGCAAGTGAGTTCTCAACCACTGTTTACATTAGACGTGGCAGAACAGCAATAGTCCAGTATCAGCAAGATTACTGCATCGTGTCCGTTTCATTGTTAGCACTAACAGGCCACAGCGGTCCAAGACGTGGCTAAGGGCCCTGGGCTGTGTACGCGGGTAGAAATCCCAAGGCCTGTACAGTTAACAGAATACTGAGCACATATCAGTTTCTTTTTTGCTGCTGCTGTGGTTGTTACTGGTGTTTTCTTTGCTATTAGTTCAAGGAAAACACACAGCTTGCATCTAAGGCTGAAAACAAAAGAAAAAAATTTTCCCGTGTGCACGCAAGTTCTTAGTTGTTGTGTTAAAAATATATGGGTTTGGGGTTTTTTTGTCACTTTTTCCCGGAGATGGGAAAAGTAGAATACTTCCTACAGTCTAAACAAAAAAGTATTCAAGTTGGAACATTTCTGAAACAGAACGCATTTTACATTAATCTAGAAGGCTCTAGTGTAAAGGTTGTTCTGGTCTGTGTTCTCGAAAGCGTTCAAATGGCCGGAAAATGTATAAATGGTGTTCTGACAATTTTCCAAATGCATGCCAGCAGCAAATGTTCAGTTGAGTAGGGGCATGCTAAGAACACTAGAGCACATGTAGCACACACCTTACCTACTATTTACACACGCAGCACATGTTTTGCACCTGCTTTGACACTTTTTACGTGTAATTAGTTTTTAAAATATTTAGAGTGTATAAGGCTCTGCTTGTCTTTCACGTTTGGTGCTTTACCGTTCTACATTTTTTCAAGTCCTCCTTTTTTTCATCTTTACCTCGCCCTCATCCCACCTCTCATCTACAAAATGTGTGCGCACTTCCTTCTTGTCCTTTCAGTGTGGGGGCGCACGAGGTGCTCCGTCACGGAGATGCATTAGGCTGCTTCAGCCTTGATCCATGAGGCGTAGCCGCCAATTTATTGCCCTCTGTGCCGACAGCTTGGTGGTGATGTCGTGTCAACATCGTAATGGTGTTGCACTTTAGAGCGTTGCGACATCTCATTGGAGCTCGGAGCTATCGCTCGCTTCGAAAGACCTGGAAAGACCTTCGAAATATAGCTCGCCGTTTGATTGGCTCCGCTTTTTACACATCCTAAATAGAGCTCGTCATTTGATTGGCTCCGCTTTTTACACATCCTAAATAGAGCTCGTCATTCGATTGGCTCCGCTTTTTACACAT
>SMGT01014167.1:378400-409673 GCA_004794575.1 Lanistes nyassanus
CCCCCCCCCCCCACACACACACACACTTTAATGATATGTTAATTTTGCACGTTTGGTAAAATTCCTGGTTTTTTCCCCCGTATATTTAATCGTCATCGTGTTTCCGTACGTAGGATTAAATCATTATAAAAAGCCCTGTCACCCCATCTGTAAGGGAGTTCCCGTGAGTGTCGAATGCCGAGTGTCTGGCAGACCCGCTGTGGACTTCAGTCACATGACTGACCTCCTACAGCACAATGTCGTCGATAAACATCAAGTCACGAGACTGACCTCCTACAGCACAATGTCGTCGATAGACATCAAGTCACGAGACTGACCTCCTACAGCACAATGTCGTCGATAAACATCAATTCACGAGACTGACCTCCTACAGCACAATGTCGTCGATAAACATCAAGTCACGAGACTGACCTCCTACAGCACAATGTCGTCGATAAACATCAAGTCACGAGCCTGATCTCCTACAGCACAATGTCGTCGATAAACATCAAGTCACGAGACTGACCTCCTACAGCACAATGTCGTCGATAAACATCAAGTCACGAGACTGATCTCCTACAGCACAATGTCGTCGATAAACATCAAGTCACGAGACTGACCTCCTACAGCACAATGTCGTCGATAAGCATGAAGTCACGTGGGCCTTCAATAGATTGTTCAATGACAGTGACAAACGGGGGTCCTCCTGTGCAAACGTATTCCGTGTTACCGATGCTTCGCGACGTGAAGTCAATGATAGCTCGCGGTGCACAGATATTCTGCTAGATACATGAAATATATCGCGAGTCACCTATAGCCTGTAATGTTCTGATGTATTGATATATATATATATAACGGAAAACAGACGTACTAGTACGAATCTCAAATTAACGCGAGTTTCTGAAAAGTAGCATTAGAATATTACCGGAGTGTAGCTGACTAACACAGAATACATGGATCTTTTGACAAAACGCCATGGGGAGTGTATAGGAGCTCAAACAAACAAACAAACTAACAAACACACACGCACACACAAACAACAACAAACAAACACACACACACACACACACACACAAACAACAACAAACAGCAAAAGAGGGGAAAGAGATGAGAGAAGGAAGTGCAGAAAATAGTAGATAAATATAACGTGATGGAAAACTGTTCTTGGATGTCACAAAAATTCAAAACAGTGCTGAAGACTAATGTGCAACATCAAATGTGCAAGTTACCAAAGAAATGCGAGCGTTTTCACGCACAGTATTAGCCAGTGACGTAGAAAGGAGTCTTGAGAAAGTGACCAGCATCTTCTACCAAAAAATAAGAAACCGAAATATCTCAGAAGGGAAGGATCTTTTCATTGTGGTGGCTGTGATACAAAATCTCCTGCCATCTGAGCCCGATTTGGTTTCCGTATACAAATGTATTTGTCAGTAGCAGCAGGTCTCATGAATAAAAACGCTGTGAAATTTAGAAAGCAGAATGTTGATTTTTTTTTAGTTTGTCCCCCATGTTTTCTCTAAAGGGGTTCTCCAGTGAGGAATAATAGCGTGTGAGTGAGAAAGTGAAATCTTGGCACAGAATGTGTTCTATGTGTGCCCTACAAGACGTGGTGCGAGCGGAATATTCATCGGGATACTTTGCAAAAGCTAATGTTGGTGATTCAAGAGCAAGTGCTGCTTACACTTTGTTTTATGCTGTAAAATCAGTCAAGGAACATTTCTTTATTGTGTCTTTTATTTCTATGTTCTTATTTCATTCCTCCCTCTTACATATTTTTTTTTTGCACCGATCTCTACAGAATCATAGACATGTACCTGTGGTAGACAAAATCAAGTATTCTAGCAACATTCTAGCTCGACTTTAATTTAAAAGTTTTTAAAGAACATTTTTGGTTATTCTTTTTTCATCAAAACTACTTTCATGGTCGACTCTAGATCAGTGAGTGTTGGTCTTTTCCCCTTTAGTCGGCGATTTCCTTCTGCACTCGTTTGAACCTTCATCAGTTGTTCATAAAGGCTCTGACGAAGTTAATCTCTCGATCGTTGTGTGACAGAGAATGAATGTGTCGTTATAGATTACATCAACCTCTTTCTAGGAGCGTTGTAGGCACTCTTCTTGAGATTTAAAGTCTTTGCCCAGGTTTTCTCAGAGTACATAATGACAACATTAGAGTTTCAAAGTTAGCCTCTCGGGACTTAAGTTACAAGGGAGTCTACCCTTGTAAATTCTCCCTGTCTGTGGCTGTCTCCCTTGGACCCAAACTCCTTCCTTTCTGCTTCTTCAGCTGTCGTCAACGGACAAAAGAAAGTGTAAGTTGCCACAGCAACTTAGTCTTTCATAGTCTGTGCAGTCTTCTACAGAGTTTTAATTATAAGGGAGATAAATTTCTGTATAATTGTCTTTTTCTCCCCCCCCCTTCCCTCGAGATTTAAAGCAGATATCTCGAATGCTGTGCCATATCTTATTTCAAAGTGATTGTTTTTTCATTTGGTGAAGCAGCAAATAAAGCACCTTAAGGATGCAGGGGTTTTTCTTTGGTTTACTAAATAAGACAGCTTATTTACTGCATCTTGTTTTCACTTGATTTTAGGTCTCAACTTTCTTTCGTTGTTCTTGTGATGTACGTGCATTTTGATTACTAATTTTAATTCTTTGTCTTATATTTTACGTACTATAACCTTTAAGTTTAACCGATATTTTTAGTTTTCTTTGTTTTTATCGTCTTATATAATGATATGAACATTTTTTTTAAAACTTGCAAACGTGGAACTGCACATTTGGGAGATCATCCTACACGAACAAGTGCCAACGAAAGCATTCTGATGCTGCAGTTGTTTCCCTTCGAATGGTTAGTGTGTGTGGTACAGCTGTAGGAAGAAGTTGGAATATGTGCTGATGGAAAAACTGGTGATACAAAGTTTGCCACCACATCTCGTGGCTGAAACTGCTACTCTATAAGGTGTAAAAAGGAGACGCATTCATCGCCAGCGGATTTTACGTTTTCTTTCGTTCGCTCACTCCGTGGGGATAAGAGCGAGAGAGGGAGAGAAAAAGGGAAAAGAAAGGAGACAGAAGGAGAGAAACTGAGAGGGTTAAGGAGAGCTAGGAAGTACAAGAGTAGTACAACTGTACTGTTAGGAAGTACAAAAGTAGTACAACTGTACTGTTATGAAGTACAAGAGTAATAAACTGTACTGTTATGAAGTACAAGAGTGGTACAACTGTACTGTTAACAAGTACAAGAGCAGTTCAGTTGTGCTGTTATTGTTCATGTCAAGTGTTATGTCCGGTAGGAGACATAATTTACATCAAAGTTTGGCTTATTTCCAGCGCTAATAATATTGGAATCATATTTACGAATTCTAAGTTTAAGCCTGTTGCTGGGCTGGTTATGTAACCGTAAGACCAAAGTGTGAAGCAAGTGCCCATCTCCAATCTTTGGCCATAGCAAACTAGCTTAGTGCAGCCAGGCTAGAGGTCACGGGTTGCCCTGCAGTATCACACTAGCTGTGAGTTAGCTGTGGGATCTCAACGGGATCGCATACCTATTCTCCGTGGCTTTGGAGTCCGGGTTTAGCAAAGACACGTGTGAAGATTTAGCCAATGGAAATTCTACGGTTATTAAAGACGTAACGGAGAGGAAACCTCATCTCAAATCATCGTCGACCAGCGAGGCGCCCATTCTATGCCACAGACTGTTGTGTGAAATGTGACATCGGCGTGCGTTGTTTTTGAATGCTTGTGTTTGTGATTGTAAATAATGGGTGAGGGCAAAACATGTGTGTGCTAACAGTGGCGTAGACCTTGCTTAGACTGATATATTAAGAAAGCCGGGGGCGTCCCCAGGGAAACAGCCAACATTTTGAATCATTCGTTCACACGTAAATAATACGCATCTTATCACTGGGTTATATGATTCTTTGGAGACAGTGTATGCAGATGCGGCCTCGATTAGAGTGAATGTGTTGTTGTTTGTGTTATATATCATTAGTAACACAGAGTTTTATTCCGCCTACCTGTTTGTTGTCCTTTTGACGTCGGTCGTGTCAGAGTGATCGGGGAGAAGTGTAACGAAATTGAGAGTTGGTGTGTAAAACTAGCCTTGTTTATTCAGTTTAAATTAGAGGGTAGTTTGCTTAGTTCAAAGAAGTGAATTTCGTGCTCTCCCAGAGAACAATACGTACTGGGGAAGGGGGAGGTTAACTAACCTCCATGCTGGTCCAGGAGTCAGGGACAGCGGGTGACAGCTTGATGACAAGCCGAGCACGATTGTACCAGAAGTGACCGGGAGTTGAACTTGGGAACTCGAGAAACCTAAAAAGTGCTCTGGCTGTCAGTCACCAGTTCATGAGTAAACATGCACGTGATGCTGTTTACAGGGAGAGAGGCACGTGGGGAGGATAGATCAGGTGATGTAGAGGGCGTGGAATAGGAGAAATAAAAAGTGGAACCCGAGGGTTGAGCGGGGAAGAGGAATTCAGATTGGAGATCAAGAGAGGGGGAGACAGCCACAGGCGAGGGAAGCTTGTTCGGTCTCGCGCCCAGGCGCAGGGCTATACTTTCAATGGCCATGGGACTTAGAAAGTGTTGACAACAGAGGACCCAAGGCAGAAGACAGAGGGGCACAGTTGGAGGGTGAGCTACAGAGTTGCCTTCCACGTGCGCTTCTAATGGAGAAATAGTTAAAAGATGGAGACCGTCAGAACGCTGCCCGAACAGTTGGTAGAAGAACACCTGAACTGGCTGGTGGACATGTGTGTCGAATCGCCCGAACAGAAGGAAACGCTGCGGGCTCGGATTGAGGCTGGCCGGTGGAAGGAGGTGCTGCTTGAGGTGTTCCTGGAGGTGGCCAGAAAGTACCAGTACCCGGCATACGACCCTCCCACTCCTCCGCTCGAGGCGACGTTCGAATTTTAAAAGTAGCGACAGGTCAAAGAGGAAGCCACTAGACTATCAAGATTTGGTGTAGCGTTTAGAAGTAGCGTTTAGTTGAACGGCCGTGCCATTGCTTAGTATATTTTTAGCAATAAATTTTGGTGTAGTCAATTTGCTGTCGGGCTGTGCTGTCGTGCGAGTGGGTCCGACTGGAGGTGTTACAGAAGACGACACATGAATGTTTGGGAACTTTTGCCTCAAGACTCCGTTTTAAAAAAGCCTAGGTGTTTGCAAATCCACCAGATCAAATCCGCACGTTTTTACAGTCTGGCATAATTGATAGACGGCTTTGTCAACATTCGACAAGGCAAATAACGTTTGATTCCCCCCTCCCCTCTCTCGCCTCTGTCACACCCACCCTCGCTTGTTGTATATGGTGCCAGATACTCAGCATTTATTGCACTTTAAATATTCTATGTTGTAATAAATGCTCGATTTGTTGCATTTAGTTCGCCCTAAATATGTTGATAAATGCAGGAATTTGTGCATATTTATGACGAACATGTTTACAAATACCCGAGTCTTCGTACTTAGTGCGCTCTGAATTTTTTGATAAATGTCTGATTCTGTGAATTTAATGCGTGCTGCCGGCAACAGCTATATTCTCTGCATTTGGTGCGTTTCTTTGGTATTTTGTCTAATAACATTGTTTGTTTAGTAATAGCCTAATATATGTTTTTGAAACATAAATCGGTTAATATATGGACTTTTTAAGAATAAAGTGGAATAACATGGCTGGGGCGAGATTGCAGAAATTGAAGACTTTGACCTTCTGGGATTAAATCTGATTGTTTTCATCTGCACTTTTCTGGTGATAAAGCAATTTGGCTAAACCCCTGAAAGATCAAAGAGTGAAGGGGGAGAAAAGGGATCTTAAACTAAAAGCAGACAGAAGCAAAAACAAGATGAACCAGACGTTTTCATTTAATTCATTTTGATTGTACACATATAATATCACACGTAACTTGAAGGGAAACTAACATGGACAAAACAACAGTCTATCTGTTCTCTTATTCCATGGTCATGTGAGTAGATGTGAAGAACGTGATTGTGTGAACACAGAGCTCGAGCCAGTGCAGTATAAAATCCACTCATACATTTATTTATAACAGAAAGTGTACGTGTGCAAGAAGACAAACACCAGCACTGCGTTCAGATTCTCTCTTGCACGAACTCGCGTGCGTGCCCTCAAACGCGCGCATACCACACGCGCTTGCAGTCACTGTTACTTTCGTACACTGCTAACCCGCGCATTCCGACTTGTGAGCAGCGTGAATAAAATTACACAGTCGTATACCGAACTGCAAGTGCGGCTCAAAACAGAGCTGCAACGTTACGCACAGTTTCCGGTAGGCGGCACGTCATGGTGCGATTAGATTACACAGCTTTGTTTGTTCCCAGAAAAAAAACCGATGTAGCGTGCTTCATATGGGATTTTTTTGCCTCCCGGAAAAGTCCGCTCCAGTTCAATATGCGACTGTAAAAGGCAGAAAAGTTTGAACTTTTTGTAGTCATATCCCTTTTCCCACCCATACCGTCAATCTCTCACATTTTTCAACCTGATAAGTATGACAACACACTCGCTGCATGGCAAGACCCCATTGATAATGGGGTAAAGAAAGAACATCAACGTCACTGGACTGGACATGAAATGCGACGAGAAGCTTTATGCCGGATTCACGCAGTGAAACTAAGTCGAATGAGAACATAAAGTTTAAATATAAACGTGGATCGGGAACCTGAAATGAATATTTGCAATCTTGTTACTTCAAAACTAAGCTGAATCTATTTGCAGACATCAATGCTTGCAACAGTTTCATTCAGATAAATTGCCGGAAAATATTTGTCACAGCTGTTTAGTTGGTTTTTTGTGGATGTTTACATTCGAGTTAGTTGAACTATATGAAAATGGCTTTAGAAACAGATGTAACAGCTCGATTTCCTCACAATAAGAATTACTCCACAAATAACTTCTCACATCTGCGTACTTAATATGCAATAAGACACATCAACATTTCAAATTAATCACAATGTTCATCTTCATAGCAGAATATACAACATTACCTCTGTTAGCAATTATGTGCTAAACAAAATAAACTTAATCATCAGAATATAAAAAAGATTCTAGATCTCGATAAGTCGATTCCCATTGAGATCACAATAATTTCCTAAAGCACATTTTCACACTGAACACTGTGTTGTTGATTAACATGCCATTAGATGAAAATAATTATCTTTCAACACTTTCCAGTCAGTACAAGAACAATGACTTTCAGCTGAAAAACGGCGAAATCAATGTTATTCAGATCGTGAAAATTCTAATAAATGTAGCAGCAACATTCTAACAGTCTACAGGTTTCTTCAGCTTTTCTAGAATTCTTGCAAAATATGTATGTAGTATTGTTTACCCAGTAAAGTCTGCACTCTGTGGCACGTGGATGAGGCTGAACATGCAGAATATTACGTTATATCCACGTAATATCTTATCCAACATTTTTAAGGAAGAAAGAAATCAGGACTTGGAGCTATCATCACCACTGACTTCCTTGCTACCACTGGCGTCTCAACCATCATTAATGTTGTCGTCTCCACGTTCAACATCGTTGGATTTTTTTCCTTGTCCTGCTCTTTATCGCCGTCATCAAGCCTATTTCTCCATAATTTAAATGTTTTGTTCAAACAAATTTATTTTCACGATGGGTGGCAATTTTTATCGACCTTTGAATTAAAACCAAAACATTGAAAATGGTGCAATGTTTTGGCATGACTCTTTCTATCTTCCTCTTTCCATTTCTCTTCTCTCTCTCTCTCTTCTCTTTTTTTCCTAGATCTTTCTTCCTCTCTTTGCCTCTCTGTCACTCACCCACGTCTGCCCATCCACCCGCGCTCACAATTGCTTACATACATATATACACGCCTGCAAAAACAGCTGAGGGTCTGTGGGTCATTAATGAATAAAGAATGCCAAATAAAGGGGAATGGCGCTTTGACACTGTTTATTTATATATAGATTGTGCTTTGGACGGCAAATCTTGGTGGCGTCAGCTCAAGCAGTGAAAATAAACCTTCCAGACACATCTTTGCCCAGACCGGACGAGCCAGGACCTGGTACCTGATGACGAAAGACAGTTGCGAATTATAGCAATCGTGCTCGGAATATTTATCTATGTAGTAGGAGTCCCGGACATAAAGAGTGTGCCAATTCTAATCTCACGTTGGAACGAGGATTAAAAGGCTACTGGTTATTCTACTTGACTAAAGAAAGCAGCTATGTCCTGGGAGTGCTGTATGTCCCACAAAGCTGTTTATTAAATTTACACGTTGAAACTGCGTTCTACCGTCTTGCTGACTCACGACGAGGCGATAATAAATTGACCGCCGGGAGAACCTACTGTCTTGTCGGATTTTTCTAGACTTTTACTGAAGAAGAGCTATCCGCCTCTGCCTCTTGCTGTGCTGCAAGTTACTAAATGAACAAGAAACATATCTCTGAAAAGGTAATTAGCTAGGAGAAGAACTACTGAAATTACGCCTAATTTGCAGTTTTTCGCACCTACCTAATTACCTAATTAACTGACTGACTGACTGTCGGACTAAATCAATAAATAAGATTTGAAAACGGGAAAGGATGGCTCTGCTTAAGAGGAAATGAAGCCAAGTAAACAAATGATCGACAGCGAGAAAAAAAACCGGGAGAAAAAGCGAAACTATTTCAAATGAATTTGAGCAAACTTTACCTTTAAATAGCAAAGAAAATCACATGAACAGCTTTTACATTACCCGAACAAAATGTTGGCTGGCTCTTTTTCCTGAACAAGCCAATTAAAAACGGAAGGCCAACATCAAAATCAAATACATCATCGACCTCTCTTTTAGCGTAACGTTTCTTAGTTGCTCACTAATGCATTCTGACACTGGTCTTCTTTATAGTGGCGAATGCCGCTGTTTATATGACAGATATTTGCGAATATACAGGTGTCTTTGGGTGCTCTTGAAAAATATGGTGGTGTAGTAAGGATTATGAATACGTACATCAAAACTACCGGTTCATCGAGACAACAATAAAACAAGAGAAACAAGAGCTAGCAGAAACCAACCCAGTTGTGCTCAACAAGTGAGATAAACCAAGGCAGCGCAGGCTGTCGGGGCACGCATGCAAAAGGCAGTGGGTTTGGATCGATCAGTTTTCCCAACAAGAGGACGCCAGAAGACTTGTTTATTACTTGACTTTTGTTTAACAAAGGCCGTCCAAAATAGAAGAGCAGGAGTCCAAACGGGAGAAAAAGAGTTAGAGGTGGGGGAGAAGGGGAAGGGAAAAAGGGGAAGGGGAAGGAAACCAGCATACTCGAAAACATTACCCCCACCACCCACTCTTCGAGGGCCAACCCTGTAAACAGGTGTCACGCCCAGAGAAAAACCTGGACCAACACGAGGTACAGACCCACAACCCTTTCTGGACGATGACGAGCACAGGCTACCGCTCTTCTTCCACGGACGAACACAGCATGCGCACAATGGTACGGGTCTCCTCCCCAGCCCCCCGGAGGGCGCTAAACTTTCACCATCATTCGGCCAGTCAGACTGACGCAATCAACGGACCTCACCCGCGACGGGCTGTCGCGTCGCACTGGCGCGAAATGAAATTTGCGCTGATCGCGAGATTAATTATTGAATTACCTTGACTTAATTCGCGAACCATCCCTGTTTTTTATGCAGGGAATTTACGTTCCTGTGGCCGCTGCTTAGAAGAACAAGGGCGCTTTTCGGCGCTACTGCCGAAGTAAACATTTGGTTCTTTGGGGGTGGGGTGGGGTGGCTAAAGGTGGCTGAATGACGTGTGAATGAGGGACGGCCATTGGGAACGCCAAAGCCGGAGGGTGTGAGGATGGGGACGCGTGCCCGGGGGAGGGGGGGCCGACGACACCTTTGTCTCCGTTAGGTGGAGTTAGACTTTCTACTGTTGCCGCAGATAGCGTAATTGTACTGGTAAAACATCAAAAGCCGTTTTAGCTGTGTATCTGTCGGCGCGGTTGATGTGGTTAGATACTTCAAAGGCTCATTGTGTGATTGCCATTTGTGCTTGTTTGTTTTCCTGTTCCTAGACACCACCACATAAAAACCAGTTCTGTTGTTCCTGCCAGCTGGAAAACCATTCACGACCATTTACTTGTCGTCTTTGCGTGGGCATTCTCGCTGTCCCGCTCGACGATGCGTCTGTCCTTTCGACTACCCCCCCCCCCAGCCTTCAGCCCCCAACCCTTTCAGTCACTCAGTCTCTGGCTCGCTGACCGTTTGACTGGATGGGACTAGATCAAGAAAAACTGTTGTCTGCTGGCTGAAAAACTAAAACCGCTATGATTAAAGACCATACCTGAGTTCATAAGAAAACAAGATCACGTTTCCGCACATCTGGCAGTACAGTATATGACCGGGGGGGGGGAAGGGGGTAAGGTATGAATTATTATTATTATCATCATCATCTCTGTTTCAGTTTCGTTAGGATTATTATACAACTTTTAAACTAATATAGTCAAACTGTCACTTTTTTGTCCTGTGACAGATATTGTTGGGCCTTTTTTGTCAGTTACACGCAACTAGCTGCAGATGCTTACATCTTGACCCGCGTTGCTTTGTGAGAGCTAAACATCTGTCAATGTAGTGAACTTGCCCGCGTAAGCATCTTGAAGTCTTTCTGCCACTGGTATTGGCACGTGACGGTTCTAGTCCAATGGTGCGGCGCAAGGGAACAGAGGCCTGCCATAGATGTGACCTGGTGTTGCCAGACGTAAAACATTGCGAATTAAGGAGAAATAAGAAAACCTCGAACCCCATTCCGGCTTTCTCGAATGCCTATGTGATGTTTCGAAATAAAATCACTTCCAGATGAGAGTTTTGATACTCGCTTGAGGCTCATAAAGCGCGCGTTTGCAGAACGCCCATGCTTGTAAGCGTGTGTGTGGGAAGGGATTTGGACAGTTCGGTGGTCAAAGGGTTGAATGCCATCGCCAAACAGTAAACTACCTCCCGCCTTGGCCACTTTGCTGCAGCTATCAGTCTGGCGGGTGTTTCAGCGAATTGCTTAGCACGTAGTCCACTAACGTAAGCGATCAACCAGCAGCCAGTGAGCACGTTGGAGGTAGCCATTCAGACATTGCTTACCTTACCGTACGCAAAGATGTGCATTTCTGTAGAGAGAAGACGCGCATATCTCGTGTAAGGATAGAAAATCTCCGAATTCCATGTTTTTACTGGTGCACTCCAGGAAAACAGAATCCGTGCTTGTAATAAGCTGTTACATTCATCTTTCGTCACCATCGTAACAACACTGCCTGCTTAGCGACCATAAGGATATATATATTCTTACACGGAAATGTTGACAGAGTAGGTCCTTATAAGCTAGCTAACTCCATCTCTTTTTTCTGATCTATATCATACACGGGAATTTGACGCATTTCTGATTTTCTTTCATTTCCACACTGCATTGAGTACATTGACATTGATTAATTATTCGGGCTGTATCCTTTACCACCCTACAAACGTGACCCCTGGGTACAGATTAATTATTCGGGCTCTATCCTTTACCACCCTACAAACGCAGACATCTGACCTTTCTGCAGATCCCGGAGAGATCTCTGAATCCAGAAAAGAGGAAAAAGGCTGCCAAAGAGTCCTCTGCGGTGTCCCTGCTATCGCGAAGGTTAAAGGTTACACAATTATGATGATGATGATGACAGTTACGAAAATGCTATGCGGGAGTGGGCTATGATGTTTCTCTCGGCCAAGGCGCGACCGCATGATTAATAATTAAAATAAACGAATTAAGAAGATTAAGCGATATTGCTCCCCAAGAAACTTAATTATGTGACTGATGCTATAGGAAAGGGAAGTTTTGCGCATGTTTGTCACGAATGTGACGCTTTGTAAAACAAATACTTCATGGGAAATTAATTTACTCATGGATCTTGGCGTCCTGCAGAGAGGCTTGCATCATTCTCTCGGAATATTGTCTTTGCTGTTTTCGAGTGTCGCGAACTCTGACATTGCTGTAGGGATTGAACGTTTCTATTTGAGACTGGATTTAAAGAACAATCGAATCTATCCCGCAGAAAATTTACATAACTCAATAGTTGCCCGTTTGAAATAATTTTACATTTCTTTATGCCTGAAATAGATACTGCATATTAATTGAGATTAAGAGAAGCAAGAAGATTATGTATGATTTGGGTAAAAATTGTGGAATAGTGTCAGATATCTGTCACCCTATGTGCTGCTTCTCTGACATACCAGTGTGGAATGGCATGGCACGGCATGACATGTGGCATAACATGCACGTTCTACGGCAATCTTCAGCAAGCTTAACGCTGTAGGACGTTGAGATCATACAGCCTAGAAAAGGACCCATCCTCCATTTCACCGCGAGGTTGAAGCCCTTTCCCTCTAAAATAACCAACAAAACAATTAGTAGGACCTTGGAGAGGGGATGGATTTTTCCGTCTGGTTTCAGCAAACGACCGTTTAAAATCTACGCAGTCACAGCATCGGAACAAAAACAGTCACATTTCTTTACGATAATTGTTTGATGACACTTTGGAAACACCACGGGCGTGCTGAAGCATGCAACACTCTGTACCCACGCATGGCAGTCGTCTGGATCGAAGTTTGTGAAAACGATGATTGTTGAAGACGATAAAGAGAGGACCAACGTATCTCAGTGCAGTGCGTGATATTTCACAATATGACGCTGTTCGGCACAGGCAGAGCACGTGCGACTTGCAGACATCGTAATGACTGGCTTGGAGGCAGGCAGAATAAAAGGTCATAGCACTGTTCTAGCGGTCTGTCATGGTGCAAATGGTTTCAAATGCAGACTATAGACAATCAAATTGTTACCAGACAATGTACAGTGTATCTTCATCACATTATCGTGCAAAGGATCTAGGAAACGGGTGATTTCCGAGCGATTCCAGTAACAAATCTTTATAGTCCATCACAATGTTTTCCATTTTGTCCGTAGCTAAATTGTTCTGTGCATCATTAAATTGTATCTTCATTTGTCTTTCTATTGCATACTTCACTTCAGACCGTCAGTGCAATACCATTATTTACATATGTTCTACCTGCTGGAATTTTGTTAATATTTTACATTTTTGTGTTTGATACGGTGACAACTGTCAATAAATAAAATCGTGATCTAGGTTGTGCTTATGCTGCTATTGGCAGTACTGTATTAGGGTATTAAAAGTTTCATTGGAATGCTAAGAAAACACGCCCATGTGCTGGCCATTCTCAAAAGCTGCCAAAACTAAATCAAACCAATTTTGCATCAGACAAAATTGCAGAGTACAACGAGAAAACA
This sequence comes from Lanistes nyassanus, assembly GCA_004794575.1. Taxonomy (NCBI): domain Eukaryota; kingdom Metazoa; phylum Mollusca; class Gastropoda; order Architaenioglossa; family Ampullariidae; genus Lanistes; species Lanistes nyassanus. The sequence continues at coordinate 391,671 of SMGT01014167.1, forward strand.
GGTGAGAAAGAGACGACTTTAAAGATTGAGGACTGACTGGGGATCGCTTGGGGACTGACTGAGGTTTGATTGAATGTTGACGCAGAGACGATCGACGGCTGAATGGGGATAGATAGCCTTTGACAAGCACTCACGTCAGAGACCATCGTAGCCCTTACAAATGAAGCGTGCTTGTGGATTAGCTTTACAGCGCACTGTGTGAATGAAGTGCTCAGATGAGGAGAGTGGGAGTGGGAGATATAGTAGGGGGGTGAAGAAGAACGGTTAGAAAGAGAACCGACGAGAAAGAGCGGGGGAGAGTAAAGCGGGTGGAGGTAAAAGGAAGAGTAGTATTAGAAGTTGGGGAAAGATGGGGAGCGGGAGAGAAGAAATCAGATAACATAACAGAATCAAAATGTACGAGGTTTCCCCCGTAAATAACACCAGACCGAAGGACTGTCTCAAGAGAGTCTACTGGGATCCCAGGAGCAGTTGAATTAATATTGAGCTGTTCAAACTTCCTGGTGCACTTAGATATGCCTGTCCGTCACAGCTACAGCCCGCAAACCAGTGAGAATTCTACGTCGGAAACAAGAGCGCAAGCAGTTCATCTGAAGTCCCGCTCAAGACCAGAAGTAATTACCCACAAATCCCTGGACTCCCAAGGGGAAGACACACGCTGGCGACAGACGGTGGACGTCAAATACTGCCGAAATTTCAGTGTAAAAATGAGGAGCGTTTCCTCTCTACGTAAATGCGCCTTCGGAGAAGTAGTTTTGCTTGACCCAGACGCGTCGAGCAGTGCAACTGGTGTTGAAGGGTTAGGTCGAAACCACCAGCCAGCTCTCTAATTGATGGCCAACGCGACTCGGTCGGTCCAACCAAACAATGCAACGTTCCTGCCCTCGGGCATCGCTCTCGGTCAGCGCCGACGGCTAAACGTGAGAGATGGACTTTTCCGTCGTGGCTGTCGTAGCGCAGAGGCCGTCCATGTGGGTGTGGGTGTTGTTGCAGCTGTGGTCGACGCTGTGGTAGGTCTTCTTGCCGAAGCGCGTGCTCTGGGGCGGCCCGTTGCACACGCGCACCACCAGGTGCTCTCGGAACTGCTGACTCATTGTGCAGTACAGCACAAAGTTCATGGCGTTGTTGATGAGGGCTATCATGTCCACGGTGTCGGCCAGCAGCAGGTAGACGTTCATGAAGAACTGCTTGGAGAAGGCGGACATGATGATGAGGAAGGTCTGCGGCACCTCTGTGACGATGTACATGACGATGATGACCAGCAGCATGGTGGTCGTACACTGATGTCGCGTGGCGCGGCCGCACTGTGTGCTCTTCTTGGACTTGCTGGAGGACGCGAACAGGCGCTTGCGGCGCGCGGCGCTCTCGTGCAGCTTCTTCAGCAGCAGGCCGATGAAGATGGAGATGAGCGTGCAGGGCACCAGCTTGCCGCAAATGGCGTACAGCCAGAATGCCGTCAGCGCCAGACGGCTGGGGTTGGTGGAGCCAATTGCGGGCTCGTTCAGTTTGTACAGCGTGAAGTTGTGGTAGGTCACCTGTGTACCGACAGATAGGACGTGCAAACATTATTGCATGCTCAAAGTCTGCACGCACACACGCACACACTTTTTCTCTCTCAGTTTTCTGTCTCTGTTTCACTTCCTACCTATCTACTGCCAGAAAAATTACGTTCACGCAGAGATAAAAAGCGTATGTATTTTGGGGCAAATTCCTCCTTTGGCATTTACCCGAGATGCCTTTGCGAAACTCACTTACCCATCTCCTTACAATCTCCATATTATCTTTCCCTTTGCACGCACACAGACGCACTCACCCTCCTTGGGTCATCAACTCTCGTAAAGTGGGATTTTGCGAAACATGGAATAAATTCAATAAATGCAAGTTCAAGGTCAAAGAAATAAAGGAAAGAAAGAGAAAGAATGAGAAGAGAAAGAACGTAAGAAAGAAAAAGAAGTTTTAAAAGCAAGAAGGGAAACAGTGCAATAAAGAAGGAAAGAAATAGGAAAAATAAAGGAAGAAACAGCGTACTTTTGGGTCGGATCAAGAAATGTTTGACTATTTGCCACATTCTTGAAGAATTCACTCGAACAACCTCGGTTCTATCTAATCTTCTTATATCTTTTTTTAAAGTTTGTAAAAATGTCATTTCTTGTCTTCGTGGACAAATTCGTTTTCCCTGAGAATCTATCCCCTTGGGAATGTGTCTGCGAAATGTTACGGCCTAGTAAAAATGAAAATGACCTTCTGAAATTGCCTGCCTCGGGACTTGTTGGCGTGGAGAGTCCGTGTGTCCTGATTTCCTACTGTCAGGTGCTCAAAGTCAAGCACGAACCTGATTATTGTATGCTCACGCTTTCCTGCCTTGTCGGGCGCGATTTGCCATTTAGCTGTCTACCTCTAACTTGACAGAACTTCGTTTCATTAGTGTTTGTGTCTGTTCTTCTGTCATTAAGACCCCTGATGACCACTTCGGTGTAGAAAGGGCATACTTAAGCCCGCTGCCCTGGTTCTTATAAGCGTGTATTCAGAACTCTAATGCAGGTGGGGATTTTTTTCTTTCTGAACATGCTTGCGCACCCTGACGTAAAGTTCCATATTGAAAATATATCTTGTACGGGTTAGTGATATTGTGTTCTGTGTTTGTATCTTGTATGTTGTGTCCAGAGTCCTCTATTTTGTTGTGTTGTGTGCCGAGTGACTTATTCTATGTTTTGTTTCTTATACTTTGTTTCAAGTGTGTGGAGTTATGAGAAAAAACATGTAAAATGTTCACTGAGTTTGGTTATACGATTTGCTAACTTCAGTACTAATTGCGATTTTGAGAACAGTTTCAAACTCTGTACCATAATTAATCCCTTAAAACCCTGTTCTCATTGTTTGTATCAGTTAAAGCCACTGCCAAAAAAAAAACCCAAGTCCAGAGGTTTGCAACCAAACAACTACCCAACCAGTTTTTTAAAAATAAAACCTTTGTCAAATGTGGATATCTTTTGATTAGAAACAGAGATTTGATGTCGCCTTCTAGATGTGTTGTGGGGAAATATCTCGTGTTCTCAGACTGAAGAAATCTTTTTTGGACTGCTGAATGACTCGTGCTCCCTAGTTTGAATGAACTTAATTACAGCGAACTTTAAGGGACCAGAGCAAGTCTCGACTTTTCTGGAGGCGCTACCAAAAGAATTATAATTATGAACGGATTTAATATACTAAAAAGAGAATCATCGAGCAAGTTTATAAGTATTGTTAATACCAGTCTGAAAATTTTAGTTGAGTTTGCACAGTACAAGAAGGGTTCATTTGAAAGAGTCAAAACACACATCATTGACAGCTGGGAGGGTTTATCGATTTCGTTCAGCAAGTAGTCTAAAACAACTTGCCAGAAGTTGACGCTACAAGGGATGTTACACAGAGACAGTCACCACACAAGCCCCAGCCCGTGTTTAGCCGTGACATCCCTTGAAGCGACTCATCTTCCAGCAAGCTGCTGTCACAGACTGCTGTCACTGGCACGTGGCACGGGTGTCGGCTAGCCATGTGTGCATCCGGGCCTCAGTGCCACGACACCCACCTCCCTGACGCCCGTCATGAGATAGTTCGGCAGCATGAGCATGCTGGCGCCCACTCCGATCATGGCAGAGATGGCGCAGGTGACCTGTAGGTTGCAGCACTTCTTGGTCTGCAGGTAGACGTAACGCATGATGGCCATGAACACCGCCAGCCACAGCGACGACACGTGGGTCGTCACGCTGATGTTGCTGTGCACCGCCATGTACACCGTCCAGCCGTATGAATACTTCGTCGGCGTGGCTTCCAGACTGTTCTGTGGACAGAAGAAAGTAGTTCTGTCGCTCATAATATCCCCGCAGTTCAACGATCTCAGATCTCTTTCAAGGAAAACAACCGTGCGAGCGCATTTATCAAAACCGTTTAGGTTTTCGTGACATTTTTACGTGGCATGTTTCAGATGCGGTTATAAATTTCCTGACGCGTGTTATTTTATTTTATTTTAGCTTCTCACAACTGAATCCACGTTAAAGTGGCTGTCTATACCACCGGGTGAATTGGTTTGACATCACAAATCGAAACAGTCATTAGGTACACATGTGGACCATAGCCAAGGCAAAAGCACTAATCACGATGTGCCGTAGTTAGATATGATATATACGCGCGCATGTGTGTATGTGCGTATGCATTTATGTACGTCTGGTCCCGTATGCATCTAAACTGCACTAGAGGATTTTTTTCCTGTCTCTCTCTCTCTCTCTCTGAAAACGGTGTTTCGGCGAACTTGGAATAAGCTATTCTGTCCAGAGACGACCGAATAACTTTATTACCGAATAACAAGGGTGAAATAGGCTATTCGGTTTTCGTGCATGGAAAATTCAAGAAACTTATTCTAGGATATTCGCCATGACAGGAATAAGTCAGCTATTCGGTTGTTTTGCATACTGGCCTGGGGCACACACGCAATTTGGTCTACAAAACCGATCTTAAGGAACAAACAGACGTGACCACCGACCTTGATGTAGAAGTGCACCGCAAAGGGGATGTAGGAGGACATGGTGACGAGGCAGCAGATGGCGATGGCGGTTAGGATGCAGTTGATGGGGGTCCTCATGGCGCCGCGGGTCAGGATCACGATGTTCAAGACGTTGGTTGTGATCCCAAACACGCAGATAGCCACACTCAGGTACCCGTGAATTCCCCAGTACCTTGAATCAGAGCTCAAAGTTAGGGACATCTGTCTGATCTCTCTTTTTCTCTCTCTCGTCATGACCATCATTTTTTCTACGTATTAAACGAGAAAGCACGAGAAAAATCTCTGCCAGCATTCTCTGTCTGACTTAGCCTAGGGTATTTTGTAGAAGTGGGTGTGGCTAAATCTGCACGCCAGTAAACGCTTCCTTTTCACAATCATCTTATTTATTTAAACCTGTGCTTTTTAAGATATTGATTTCAGGTGGTCGTAGATACGCTCATGTCAAACGGTTCAACAATTCGTAAGCAAATTAGTCTTACAACTGTTTTGATGATAAATGTTCCTGATGACACATGGAACTGCAGACTAAAATAGATACGCTGATGGAAGTTTAGATACAGATGGTAAAGGTTCTAATGAGATTTCTCAACAAATCATAAACTCCTTACCGAAAAATGCCCTCCTTTAGGAAGCACAGCTGTGTCTAATTGCAAAACTTTCAACCAGTGTCACGTAGCAATTCAGTGATTGACATTAAGTCGATACCGAAGCCAAAAAAAAATGTCATTTGAACTGGTGCAGAGTTTTACGGTCTTCGTGGTTAAATGTCAAAGCCCAAAAAACGTAGTGATTCGTTAAAAAATTTGTTATACTGAATATTAATGCTTACCTTGCAGTAACCTACATTTTAATAAACAAAAGACAAAAATACTTGCGGTTGAAGACGCTACTGAAGTTTAGCAAAAGAACCTCATATCACTGTAAAAGGGCATTAGTTAGAACATTAGAAGAATCTTCCAGGTAATCTTCTAAAGTGCTCAGTCTTCAGATATGATGTAATCGGTTTCGCTTCGAAAGACGAATATTAACATGTATGCGCTACACACGGATACATCCAGCTGAGTGGGTCTTTTACATATGCTGACTGAGAAGATAATGAATACGGCGAGGATAGGTTCGGACGCTGCGGTTCCAATGCGCGCGTGCGTACAAGCATGCGAAAATGTGCGCACACTCCCCGGCACACACGAACGTTGTCAGGACTTACCACATGGCATACGCTTCTAGCTGCTTGTTCACGCACGAGAACGGCCCCGACTCCTCCGCGCTGTTGTTAGCTGTAACCGTGTTGTTGGCGGTAGGCAGGTCTGCCATATCGGCTGCTGCTGCTGCTGCTGCTGCAAAATAAAGAGTAACATGTTAAGTCTTCTCTGCGTTCTTTACTGCTATAGTCGTCGTGTGTGACCATCTCCTAGAGGAACCCAATGGATAAATATATATTTTCACACAACAGAATACTTTTTCGCTTTATATAAGTCTGCAGTTCCATATGTCGTCAGAAACATTTATCATCAAAACAATTGTAAGACAAATTTTCTTACGATTTGTTAAACCGTTTGACATAAGAAAGTAGAATGCTTGAAATATAGGCACATATTTTTCAGCAGCAGTGACATCAGTCGGAAGGCACATAGTACATTCCTTTGGAAAAAGGACAAGTATTCTGTCGTGTTACACAAATTACGAAATTCACAAAGGGCGAAAAAGAAACCGGGCTTTTATTCCATTCAAACACAGTTCATTCATTCAAAAAAAGTCGAAAATGTATGTGCAGTCAATAACTGTATACGTTGTTTAAGTAGAAGAATAAGGAAACAAGGACAAGAATGAGAGTTAGGAGAAGGAAAAAAACTAAGAAAGGATCGGAGAAATAAGAGTTGGGGGAAGAGCAGGGGGAGAAAAAAAGGAAGGATGAGAAAAAGAAGAAAAGGATGAGATGAAAAAGGAATGAGGAAAAAAGAAGAAAACGACGATGAAAACGATGAAGGAGATTGACAAGGAGGGAAAAAGCCTAAAGCCAGCTAAAAAAAAATTCAAACACATACAAAGAGTGACAAAGAAACAAGAACAAAGTAGCTGTAAAAAAAATCCGTAGCCTTAATTATGCCAAGAACAAAGGTACGTACAAGGAAATTTTCCTAAGAAAAACTTACACCACTCATAAATTACACCACTCATAAATTACACCGCTCATAAATTACACCACTCATAAATTACACCACTCATAAATTACACCGCTCATAAATTACACCGCTCCAGAGCCATTGGATTTTCTCTTACACTACATCCCCCAGATTCTTGGTGGGCAGTAGAAGGTGAGTGGGGGTGTGTGGGGGAGAGGGTACAGCCTGAACACCTTATACCTGTCTGGAAGAAAAAAAAAAACGACAGGAATACAAAAAGACGTAAAGAGGATTTCCTAGACACAGTAGTGCCGACATGGGCGACACATCGGTCAGGCGGACCGACTGGGTATCGTGGTGCAGGGTCGCGCCAGCACCTGCGGGGTCGGGGGCCAGCATTCTGACCCATCGGCCATCTGCTTCCCCAGGGTAGAAGGAACGTGGGTGGGGGAACCGGAGTACCTGGCCTAAAATCCCGGTGGCCAGCGCTGTAAAAAAAAAGTGCCACGTGCAGAGACAGTGTCTGCAACGTGTTTCGAACTCAAGACCATCAGTTTCTGTGTGTAACGCTACGCTTGTGGTCATCCCTGACAAAGAACTTGTAGATGACAAGAACCCTAAAAATGTTTATGCTGAGACGAACATGATGATCGAGCGAGCACATACAGACAGACATGCAGTCAGGCAAAATGGATGGATAGAAGACAGACAGACAGACAGACAGACAGACAGACAGACAGACAGACAGACAGACAGACAGACAGACAGACAGACTGTATGTGGGTTAAAATGAGAGTCAAAGTAAAAGTAGTTCGCCTAGCTCGATGGACACCTTTCCTTTTAGCAAAAATCGGTAATACCCAGGACGTCACAAATAAGACGCTGCAAATTCGGGAACTATAAAGATGGCGTTAGAAAGATCTTGGTCAGAAAAAAATGCCATGCTATCGTCTGCTTTGCTGGTTCTCTGTTGCACTGGGCTCCATGGAGCATTAAGCCAAAGAGCTATTAGTTCCAAGATCTGACAGCTAAAAAGTTGCAAAAGACGAGAACAAAATGCAGGGAAAATACCGTTTGAGAAATGTATGTGTGCGTGTGTGCGTGTGCGCGTGTGCGCCTGTGTCCGTGTTGGCAGTGGCAAGAAAGGGAAATAAACTAAACTAAAAAAGTGCAGCTCAGAGTGGAGATTAAGGAAAACGAAAAAAAAAAAAATATTCCACGTATGTCCGATTTGGGTGAATTTAACCAAGGGAAATCACTCTTCTCATTTAAAAATTTAGTTCTAATTATACCGCCTACTGCTAGATCTCTTTCATGCTGCAGGGTGCTGTGGTATGGTATGGTGAGCTGTGTTGCACGCGATTTTGCGGCCAAGAGCAACATATCCAGTTCATTGCTAGAATATTCAACACAAGAAGAAGAGAGAAAGAGAAAAAAGAGGACAAGAAGACAGAAAGAGCATCGGTTAAGAGTATGCTGTGTCCCGTTGCAAACATGCCATAAAAGGATAAAAGAACATAGGTAGTTCTCATATACACTAGAAACCATGTTTTATCAAATCATTCGGCTGGAATCACACTCATGTTGCTCCCATCCAATGAAGCAGCACGTGCACAATGTAACGATCCTCGTAATCCTTACGCTGGCAAGTGTTTCCTAAAATTGTGTCACTGAAAAGTCCATCAGTTTAGAGACAGTGGACTAAGATGTTCATCCGTTTAAAGACAGTGGACTGAAACGCCCATTAGCTTTAAGGCAGTAGACTGAAAACATCCATCAGTTTAAAGGCAACAGACTGAATAAATCCATCAGTTTAAAGGCAATAGACTGAAAACACCCATCAGTTTAAAGTCAGTAGACTGAAAACATCCATCGGTTTAAATCCAACAGACTGAAACATCCATAAGCTTAATTAACGACAACAGATTTAAAGGTCCATCAGTTCAAAGATAGTGGACCATCGCTTATAGTCGCAGCACCAGCAGCACAAGCCACACTTCAAAATCTCCGACAATAATGAAAACGCAGCTTAATTGTATTACCGAGTCACAGCTTTGTTTTGAAATCTTACCTTACTTTCGACAATACGATAGACGCCAAGGCCGACTAACTGTCTGTCTGTCTTTATATTCGCTTCTTTTCCATGCAGACTGCGACAACACCCGTTACCAAACTAAACGGGGCATATAACGGTACGAACGGGCTCTTCAATTCAGATCCTCACTTGTTGAAGTCTGAAGTGAAATATTAAAAGTGCAGGTCTGTAAGTAGCAAGTGTCTGGAAATGTCCCCAGCGAAATGACGACTTTGAGGTGTTGAAGGCAAATGGAAACCGACATCTTTCTTACAGGTACAAAAAAGTCGGATGGCCAATCAATCTGGAGACCGACACATGATCCCTTTAGGGTTGTTTGACGATGAACATAAATATCTTATGTTCAGTGACATCGCGAAACGCGACGCTGCAAAAGTATGGGCACAATTCTACCTCATGACCGGTTATTTTTTTGTAAATTCCTTCCTCCATTATTGCCTTTGTCATTTCCTGTCAAATATTGAAGGCGCTACTCAAAAGATGTGTGCGTGGGCATGCACACGTGCTTGAGTATGCGAAAAAGAGGGCAATGAATGATTAATTAGAGAATAGACAAAAAAATTGAACACATTGTCGAGAAAATAGATACCAAGGAAGTAAGAAGTACAAAAGAAAGAAAAGAGAGACAGAGAAGAGAAAAGAAAAGTACTGTGAGAGGTGCCTAGAAAAGAAGAGAGGGGCTGTATGGTGCATTCTAAAGAGAAGAGAAGAAGGGGGTTTGTAGGGGTGCACCTAGAGGAAAGGAGAATAGAGAACAGAAAAGAGAAGGGAAGAGAGGGGCTGTGGGGTGCCCCTAGAAGAGTAGACCAGAGAAGACAAGTTTCTGTAAGGATGCACCTAGAAGAGAACAGAAGAAAAGAGAAGAGAGGGGCTGTGGGGCTAGAAGAGAAGAGTTGTGGCGTGCATCTAGAAACGATCAGCGAAAGCAAAATAATATAAAAAATAGTTCGTATGGTACCACATGGTTACAATTTTAACGCATATTATCTTCTTTTTTTCGGCAACGCCAAGAGATCGCCTGCAGACGAAGGCTGTTGATTTCATACGACCTTGTTCCCTAATGGTTTGAACCTTTTCTTGACCATTACTGTAACTGTTTCGGCCCGTAAACGCAGGACCTTCGTTGATCTGAACTTACGTCTACGTTATCTTCACCCGGTCCGCATCAGCTCAGCTGTTTGTATTTCTCTGCATGGACACCCAGGGCAGCAGTCGCCGTAGCGAGCTACAGTCGAAGCTCACCCGTGTTCATATCTCCCATCCCTAACCCTCATCCCTAACCCCCATCCCTAACCCTCATCCCTAACCCTCATCCCTAACCCCCATCCCTAACCCCCATCCCTAACCCCCATCCCTAACCCCCATCCCTAACCCCCATCCCTAACCCCCATCCCTAACCCCCATCCCAAAGTCAGGGGAATGTGGCAACCGAGATGCGAACACCCAGTTGTCAGTTCCTAAGCCCAGCGCTCTAACCATCGAGCTACAGAGCACTTCGGTGGCTCCTTTTCATGTTAACCATAAGAAGCCGAGCGACTCGGAACGTCACGGTGCAAGTTTCTTATTGCTAGAATGAATGCAGCCTGCCGATGCGGTCGGTGGCCGATGACTAAAGAGTTGGGGCTTTGAGTGAAGACGCAGCGTTCGATTTTTGTCGGATTTTTCCAAAGCTACCTTTTTTTTCTTGGGTGAGCCGTGACTGTGCGCTCCCTATAGAGCGCCGTAGCTCGTTACGGTGACAGCTGCGCTGGGTGCTGGGCGCTGGGTGCCTGTGGATGGAAATGGGAACAGCTGAGCCGTATAAGAACCGGGTGTTCTCTTTCAGCAGCAGCGAGCAGAACACGCGAAGAAAAACTGCATTCCCGTTCCTTGTGGAGAAAATATGAAGTACAACATGTTCTTCTAGTATGTCAAAATATAGTTTCCATCTGTCAAATCTTGACCTTTTATTGACTGTATCCAGATTTAGTCAACATTTCTGGTTGCGACTCGGGATCAGCCAAAACAATAAAATGTGAATTTAATAGCATCTTACGATAGCGTGAGACCCTTACTTTGGCTGCAGGTCATAAAGGCTGTAGGATAAGGGACTTCTATTAGCAGTCACGCAATCTCGTACCCTGCACTCCTCTTCATTCGGCCCACCCGCGCATGTGCGTCAACACCCAAGAACGTACCTACATGCGAATGCAAGCACCCATCCCTTCTTTCAACGCGCACGCGGGCGCTTACAAAGAACTCGCAATGAAGATAGAAAGTCGAAAACCTGAGAGTTCAGAACGTGATTAGATTTTCCCTGCTTTTTTGTCTCTCTGGCAGGTGTTTGCTATTCTGACTGAAGGAGATGACGTCGGTACGTCCCTTATGAACACAAGAAAATGTCGAAATATTTTACCGCTTTAATCACGCCTGAAACACTCATTTCATCTGAGATATTGTCTTCATGGAATAGAAAACCTTTCTTGGATCAGTTAATTAGAACCGAGAAGAGCTAGATGGATATGCTATATCTTAGTTGAATGTAATTAAAGGAACTTTTTTATTTTGTAGTGACAACAGGAGAACTGTCCCAAGCTAATTACTAACACAAAAGCGAATTTCAGTGCACTACCCTTTCACAGAACTACCCCTCTTACACAGAACTACCCCTCCTACACAGAACGGGTCCTTCAGGCGCAGACGACATTTTCCTCATCAACCCCTGAGCAAGTAGTCCCATTGGGTTGGAGATCGTGTTCAATTGCGTCAGTGTGCGTGGCTGGTTGACTTACACCTCATCTGGTCATGTCCCAAACTTGGTCAGTCGGGTTTTGATTACCACACCTGGTCGGCCACTCTATACGTGGGATTCCTTTGTCATCCAAGTTCTGGTCTACAATCGCACCTCGAAGGAGTTGTCCTTTATGAGAAGGAACTCCAGACTAAAAGTCCCTGAGTCAGGTCTGATGATCTGGTGGAGGATTTTAATCCCGCACAGTTATTCCGCTGTCTTCCATGCAGTTGCCGAGGTATTAGGCACCCGTCCACAGGACTACACTAATGCTGTTCTGCATACCAGTCAGTTGATACCAGTGCTCGCATGATAAGATTCTTAACAGAACGAATATGCATGTAATTGCCTGTATCCAACCACCACTCCTCTTGATCAGGTAGCGTTTCCGGAGTTGTCGAAGTGAAAGCAGTCCTTATCAAATGTCCACTAAGTACATTTATATGCGCTGCTCATCTCCAGCAGGCTAAAACAACACGACAGCGGAAGTACTTCCTTATTTTCTCCATGAGGCATTTGTGAGAACAGTAGAGACGGGTAGCCACTGGCAGGCTGTTATTTCGAAACGGAAACTAAAACATCAAGCGGGTGTTGCTCGGAATCGCAACATTACACAGTCAGTTATTAGAAGACAGTGGAACAGGTTTAAAAATCACGGAACTGTCTGACCTCACACTGAGTTGACGCCCCTTTATTTCCCCCCCCCCCCATGTTAGCATTCTGCCAAGATTGACTTCTTGCTACTCAAACTCTTAGAAATCGAACTTGAAACGCCAATTAATTGCAACAGCATTGATGTCGTCGACAGAGACAGAGCAAGTGGGTTGAAGCTCTGTCCAGAACGCACGGAAACGCTGTATGAGCAGAAGCTGGTAGCTCCAGGACACTATGCTGTTTTTGCAAGAGTGGTTTGAGTCGACGCCATTCGAGGAGAACCAGTCATCAGTGGCCTTTGGGGAAGTTTTCTGATGCCTTCCGCTACCATCTAGATTTTAATGGTGCCCCCTCATAATCCGCTCCTGCAGTGGCAAGCTCTTTTAGCTTCTTGTGATGGACGCACATAACAGTTATTGGCTTGGGAGTGTGACGGAGTGGGCAGCACCTCTGTGAGAGAAAGACCGGGCAGACGTTTACAGTGGTCTATGGAACTGGCGAAAACGATACATGAGACGCCTGGTGACGAAATTACAGGCTACACATCAGCGTATTCTCACAATAAATGCTGATATAACATACTCAGAATTTTACTTTTGTTCTTTTCAAATTCTACCAGCACTTGGTATCTATTTTGTTTCGCGGAGGAATCTGTGGTCCTTTTCGATCTACCACTCTTTACGTCTGCCAGGGCAATGCGACTGGGATTTGCTTCAACCCCAACATCGAGAAGCCCGTGGTCGTGCCGTGTCTGCCTGCCGTCGCAGACTTCATTTTCGAAGGTGGCGAGGCCCCTTCCTTGCCGTGCTCGTGCTGGTGGGGAAACCCGTCAGTGCTGGCGAATCCAGACGTTGCTATGGCCACCTCCATGCCCAGACTCCTCTTCCACTTCGCGGAGTGTTCTCGGCAGAGGCGTCCAGGTACTGCCACTCCCCTCTTCAGACATTCACAAACTTGTCCGAGGCCCTCTAGCGGTGACAACCAGGGGCTTGGACAGCTCCGCGGGTAGAGCTGCGGACTAACATGTGGAAGGCTTTTGGTTCCAACCCAGAAGTAGTCAAATAATATTTCCTAGAGATAAACATCGTACACGCTCCGCTCTCCCGAACATTAAACTGCCTCTCCCGCACTGGCCATCTTCCTGAAGATATTAGTCTGGTGGTTCTTTCAGGGCATGGCTTGGTAACAGGGCCGAATTCCCCCTACCCGCACCCCTACTAGTGCATAACTGTAGCTATACATCTACCCAGGTAGGTCCAGCAGTGAGAACAACTGCCAAGGACAGTAAGACAGACAATATAAATAAATCGCTGTATGTTGTGGCTAGCTGCAAATGGTAAACCACACGATTATTTAGGAACAAGCTGTCAAAGTGGATTGCTGATCACACTGGTTCCCCCCTCCCCCAAAGGAAACCGTAGTCATGTGACTAAGCCAAAAACATGATCAGCCAAAACATAGTCGGCTTACTTCTACAAAGGACAAAGATGATGATTTCATTTATTTTCAATTTAAAAAATTCAATAACCCTGCATTTTATTTAGCAGTATATTTTTATTTCTTTGGGGCGGGTGTGGAGGAGGGGAGGGGTTTAGTTACGTTCTTTCCCATAGGACTCGGTGAGCACAGTTTTATTACTCTTGTTTCCAGTGCCCACACATAACGCGTGAAGAAAGGCAACACTTCTACTCTAAAAACAAACGCGCGCCCGCCCGCACGCACACACATATACATTATATATATATATATACACACACATACAAACACCTGCAAACTTAAAAAAGCACACACGCTTGCTGGCACACACGCTAGCACAGCACCTACCCCTATACCCACATGGGCACTCGCTGCTACACAAGCATCGTGTACACTCTGTCCGCACAAGTAAAAGCCAAGAGAAACCAGTCGATTCTGATTAAGTACACCTGCATGCGTGCATTCATCTCCTTTTTGTTTCTTACGTCAGAGCTAAGGTTCCGGCCATTTTAGTCTAAATTAACTCCATGCAGCTCGTCTAAGCTTAGCCTTCCATCTTCAGACCCTATCGAGTAATTTCACGTGTCGGAAGCTAAGCCGCGTGAAGAGTTATCAGCAGTGGAAAGGCATTTTTTGGAGTTTCTTTCGCTGGAGAACTCCTTCACGATGGATGAACCCTCGTAAATCTGGAAGGCTAGAATTAAGTTAAAATTAGACCTTGCACTTGAAGTAATGTGCGTAGAATGACCCTTGAGACACGCGGACCTATTGACAGACCAGGCCTTAGCGCAGCAGATGCGATTGCTTAAAACAGTCGGGGATTACACAAGAAGGATAGGTAGGGCTTGTAGCGAGGACAAGGGCAAGTAATCGGCGGAAAGATTAATTATCTTCTCTTCTGCCCCCATGGTTAAATCCCAACAGCAAAAACGCGCTGGTTTTCCTCCATCTCGTAACAAACAAATGTCCGGACACCCGCCCCTCCTTTTTTGGGATCAAAAACATGCTGAATGCTGATGAATCCTACAAGGTTTGGTGACTTATTTATTTTAAAAAATCAGAATTTTCTGATTTTAAGATTTCGATGTTTCGCGGTATTTTGAAGAACGTTGACAAAACACCTAAATTTGTGTTTCGGAAGTGAGAACAGAAGGACAGACAGACAGACAGGCAGACAGACAGGCAAGCAGGCAAACAAAGAAAGAAAATGGAAATAGAAATACTGAAATATACACAAAAAACAGACTAACAGGCAAAAAAGATTTACAAGAACGGATAAAAAGACTCACAATCACTTACTTCAAAGCCATCTTCTGTATCCGCAGTTTACATTGATTACTTTGTCTTGTTAGTCTAGCTTACCCCGACTCCCTAGGATCACAACGGGACGTTTTGATCTCGCACGCTCATTGCTCTTTTTATTCCACGACCTGAAGGGACGTAGTCGGGGACCTGGAATATAATTTCATCTTGGAAGTCATGATTCCTAATTTTCTAGGAATCGCTGGCATGCGAGAGTGGGCGTCTCTACAGTAAGCCACGAAGAAAATATAAAGCGAAAGCGACACGTGACTGACAAATTGGGAGTTAACACGCAGTTGTCCCTCAGTTAATCCTACAACAGTAGTTCCGGATGAGGAAGCGTGTGTCAATCATCAACGTCGCTTTGTTTCTTCCCATAATCGTGAGCTTTCCACGGGGATTGTACGTTTGAGTTTTTTTTCTTTTCAGAATTCTCTTAGGAGTAGAAAGCCTTAGTTCCCCTCTTAACACCCCCTCACCCAATCATTGTTCACTTGTCTGCTTTGCAGAAGCGTGCTCTAGGAGCGGAGCCTGTGTTATTCAAGCGCGCTTTTACTGGTGACATGGACAATTTTTTGAAAAAAGAATTGGTAATAAAACACGGGGAATGACAGCGAAGTTAAGATCAACATTCCAAAATCGAAAAAAAGGTAAAATGAGCGCTTAATACACACAGGTGCAACAACACGACAGGAAAGGAGAAAAATTCAATCCAATGTGCCGGACCAGATTACTTGTCTCGGCGAGTGTTTTTTTTCTAAAACAGGATATAAAATTGACTGTATGATTTAATTCTCTGCTAGTAAAGGTGATGTGTGGGAAATGAGAAACGAGTAGTCAGGTACGCCGGCCACTTTGCAAAAATGCGTGTTTAATTAAAGAGGAACCGCAAGCACGTTTCGCGTCAATGGCGAAACTTTGACGAGATACGCACATGTTTGGTCTTCGCGGTAAACGCATATTTTCGCACAGCGACTGGGTGTATTGCCCATTATGTGGGTTTTTCATCGAGGTTTGCAGCACCAACCGCTTACAGAGTTTTGGCAACTTCATTTTGGCAACTCAAGCTTCATGGAAAATATCGGCATTTGGACTAGCGCGATGAATTACAGACACAGTGGCGACATTCTAAAAATATCTAAATGCAATCTCGGAAGTTTATCACATCTAGACTCTAGATATTATACACAGAGGAACTTCAGTACACCATCGGCATTTTCATCGATCACCATCAAAGACCAGAACAGCGGCTCGCGTGAAGAAAAAGGGACAACGTTGAAAGAGCTAGACACCATTTGTCATTACGTAGGCAGTAACACTGGGCGGGATTGATGTTTCAGTCCGACTTCGCAGCGAATGCACTTCCATCAAAGTGCCAGGCGAAGGAGATTTAACACATGTAATCACTCCCTAGGGAGCTTCGTTTTCTAAGACTTTTTTGTGAACAGGGCCACTCTTCTCTTGTTCACCGATTAAGGCAGCAAAAACGATGATCCGTGGATCATCAAGCATCAATGTTTTTATCCAGGCATGCATGGATTATGTCGAAGGGGAAAAATCTTTCGTGTTCATTCCCGCGGTTTAATTAAGGACTACCGGCACCCTCACATCGCTTTCTCAGGGTCCCCGGGCAAAACATCGTATTTAGCTTGCTTCTTTGGCCATCCGTTTCCCTAAAGAATTCCCAAAGCCCAAAAGGCTTGCCGGTTGAAAAATCACGTGATCCTCTTTGGAGTACGATTAATCCGTTATTGAAAAATCCTTTCCCATTTGGAAAAATGCAGGGCTGGATTCTTTTAAGAGCGATGTCTTGTGAAATCTGGTAGTGGCTGATGCCATCGCTGTCTTGCAAAAATGACAGTGAAGTACAGAGTTGACCTTTCCTTGAACTTTGCTCCCGCCACTAAATAATCTTACGAGCTTAGACATATCATCGTGTACAGAGCAAAACTCTTTCCTCGGTACTAAATACAGGAAGCAGAAAAACAAAAAGAAAAATATTTCAGGGACCGTCTAGAAGAAAGTACCGTATGCGTAGATCCGAAGGTGTAATCGCAATAAATTGATTACATGTTCAGCCTTAGCTGCAGCAAGAGGTGAGGTGACAGAGGGGAGAGAGGAAGGGAGGGAGGGGAGGCAGGTATTTCATGTAACTTAGCAAGATACATGTCTGACACAATTTACGATTTTACAATAGCAGACGACATTATCAGAGTATAAGCATGCCACCGCAGACACCCTCCCATAATGTGAAGACAAGCCTGTCTCAGGCTGTTCTAGACTCTGCCTGTAACAGAGTCGATCGAGACATTTCTCTACTTTTCCAGGAACTGCTCACTCGGATTTTCTAGCGAATGTCCAACTTTGCACTAATTCTATTTCGGACCCATCTAAGTGACAATCTGCTTGCAGGCCCTTGAATAAGAACGTTGGCGTTTACTTCATTCGACGTAAGTCGAACAACCTGATTCAAGGCTCGACAAACGGTGGGAAGGGCAGACAACTGTTGCTAATGGCACCTTGTGGCGACTGTGAAGGCTAGTCGTTTTGCTAATGTGATGAAAGACTAGTATGTGTTGATACTGTGATCTGGGGCCTCTTGCGCATGCCCCCCACCCGCCCCGCCCCCACATGCACACGCACGCACGAGTGGGCGTCTGTATGTTGCCTATTTTACGCATAAATATCCCTGCCAAGCTGCTGTCAATCCGTTGCATTTTTCTGTTAGGGTTTTCTTACTGCCAGCTAAGTCTTACTGGGGGCTTCTGTTCTGCTTGAATGTTTCACGCGATAAAGGTGGTGTTTGTTGACACGATTTTGTAATGTGTTTTCGCTGTGCTTTTGTCTTATCGCCACTGTGCTGTTGTGCTGTTTATTTTACGACGATATCTAGGATTCCACCGGAAAGGGTGGGAGATAGGAGGGGGGGGGTCGGGGTCGCGTGGAGGGGGGAGGGTAAACTCATCCCCGGACGTCCGGATATTTCCTATCCCGGATCCCCATCTTTCCCTTCCACGTTTAATTCAGTTTATATGGCGGGGGG
>SMGT01014168.1:17706-32388 GCA_004794575.1 Lanistes nyassanus
TGTCAACTATCGTCTTTCTGTTTACTATTATTGTTGTTGTTGGTGGTGGTGGTGGTGGTGGTGGTGGTGGTGGTGGTGGTGGTGGTGGTGTACCCTCAAGACAGGCTCAACTTACACTACGGTAATAGAAAATAAACATTAAAACTGCTGACATTCTCACAAAGAGAACAAAGACTTGCCGCTCGTCCTATGCAGTTCCTGACGTCCGCCCAGATAGCAATCCGCTGGCCAGGAAGTCATTTCCGAAAAGCAATGCGCCGGTTGACACGAATTATTTAAATACCGCTTTCAAGGGCGGTCCTGTGAGATCTGCCTTGTCCATTAGCATTGTGATGTTAATGTCTTGAAAGAAGATGGCACGTGGCGGTGGTGGAGGAGGAGGGAAGAAAATTGGTTAGATACAGATGATAATTGGTTAGGATGCTATGACTCTACGTGATCGACAGGCTTTGGCGTGATTTCATAAACTGATCAGATGTCCCCAGCTGTTAGTGTAAAAGACACGCAGACAGGTACAGGCAAACAGTCGTAAAAGGTAGTGCCTCAGCGTTGGTCACGTGACACGAACGCAAGCAGCCTGCACAACAAAACAAATTAATGGGCTTGCAAGACACGCTGCGCTGTTTTCAGATGCACTGTGGACAGAAAGACAAAAGCCCCAAACCAGGCATTTATTCTGAGAGTCGGGGAAATCGTTAGGCCATCGCCTGACTAGGCGATACGGCAAGCTGTTGCAGACGATCCATGGGTCGCGGTCTTTGTTTTGCTAACAATAGAGCTATAGGCGAGCGGGGTCCGTGGAGAAAGGGGCTGACCCATTAGCCGACAGATGGGACTACGTGGGGATGATGCAGGATCGAAGCTGTGGCAGGTGAATAGAGCCCTTCCCCCAGAAGCGAGGAATCAATGGATGGAGTGCGGGGGAGGATGGACCGGGTGTCTCTATATATATATATGTCTGCTTGGCGGTTTCTCAACGCTTGGCATCGATCTTGTTGATAAAACGCAGTTCATAAAACGCCCTGAGATCGCTCGCGTGCTTGGCGCTAGAGGATCACAAAGGATAAAAGAAAAGAACAACAATGATTAAATTTGCGTGAACTTCACTTCAAAAGAAAAATTGGAAAGGGAGCTGTGATTGACGTCTGGAATAACGTGAGCTAAGCAGCCTGAACTAGAACATGTGCAGTTTAATACCTGCCTTTGATGTCGGATCGGGGTCTATATTGACGTACAGTGGTGATGGTGGGAAGGGGAGAGAGAATATTTATTCCTCGGAAACGAAGGCTATCTCATTACTGGGAAAGGATTGATCATAGGCATCGAAAGGGTGACGTACAGAGTGGAAGGAAGTTGTGAGAGTTGCACGTTATTTATTTTTATTGGGGGGGGGGGGGTACGTGTTACTGCTTGTAAAGTTTGCTGGGGGGGGGGGCGGATTTACTCCAAACATCACAAACTAGGTGCATATCAGGACGGTGTTGCTTGAGACAAGTTAACGTGAGCTGCAGTCCTACAGATATATTGACTCCTGGCCAACCACGCAGTCCTAGTACTGTTCCCTATTAGGGTCTTTCGCGATGCGTATCACGTGGTACACAAAAAGAGGGGCGTGGTTCAGCTGGAGGTCAACCTGACTGCAGTGCTTTACTACACGTATATCGTCTTCGTGCAGCATATCTAAATTATCGTCCAATTTCCGCCCATCTGGTGCGGATCCTTCGTCAAAATTGTATTCGTAAAGTCTTGATGAGATCGCTCGATCGAGATATAAAGACAAAACTGCATTAATCGGTGGGAATTAACGACCCTTACGAGCTGCCCGACAATGCATTCTCTCGGGCTCTGAAAACCTCCCGAAGATGTAGTGGGATATTTTGTCTATGTAACGAGCGCATACACGATGGGTGAATTCAAAGCTATGAAGTCACTACAGGGGCATAATTAGATGACTTCTGGCTGGGTCCATGATTTAAAAGTACATGCTCCAGCGAACTCACCCAACGTTTTGGTGAAAGCAAAGATAAACAATAACACATCCATTCACAAGTTCAGGACAGCAGTCATTATGATAATGATTATATCAAAATTATCAAATTTTTTCACTATTTGGATATAATATGCAGTGATGCCATTCACTTAAAGATTTCTGCAGCTATGTGCAACTGTTGAACGCTATTGCAGAGATCTGAATACTGCAGAGGTGCCGCTGTTATTAATTGTTTCTTCAATAAATTTTACATGTGTGAATAACTTAGAAATAGATTACATAACAATAATATTAATTAGTTATTTCCCATGACTTAAATAAAATTTTACTTCTAGATGGATAAAGGACACAAGCTGCAAGAGTGAAATGTAGACAAAATAGCACTAACAGATACTAATTATTTACACACATGAAATTAACAAAAAACAGAATACCTGTTATAACGGAATTCTCAAAGTCTGAAAATGATTTTGATTTTAGGTGAACTATTCTCAGAGTGCAAATGAAACACTAGTAAAACCATGGATCATTGCAGATTCAGCAGGAAAGTATTTGCTGCATATTCCATGTGTTACTGGTCTTGGTGAGACATGCTGTCATGTTGCTGCTGTGTTATTCACAATTGACACAGCAAACTGCATTCATGAACTTAGAACTGTCACTGCTGGCTTACCATACTGGGGGGGGGGGCAACCATCTTTTAAGAAGGTGGCATATAATCTCGTAGAATCGATTGATTTCACCTCAGCTGCCAGTAGGAAGCGTCAGTTGGATGCAGCTTTGAAGGATATTCCACCCACACCTGAAGCTCCCAAAGTTCAGCATGACACTGAACCCACGACACAACATGAATTGGAATGGTTTTTCCAGACTGTAAAAATTCTGGAGTGAAACCTGTTTTTTTATCTGATTATTCTGATGATTATGTTGTCAATACAGAAATTTTTCCACCTATTCTGATTTATTTGAAGAAAATCTAAAGAGTAAGTTTTGTGCAGCTGTTAGAGCTGAGAGAGAAAATGATTGCTGAGGGAAAGTTTCAGCTAAAGGATGGAGTTTGTAAAACTGTAGAAGCCAAAACAAGAGAACAAGCAAAATGTCACCTTTGGCATCAGCTTCATGCTGGAAGAGTGACAGCTTCCTTGTTACACCAAGTTTGCCACACAGATCCAGAAAAACAATCCTTGTCAAGTAATGTGTGCAGATCTCAGAAGAGCACCAGACGAACCAAGGCTATGAAATGGGGTACAGACCATGAAAAAACTGCCTTAGAATGTTATGAGAGCCAGCAGTCTCAAATTTCAGCTAGGACAAGCGTAAACTGTACAACACTAACAAGTAAAAGGCGAACACCAAGGTAGAGATAAGAAAATATAGAAATAGGGCGACAGTAGGGTCGACCAGCAAGCGCTCCACCACCCAAGCCACAGGCAGCCACCTTCCTCCGGCAGCGCCAGGAAAGCGACCACATAGCCACCACCAGTCCAGAGCACCAAGCCAGGGCCCTCTTCCCTCCCCCTTCCTTCCCCAAGCCCACTACCCCCCCCCCCCAGTGCGAAATCACCGCGAGGTGGAAGCACTTTCCCTCCCAAACCAACAACAACAACAGTCTCAAATTCATGAATTTTTCATGTGAGGCCATCAGGTTTGGTGCTCAATCCTAAATTTCCCTACACGGCAGCATCTCCAGATGGCATGTGCAAGTGCTCCTGTTGTGGCCAAGGGTGCATCAAGGTGAACTGTCCATTTAATGCAAGAGACATGACCTTAATAGAAGCAGAAACACTCAGTGGGTTCCCTCTAACGTTAGCAGACAAGAAACTAACGCTAAAATCAACACAGCTCTAGTTCTGCCCTACAGATCGAATGACTCTTTCCACATGGACTCAACCACTGGCAAGTTTAAGTGTCAACTCCACTTCAAATGCTGAAAGCTGCTTCTTTCCATTTGTAGAGGCTGGAGTTTTCACTTCAGCACAGTGCAGTGCACAATCATCAAGGATATTAAACCCTCTGTCGGCTAGTACTAAGTCCCCCATTTGAAGTTTGTCCAGAAAGGAGCTCTCTTCTGTCAACAGTCTGTCACTTGTTCTTACAGCCCATGCTTTGGATACAAAAGATATATATCCCTGTTGAGTAATATCAAGAAGGATTTTCACAATATTTCCTTGTTTATAATGGGAAAAATGTTTGATTACGGGTTTTTACAAATTCTGTCGGGTTAGAATCTATCATTGTGTATTATTACCTTCACCCAGTGTTGCAAGTGTTAACTAACATTATTGACGTTGCAGTCGGCAGTTTATTTAAACTTTCAAGAGTTTTTCTCTCTATCTCACTCACAGAGGCCTAGGTGATGTATGCTGCATCTATCAATGAACCGAACTGTCAAGAAGTGCTTTGAACACGCACGATGCCACGGCTTTGTTGAAGTGTTGGTTATCGTTCTACGATGGATCTGTCGAAGCCATTCCATGCGTCTTCGTTGACTCAGATTTACCTCTTCTTTGCTTTTATTTTTACAAACTGTTGGAATTCGAAAGAATTAAACACTTTTGTCTCTTGTCCTCCGACAAGTTCACCATTTTATTTGTAAGGACTGAAACCGATTGAATCGTGACCGTATCTAGCGTAGCGCTGTTGCCAAGTTGACCTCCACGCACTTTTTGATGACGTCACGCGAAAGACCCTAATATACAGTGTAGTGCCAGGCGTCTGGCAAGGCAACTATTAGATTGCCACTTTTGATTAACCCCGGCTCGGAAGAGGACTCCCTAACCACTAGACTACCCCCATCCAGCTCTGTAAGCAGGTGCCAACAAAAAGTACGTATGCCGGACGTAAGATCCCAGCCCATGACCTATGAGTGCCAAGCAGAGTTGTGGCGATAGGGGAGAGGGAGCGGGGGAAGCGATTTGCAAACAAGTTGCACATCAGTACGGATTGGGGGCGTGGGGGAACTGAAAATTAAAATCTGTAAGAATTTTCAATGTATGTTTTTGAGTTTAGATCTTTTGCCATTATTATCCCCTGTGTTTTACGGGGTATCTCCACTGTTTCGGTTTCTCAAAGTTGGCGTCTTCTCAGCTGACCGCCGTGGGGCGTTGAACTCTATGTATATAGGTCGGACATGCGCAGTTTGCAGGAAGTGTCGCGTTTAAATTTCGTCGCAGTCTACATCAGTACATGTGCTTTTCATGCTGTTGCTTCGTTTTCGTAAGAACGTGGGAGTTACAGTCACATTCTTCTGGAGTACAAAAGAACATAATATTGGTGTATTTGGGTCACTGCAAATCACAAGGTAGGCGTTTTCAACTGTCCAAACCGTAGAGAAATATATTTACGGCGGCGGGCGTGTCCTAAAATCAAAAATCTGTCGTGTGTGCATCATCATCATGTCATGTCATGTGAGTGTATGACTGACTGTGAGACGAAACGTAGCATTTGCATTCGACCTTTATTCAGTTACTGTTACTACTACTAGTACATCCTTCTATATCACAGAAATCTTTCGTGTAAGTAAATTTATTTCATTTTGGCAGGCTGCAAACAGTAACAGAGTTATTTGCAGAAACTACTAGTACTATGTTAGTATGAGTATGAACAAAATTGATGTCAGAGACAGTACAAATTGAGTAGATCTACTAGGGTTTTTTCCTGTCCAGTAGTATTACTCCTACTAGTATTAGCAATAATACTGTAGTGAATAGTCTGATGATAATATAATCTGAATTTAGACTGGTGGACTGTTCATCGTCGTCATGATTACAATTCAAGTCACATCCTCCCCTCCCCAACCTCCAGAGGATTGCAGTGACAGAATAAATCTTGGAGTATATATACACTTATTAGTAATATTATATATAACAGCGGAAGAACAAGGAATAACCAGCAATACTACATGTTGTAAAATATCACAGGGTTAACCGGTATCAAGGCATTTTGAACAGAAGTTTTTGTATCTGATAGTGGAAGGCATTGACCAGACGGGTAGGGTGTATCGTGTTTGAGACAGTTCCACTGTTACTGGAAGGAATTCGGTTTTCTATATTCAATGTACATGTAGAACAAAGAGTTTGGCACTGTCTGTCAATGGATCTCTAATCTTAAATTTCCATTTGTTTTGCTAGCCTGAACAATCATTTTGAAGTGGAATTATTTATTTCAGATGCATGGTTTGGTCCCTCCGCAGTAATGAGTTTGTCATGTATGACACAAGCATTATGCACATTCCTGCATCCACACACTGTCTCAAACCATGCGGGGGCAAACATTTGTTGGTGCAGACAAATGTACTTCCTTCAGGGTGGTTATAACACAGTAGGATAGTTTTCTATGTGGTTCAAATTTAAATAAATTAAAGATGTGAATCTGCATATGTAACATATTGAAGAATGGGTGAGTTTTTTTTTTAAACTGTCACAAACAAGGTGCTTATCAGGATGGTAGTTTAGTTAATGTGCTGCCACACTGGGACTGCTGTCACAACACAAGCTTCAGTCGCACCCAGTCACATTATACTGACACCAGGCCAACCAGTCCTAGTACTGTTTCGTACAGTGTTGGGTGTCTGGCAGGGCGGCAACAGATTTTTAAGTTTTAGGTATGACTTGTCAGGGCGCGAACCACTTCCTGCGTTGGAAGCGGACGCTTTAACAGTTGGGCCACTAAGGCAGTCAAGGAATGAGTGGGGCCGTGTGCCCCTTTTTCTAGTCTCACAGTAGACAGTTCAGAAGATCACTTTGATATATTAATAGTTGCAAACTGTCTGATTATATTTCTGATTGGGCTGATCATTGTAGTGAACACCAGGTAGTGCTACATACTGGAACTGCTGTTGTGAAACAGGTGCAAACTATACAGCCAAAGTGGGCAGTTACTGTGTCAGGCATATACAAGTGATGCCATATGAAATACATTTTCTCTCAGAAAGGTTTGTATGTGTGTGTGTGTGCATGTGACAGAGAAAGTAATGTTGGCCACAGGGTGGAAATGGGATAATTGCAGCTGTAGTAGCATTTGTCAATATTTGTCATTACATTTCTAAGTAGCTCTGTCCACAAAAGACAAATGTAAATTAGACATGTGAAGGCTTGGTTTCAGTATTTTGCTACATTTCATTATTTGTCAGAGTCAAAAACAAATGCATAACTTTAACCTTGACCTAAAGTTTTAGTTATTTTCTTAACACAATATTCAGGTATAAAATTTCAGAACAGATTCTCTAGCAGGGATGGGAGAAAATTGTGGCAGAAATCATGCTGGGCCAATTAAAATTGCCACTGATGCAGTAGCAATTCCGCAAAATGTGTTACATGAAGCCTGTCATATACTACATAAATAACAACTTTGGCGTGTAGAAAGATCTACTGCCCAGTGAATTTTAAACTTTACTAGCTTGTTGGGCTAGAGAAAAGCTTTTAACTTCCCTATCCCTATCTTGTAGGGTTCCCCCAGAGAGTGACACGTGAATGACAGGATGTTCCACAAAGACTTTCATTTCGACTTTTCTTTTCAGTGCTTGTTATTCACATTTCAGTCAAACCAGACCTGAACACAGACGTCTGTATCAGAAGACATTGGGTTCGCACAATGTTAAATTAGGAAGTTACACTACAAATGGGTGCTTGGGAACTTAAGGGCTGTACTGCGAAGGAACAAAGAACAAAGAAATTCTTGACAAGGATTGAAGTAGGTGACCACTCACTGGCGAGATTCCCGAACGGATATTTCGCAACTAGTCGTAATGTTGTCATGAGTGCAGAAAGTTGTGCAAGTTTGACGTGTGCAGCGACAGCCAATGCAGGTTTTCATCGCTGTCTTTGGTCGACCTCGTACGGTTGGCGATATTTGCGCGTCGCGAAAAGCAGGTTAGCCACAAATAAAAATAAACAAGCTTAGGCCCTTGGCCTTCCCTGCCCGACGTCTTCGTGAGCCGCGGCAGCCGGCACTACACTTCTTCGCGATTGGCTGGTTTGTAGCACACACTTTACTTCTGTGACCCTCCGTGACATGTAGGTCGCGCCAGCTGCCCTGTATTACCCATGAGCGCTCGAAAACATTAGGTACGGCAGCCTGGAGCAGTCAAATCTGGACTTTTAGCGCGATCAGCTTTAGGATCAATGCGTTTAAATGCGAAATTTGGCACGTGCAAATATTTACTTTTTTGATACATGTATTGTATCAGCAAGTCACATGCTTCCTGTTTAGAGCAGCATATCGTTGTGGTCATTTCAGTTTGATTTCATTATAATTGGTTATTGTTTAACGTCTACTCAGCGGCTGGGGCCATCTCATGATGGGGGCGGGGGGTGAAGAAGTGGGAGAGGGCGATAAAGAGTGTTGGGGAATAGGAAGGGGGAGGTAACCATAGCGCCTGAAACACCACCAACGACCAGCCATGTGCTAATAAAGTATGTGTGCCAGACATTGTATCTGAACCTGCAGCCCCTTGTGTCAGTGTCATGCATGCATTAACGCCTTGCTATGGGTCACTCCTATTTCCTTAGCCATGTTTTACTTTTAACTTATACACGACATTTATCAAAACAGAGTTACTGTAAGTCCAGGCTGCAGGAGGATCAGATCAGAGTGGTGATAGTACACATTTAACCCTGCATATCTGAGTCGATTGCAGAAAATTTTATTTTGTGCACCCTACATGTGTGTTTGAAACTTTATGATTCTGACGAAGTAGTATGTTGCATAGCAAATATTCTCTAAATCTAAGAAGAATCAGGAGGAAGCTTTTAATGTAATCTGTAAGCATTGTTTTCTAGCCACCTTTAAAAAGAAATCCCTTGTTTCAAATAAGTTTCAGCATAATGTCCTCTGGCATTTTCCTGTACTTCAGATCCTACCCCACTATCACCCACCCCTCTTCTTAAAAAAGCATCAATGTCTAGAAATCTTTATCTTATCTAGTTTTTAGATCAGTCCTTAGGCTTCCTTAGATCTTCAGAAGAGTGATATCATTAGCAGCTGTTTTTGTTACGTATCATTCAGCTAAAATGTTTTGTGCCTATTTGCAGCTCATAAATATACTATTAAAAAAAATGGCGAGCACTAATTTTGGTAGTCAGCAGTGTATGCATTGGAGAATTTGCATATTGTGCATATGTGTGTGAGAGAGAGAGAGGAGAGAGAGAGGCCAATGTGCATAACTGCGTAAGCCAAATGTTTTTCCTTCCACTGAAGTTATAAAATTCATTTCCCTTGAGCACGTTCAATATTGATTTTTACATGATTACCAGTTTGTATTGACAAGAAGTCATTCCTTTGTTTTGATTTTATCTCTCAATTTTAGATGTATAAGATTTGTAAGAAAACCATTTTTATATGCCATACTTTGCACAGGGTTTGCACATTGAATTTTATTGTTTTAGTTTAACCCACCCCCACCTTTATTTAAAAAAAGTCAGTAAGATCAGACGATAAACCAGCTTGCCCAGTGAGATTTATTTTTCCATCGTTCTTTTGGTAAGTTATCTTTGTTGTCACGTTATTTACCCCAAGCACTAGCAGCAGTCACCTGTTTTTCTTTTTATTGTTCGTTATTATTGTCGTAATTAATAATAATAATACAGTATTACGATCGTTTAAAATGGAGCATTCGTTTACGGTTTAGTCGAAGTGCGATTTCGGCAGCAATGTGTTGCCGTACTCTGGATGACCTGAAAAGGCCGTTTCGGCGATGTGTAGTTCTTGCTTTGTTGACGATAAGGTCTAAAATTAGATCTTTCCTTCCCCCGCAGGCGCTGACTCAGTTGCGAGTTCTGATTGGCTCATGTGATTGTGACGTACTGGATGACGTGAGTGACGCTAGAAAACTCAGCCGCTCTACACAGCAGCTTGCCAGACGATTGCCGACACAAACCAAAGTAGAAGCGCTTCAAAGCTGCGGGTTCAGATTTTTAGGGATACCATCCACCCTACATAAACTGAACATCGAATTCTTTAGTTTAAGGAGGTGACTGTGGCGCACAGGCGGTGAGTTTTTCCCGATATATATTTCCATAAAAGTGTGTGAAGTCTCCACAGCTGTTAGAAAACGCCAGCTGCGAACCTACTGTCAACATTGCAGTCTACTGTATGTGCGATTTCAGCCACTGGTATGAAGGACGAAGTGAATAGTGCAGCTGATTTTCTCGCTAGACTGCTGCTGGCGAGAAATGTAGCATCAAATGTGGTTGAGAATTTCAGAAAGAAACTCACAAACCTGTTGATGAGTCACTATCAGGATCACTGGTTTCCAGACAAGCCCTTCAAAGGTAGCGGCTACCGCTGTATCCGTTTCCACCACCGGGTTGATCCCATTGTCGAAAAGGCAAGCAGGTCTTGCGGACTGTCGCACGAGTTCACCCGTACGCTTTTCCCCCAAGAACTGACGATGTGGATAGATCCGAGGGATGTGTCATACCGCTTCGGAGACAACGGCAGCATTGGGGTGCTCTACGGGTCGGGCGCTGTTGACAACGACAGCAGTTCGGATCTGGGGTCCTCCTCCAGCCATCAGCAGCAGCAGCATCAGTCGGAAACGACTCTTTCAACGTGCGGACAGCAAGCCTATGGAAGCCTCCATCAGCAGTTTCAGTACCATACTGAAATGGCCATGGTTTACTCGTAGCCTCAACAGGGCCGTCCTTCTCCCGGGTATTTTTCTGTGAAAATTCATGGTACATGGACCAAGAAAAAGATGGGGGGGGGTGTCGGGCTTCGTGCCTCCTTCCTCAGACTTTTCTTCTTGCCCTTTAATCTTATTGTATTTTTCCTTATATTGATCATTCATTGTAAAAGAATGCGGTGCTGTTGGCACTTAATAGCTTTCATTTGTGAATAAGCACATCTTTAGTTTATCATTATTGTGTTATACCACACTCGATATCGTTCTCACACGAATCTTGTGCTAAGGACCAGACCAATCCGTCAGTATTTCCACTGCCTCCAAAGCACATTTCACTTGGATTTATGTGGAGAATCTGCCAATGCTGTGTTCAAGGGACTCGCCTTATGTGATCGGCTGTGGTACGCAACAGATTTACCAAGCCAGCGCGGAATTGTACCATGATCGTATTTTTGTGTCCAGTATGAATGAGCTGATGATTTTCAAATATAAATGGTTGCGATTTAGGAGTGAAGATGCATGTTCTGGCGTATGAACAGAAACTATAGTGTTTGAAGAAATCTATGGTGCAGAAGCCTCTAAGTGATATTGACTACACATTCAATCCATATTGTTTCTTTGAAGAAAGGAAAATGAAATAATTCTTGAGTAAGCTGAGTCTTATGCCTGATATGGTCAGTATCTCCTCTTTCAGTTCTCAAAAATCTAATGTATCTGGTCTGCTTGAATGTATATATATATGTGCACAAAGAATGTTGTGGTAGCCTGTTGGGTCTTTGTTCATTGTATGTGGCTAACGTGTCCATGTTTATACTGTTTAGGCGGCAAGACTGTAATGGAAGTATGCATGCTAATTGAAACACCTTCCAATGGATTTATATTCTTTCAGTAAGACGTTCTCAATTATTTTTAATAACTGGAGAACAGTTGCATGCTTCATAAACAAAAAGGTTGCATGTCATGGCTTCTTGTCAAGTACAAATCCCAGAGTTTTCTCTATACTTGTGTTTGTTGAACTCCTAATGGTATATGCTGGATGTTTGTAGCCTGAAGTAGCTTGTCAGGTAGTGTTTGTTTGGCATTTTTAATCTGGCAAAGCCATTCGGGCAACACTGGCACAATGTAAACAGATCCTATATGGGACATGAGATGTGGTCAGACACCATTTTTGTGCCTGATCATTTGTGTGTGCAATTTCATACCTTTAAAATGCAGCATGGAAGTCCAAATTTGTACAATTTCATTCTCATTCATCAATTTATTGTACATAAAAATGTCCATAAAAGAGATGGCAACCTAACTCAGGCAGCTTAGTGGCCACTGGCATTGCATGTGTGTGTACCTAGAGTGCTGGGTGGTCCATGGGAGATCTGTTTACATTGGGTCAGGTGTCTGCAGGGTGAGGCTGAGAAATTACTAAAAGCAACCAAGCAGTATATTCATGCATGCAGCAAGGTATATGCAGTGATGCAGGTCTGCGAGTGTGTGTATGGTAAGGAAGCGAGAAAAGTGGGTAGGGTAAAGGCAAGTGTTAAAAGGGAGGGCTGGTAGCCTTCAGTTGTGCCATTTTTGCATGCATCAGGCAAGGTGAAAAAAGCACGTCTGCGTTAACTTGGGTTATTTAAAAAAACATATTTTATGCAAGTGTGTTTAGACTTGCAGGAATAAGCTATATAACCCAGTAAAACCACTCGGCATTTATCACACTTGTTGTTTCGCCTTTTGCAAGTCAAAAAGGAAGCGTGTAATCTATACATTCACTCAGATCAAGTTCGGCGAATTTTTTGTTTGTTTTGAGTGAATGTCAGCAAGTCTGTTCTATATTTGATGATCTCATTGTACTATATGCGACCATGATACAAAATGGCGCCCTACCTTGATATGGTGCAAGTTCTTCGCAGCAATATTGTGAATGCTTTATATTGTAAACCTTGTTGATGAAACACTCAGTGACTACTGAACGGAGACGTCCAGTCCAAGTTTATGTTTGTAGAAAAATGAAAAATACCCCAAACAAAAAGGAAATTACAGTAATATTAACTGAAACCTTTTTTGGTTTTTATAGTTTAGATGGTTGGTTGTAGCATGAATGCACGTGCATGAGTGGTGATGGGTTTATTTTTTTTGCAACTCAGATGAATCTTTTGCTTTAAAACTGCATACATACAGTTAAATTATAATAAAAATTGGTTTTCTATCATAAATGATGCACAAAACCTAACACAAAAAAGGAATATTGCGCATTCAGTGTATAAAATTATCAAGCTGTTGCTTTCTCTGTCCTTCACATGCTGGAACAGTGACGGTCAACATGCAAACCATCTGACCGACAAAAACTGCTGTCAAAATGATTCAAGATCTCGCAATCCTGTGTGGGTGAACAAATCATCAGGAAAAAAATGAAAGTGCACAGTCATAGTTGTTTATCGTGTAGGTTATCTATTGTCTACATGTTTACACAACAAGGAGAATAAAAAAAGAACATCCTTAATGTCATGAGAAAGCAAGCGTAAAATTTCCTATTGCCGTTTTGGAGAGTTGGCAAGCCTGCATTGCACACATCTTGGACTGTTATACAGCTCAACACCTGCACCATGAGTTTCTAAGTTATCGAGGGAATGCATGACCAGTTGAGCTTGCCATCAAGTTCTTGTGCTGGGCTTAAGTGGTTTTTCTAAACACCATGAGAAAACCAAATGCAGCGTCACGACTTGCTAACTACTACAAATCAAATCCCTGGATATTTATATAAGGCATTGGCAGTGTGGATTTCTAAAACGGGCATCATCATAATGTGAATCAGCTGACAACAGAACAGTCTCGTGGGCGTCGGTGATTGCATGTCAACAGACTTCAAGCTTGGATCTGTCATTCTTGATTTAATTCTGCAGGTAACTAGTTACCAGCTAGGATTTTTTTCCACCTCTTTTAAGCTTCTCTCCTCTACCCTCTTGTATGTGTTGAGATTCAATTCAGTTAATCGAGGAAGCAATAAGGAGTGCCATGTCAGTTTCTGTGAACTGGGATTTCAAGCAGTTTTTGCCATTCAATCTCACACACGGATTTTTAAGTTTGTTTCGATTTCCATCAATCCTCGCAACCATATTACTTCCTCCTCTGGGCTTGAGCAGAGGGTGTTCTAATTCTCACAATGCCTTGTGTCTCCCTGAAGGGTCCATTTTAAAAAAAAACTAACCCTAGAGAAAGATTTATGGGAACTGGGGTTTAATGGAGATTTTATCCCAAGGTACTTCACAAAACAGATGGCAGGGCAAAGATTTAAGATTTGGAATAGGGGATTGAC
This sequence comes from Lanistes nyassanus, assembly GCA_004794575.1. Lineage (NCBI taxonomy): Eukaryota > Metazoa > Mollusca > Gastropoda > Architaenioglossa > Ampullariidae > Lanistes > Lanistes nyassanus. The sequence goes on from SMGT01014168.1 coordinate 31,624, forward strand.
AGGCGAGGATGCTCATGATGGGCAAATGTGGCTAAAGATATTGAAGTTGTGGGACCAGTTTTTCTGCATCAGAGAGGCTTAATATCTTTATCGGTTCCTTAAAATTTAGCACTGCATTACATTACCTTCACATGACCCGCCAGGGCCTGACAGTAACAGCTGCTCATTTATCTTAGGCAAGTAAATTGTCAGAAAAGCTAAATGTCTGACACCTTGCCCATCTGGGCAAGCAAATACATATATATTGTCATTACATTTAAAGTATACTAGTTTTCAGGAAAGTCACTCTGAAGGAAAGTTAAATTTGCGTGACATAATGCCAACAACAAAAAGTAAATCTGTATCTAGCCCTGAAAAGTTCAGTACTTTAGTGCAGAAAAGAGCTATTAACCATTGGAATAATCTCTTTAATCATTGTAAGAAAAAATATTAATGAAAATTATCCAAAAGGTCCTTTGACAGGGATCTGCTTTGTGCAAGGTCTGCCATGTTCTACAAACCCGTGCTGCTACAGAGACCTTGCTATCACTGTATAGAGACAGACGTATACTATTTCTGTGATAGAGATAAGCCACAAACGCAGGAAATATTTGGACTTAACAGCGGGGTGAATACAGTCCCCGCGCTTTGTGCGTAGAAGCGATCACAAGGGATTGTGAACAGCACGTAGTCGCCGCCGAGGTGCCGACAGTGAGGTCGAGCAGTCAGCGCGGAAAATTCCGTTTGGGTAGAAACTGACACATAAACGTTACCGAGTTTCTCACC
>SMGT01014168.1:42562-75507 GCA_004794575.1 Lanistes nyassanus
TAGGCTAGCACGTGGTCGCTTCACTGGGTCTCTTCCTAGGTGCACATCCCTCTCTGTATGTGACCCTCTGTTCTCCCCTCTCTCCTCCCTCTCTGTGTATCCTTGTGTATCCTTGTGTATATCCCCCCCCCCGATCTAACATTTTTACCTCCTTATGTAGTAAGCGTTCTGACGCACCACCCTCAAGTAAACCGGTTCTAGCCAGACTAGAGAGAGCATGGCGACTTCCATAACCAATGGCATAGCATTACCCCTACCTAAGTGATCAGAAAGGGCGGGGCGATTAACCTGGTGATGACGTATCTCTCCCCTGCTAGCTTACAAAGGGAGGAGCTAAAAGGCTTACCTAGGAGTGACAGGTAATAGCCTAGGGTGACATGTGACAACCATTCAAAGACTAGTCTGAATCACCCCACTGGCGAGCCGTTCAGCAGTGGTCGCAAGTTACCGAACAACCTTGGCTAGAAAATTTAATGTTTAGATGAAACTGTCAGTACAATTGTAGCCTGCATTGGTACAACAGAAAGAGAGAGACAGACAAGACTAAAGGCACACACACACACACCCTCGCACACACACACACACACTGTACTGGCTTGGATCAATAACTGGCTGCCATCTTACAACACGGCCTTGTAAACATTAAACATAAGTCGGTCTTATTTCATTCTTCACACTTAATGAGTCTTTGTATTCTGCATCGCAATGTGTTTTGCTCATTATACCTACTCATTCCTGCATTGGGGCATACTCCTCCGCGAGGCAAAAGAGATCCTGTGTGCTGGTAGAATTAAAAAAATACTCCATAAACATTTGTAAAATGTTATATTAACTTTTTATCGGAGCAAACAGGACTCTGTAGCCTCGTCACGACACGTCGCCTGCCGGGAAAAATTAATAATATAATGATTTTGTGCATTATGTTGTATCGTGACACATCTCGGTTTTGAGTCGTCTGCACCAGTTCGATGGACGACTGTAATGCAATCATACTTTTTTCATCAGTGTCGAGAAGAGTCTGTCGACATCACAAGCCCAAAAAGGGAGGTAAGCATGGTACGCGGGGTTATTGCGTTATTGTTTGGCATGTCGGTGGATGCCTGGGTGCGCTTGCGCACTAAACGCAATTTTTGTGTGTGAAAAAAGCATGTCGTCACGCTGGCCTTGAGACAAAAGCCGAGTAATGGCAAGTTCGATTTGCACCCATGCTCTGGAACGAACAGGTGTGGAGCTAAAAGAAAATCGATGGGTTCAGCTTGTAAGATCACTAGACAACCACAGGAAAGAAAACGAAAAGTTAGCCACGCTAGCCCAAGAGCTTAGAGATAAATTCGGAAGAAGAGACGAAAAGAAACATCCACAAACAAGGAGCCAGACGGAGTGCACGACAATGAACCACTGGAAGACTTTCCATTAAAACCCCTCACCTCTTAGATCCATTCCTTTCCCCGACCCCAAGACAGCCGTGTCCTAAGCCTGCACCCAAAGTGGGAGATAAAGCAGCCGGGCCACACTGCATGATTGTCAGTACGAACAGGTAACCATATCCTTGTAAGTTTCCAACTTATTTTAAAGTATCTAGAAGCAGAGGGTGCGAAGTACGACTACAGCCCGACTGACGTCAAGGGCAGATTACGGGACGCGGAAAGTTTTGTCCACCTGCACAAACATCGACTTGTCACACCACAGGGCCTGTTTACTGCCGTGTATGTTTACAGATCTGGGGGTTGTTCCCATTGGCACAGCTGGCGCTGTTATTATAATTATGTGTAGGAAAAATCCTAGAGGTTCGGTAGAACTACCTGGGATTCCTGTGTGAGATTTTTTTTGTTTTGTGTTTTATCTCCCCTTGTCTGATTCTTTCTACTATACCCTGCCTTCCCCTGTTACCTCCCCCTGTCTCCCTCCTCTTCTTGCTTATTTATCCCCCGCTTCTCATTCACTTCTCTCTGGTTTTTTTCTTTCTTTCGCCTCCTGTATCGTGTTCTCCTCTACCTGTCTATCCAGTGCATGCGTGTGCGCGCAAGCGCGTTCTTTTGGCAAGCTGCATACACATGCAGCACAGCGCATACGTCACAGATGTACCCACACTCATGCACCCAAATGCACTTGCACATGCCAGTGTTTCGAAAAGCAACATGTTGACGTCTGCACATTTATCACGTGACGTTCTTTCAATGTGACCTTCAGACCACAGCAGCTGGGGCTACACACTGTTTATTTATCCTCTGTGGAACACATTTGCAGCATGCACATTACAGCACTAACACCTGTAATCAACAATCTGTGAGGGAAGGCTAGTTCGATATCATCGCGTGTGGCAAACCAGTGTGTGGTGCGTGGTTGGAACTGAACCTACGATCTTACTTTGTATTTAAACATACCGTAAATAGAGTATGGTGTTCGGAAGTCTGATCAGAGACAAGACTTTAGAACGGGCAACAAGACTTGCCAGAACACTATTCTCAATATCAGTGGCGTTGCCTCACTTGTAATAAAACGTTAAATTTACTTTTCAGCTGTTTTTATCTTGTAAAACATCATATTATTATAATATTGCAAGATGTTAATTTTTAAAATTCTGTATTAAAATGTAACTGTAATACTTAGTTTTTAGTTGACCTACGACACCTATATCTTTAATTCTTGCCACTGTTTTTCTACCTGAAATAGCTCTCAGATGTCACGTCTTGCCGTTGTTATTTATTACAAGATAATTACTTAGCTTTGTAGAGGTTTCCATGGTTACTTCTGTAGTTATGGAATCGCTTCTGTTTGAACTCAGTTTAGTTGTTGTGGTATGCACTTAAAGTAATTGCAAGACTGTTTCTAGGGTTATTGGCTTTACACAAGCATCCCCGTTTTAGTCCACGCAGCTTGCATGCTACTTGATGTTCAGTGGGTCAGGGGTTCGAAATTAAAGACGCACACACCTGTATTTTTTTTAACGACCGCATTTATTTCATTGCAACATATTAATTCCCCTAGTCAAATATGAATGTTCATAGTCAAATAGCCCTCCCGTCCGCCATCTGCAATCCTCTGAACATCGACAGCCTATCATCTGTCCATAAACTAGAATGAGTTAAAAGAGGGGCCTCATTTTATCCCATAGACAGATCTTTATCCAGAAAATCTGACATCAGCCAAATCTGCCCGTCAGGTATAGTGATGTCAGGGGTTTGACGTCTTGCATGCTAATGTCTGAAGACGTGCATCTTACACTAAAAATAGTGTTATTCTCTCGTTCTTATGGAGAAGTTATATCTTCTAATGAACCAGACCTGTCATTTAAAGGATAAAACTGCACCTGAGTCTGTCTTTAAATCGAGATCTATCATGTTGCCTTGACAGCTGCAGATAACGCGCTCACGACCAAAGCACGAGATATGCTGCTATCGGCCTACGAACTGTTCATGTTAAAAAAAGTTTTTTTTGCATCAATTGTTATAGACGTTTTAGAAACTTAAAAAAGATAGACTTCAACTGCGTGGTAAACAAGCGCAGAATGTGTGTTACTGACCCGGACTCTTCACTGATTTGCTGCTCCTTGTCGTCTTATGGGGTCTATTCTTTCGACTCCTGGCATGACGGGTCTCACATACTCACCACCACACAACCGGTGTTAAGAGGGCGATAAGAGTGTGTAGAAGACGCCACTGTATTACTTATGATGCATCAATGCACTGTTCACCATTACACGACCGATGTTAACAGGACGACAAGAGGAGGCAGAAGACGCCAATATATTACTTATGTTATATCAATGCACTGATCGAGCCCTCGTCCGCCTGCAGTCTCCTCAAAGAATCACGCAACGCAGTAAAACTGAAAGAATGATTATTATTTACATATGACGAATGAGTATATGAATGAATATAAAAGTGTGGGTTGTTGTCGAGGGGATGCCGTAAGGTTTTCTTTGGACTTCAGTCTAAGCTATTTCTGTACTTCATCATACAAATCCCCTCCCATCACCTGCTACATACAAACAACAATAAGACGTAGACGCCTTGCTCAAGAGCCATTGTGACAAACAATAATCACCTGTAGAATATACACAAAACTCGTCACACGGACGTTTTGCAGTTCACACACAGCCTGCACCCCAGGAGGGGCCCCTCGCTTGTCGTCCAGCGATGACTGTTTAAGAGGGTAGGTAACAGCGCCGGTTAGTTGGCAACAGACAAAAGGCTTTGCTGGCACGAGATAGCATTCTTTTTCAAAATCAACCCGACCATTCAACGTCCCATTTACGCAATCACAGGGCACTGCAATACATAAATACCCACGAAGGACAGAGACGAGTTAACCCTGCCTCCCTGTCAGTCACAGAAACAGGCCTAGTTCCCTCTAATTCTTTGCCCCCTGGTCTCGAACCTGTCATAATCCCGTCGGCGTTTCCATCTGAACTACTTTTAAAGGTAGGAGTCATTAGCATCAGCGTTTAGACACTATTGTGATACAACTCCCTACCCACTTATCTACCCCAGGCCACTCACATACACGCAGTTTACCTTGGATTAAACACCTCAGGCATTGACCATCAGGCGAGATCTCCTTCTCCCCCAGAGCATTAGAGTTAATCAACACCTTTTCCTCTCCGAAACGCTAAATCTACTCCTGGGGTCTCCAGTCTCCCATGTCAGTGCCGAGCATCGACCGACAAATTAACAGCAGCTGGGCTATAAAGCGTGAAGGAAACCTCTGAAAGCGTAATTATGTCTCCCTGACCTCGCAGTTACCTCATCGGCTCTAACAAGGGCTTAAAAAAAGAGAGATTTAGTACCAACCCAAATTAAGATTATTAGAATTGAATCGTAGTCAAGTCTATGATATAAATTTGTCCCACTGGACACAAAAGGTTACACTCACCGATTCGTTTAATTTGGGGAAAACGCTTCCACCTGTCGGTGATTTCGCACTATAGGGGAGAGGGGAAGGTGGTGATTGAAGGGGTGGGGGTGCTGGCGTGCTTTGGTTGCGGCGGCTGAAGTGGTAGTAGAGGCTGGTTCTCTTCAGGCTGTTGTTATTCTGTGGTGTCCTGGCTGCCGTGGTTTGCTGTTGTCACTGTCCCTGCTGGCTGCCTTCTGTTGACCTATGCCTAGGTGCTAGACTTTGTATCTTTCTTATTTATATTTATATTCTAATTTTTGGTTAGGGTTGAATTTCCATCATTTTTAAAAAGCCGCTTTGATTTTGAATTTTTTAAAGTGCATCTTGCCTCGGGCTGGCTATTTACTACCTGGACTGTAACCTCAATCATGTGTTGCCGAAGATCTTTGGGTGGGTTAAGGGCAATAAAGGTCCCAAAGAAATGTTACCTATATGTCTTTATTTTGTGTGTGTGTGTGTGTTTAATTGAGATAATATTTTGTACGGTAGGTCTATTCTTTCTAATGACTAGTTTTGAATCGTCTGCAGTGGTGACAGCAACTACCTAAGCCGACCACACTTCTTGACGTCAGCAAGACCTATTTGTACCAGCAGGAGCAGGGGGAAGCAACTTGAGCTAGAAGAGCACAACACTTCGCGTCAGCGCTGACAGGGTAACTGCGCTCTTCAATCATCGAAAGCGCTTACGTCAAGAGGGGTGTGGGAGATATGGTGGAGGTCGATGGAGGAACGTAGCAAAATACGTGTAGAACGTCATCGAACGGAGGTGGCGGGGGTGTGTGTGTGTGTGGGGGTGAATCTACCGAACGAAAAGCGATCGAGCCTCCGACTGACTTTCTGGTTGTGTCGATAAACGAAGTCTCTGGGTAAATATTCAAAAGAAAACCAACCCCACCCCGCTTTAACCATCGCCGACTATAACAAATATGTCTTACAGTAGGAGTTTCAAGCGTGAAATTAGTGCGCGCGAACTTTCTCTGTAATCTTTCCTCCTCGTCCTACCAGCTAATCATTATTAAACTTTTTAATAAGTGTAATTAGAGTGAGAGTAAATTAATGGTCTTCCAATACCTTTTGCGGGTGAAGATTTAATAAAGAACAGAATAGAACAGAACTATATTTTCCCTCGTTATTCGGTAATAAGTTATTCGGTCGTCTCAGGAGCGAATATCTTATTTGAAGAAAATATCTGCTATTCGGTTATAAATTTAGTACAGTTTACGTGCATACGGGGCCTGGTACAAATACTAGTACCCCGCTTACGTCCTATAGGTAAACAATGTTCCGATCGTCTGTTTTATACAGTGTTCTTTTGGTAGAGGATAAATGCTGCCATGATCACGTGCTGTACGTCACGTTCACCTGGTACCGGTAAACAGCTTCTAATCACTCATTACTCGTGTATTCTCTGTTCACCTGCACGAAAATTGTGCCGCGATTATTTGTTCTATTTCTGTTCGAAGGGAACAAAAAAGCCCGCAGCACAGCCATAACAGTGCGGGGACAGTACGGGACTTGAATTTTCTCGATCCCTGTCCCCGACTGTATTGCCTGAAATGGCGTGATTAAGTGCTTTGGCGTGAATCTCGAAAGGGGGATGGGGATGATGGGAGAGGCCAGGTAAAAAGGGCTGTTAAGTTCGTGGGCTGTGTTGTGCACGTTTGTGCGTGTTTGCGAACGTCGTGAGTGCGTACGTACGTGTGTTTGTTTGAGGTGCAGGTGAGTGCGTGCGTGCGTGTTTACATGGGTAAATGAAAACCAAAACTCCATCTTGGCAAGTTAAGGGCCGCACACAGATAAGTATTTTATGACTTTGCAACTTGTGCATTATATATATCTGGGTCCGTATTCAAAATTAACCCAGGCCGGTTAAGCCCATTAATGAAGCGTACACGTTGTAAGTGTCCTATCATCCAGTTAGCCCGTTATCTCCCCTTAGATTTGATAAACATGGCGACTTGTTAATTATTTGGGCTTTAGAACCAGCGTTAAACCTGTTGGACTGATGCAAATACGAACCCAGGTCAAGCACCGAACGATCTCAATCCACAGGCTCCTCTATCCCCCCCCCCCTTTTCCGAGTATCAAAGACGCAGGTGTAGCTGGAAGTGAATTGAGGCTTTAAAAGGGATTTCGCACGACAGGCCGGAATTTTCGATTTGCTCGAGGGAATGTTTTCCTGCGGCTCTTTTCGCTACTGAAGATAGTGGGCTGAGTCGTATATATGCCTTTAGATCTCTCTTTTAAGATACACATATATAATGCCTGCATCTAAACATTCCATGTTGCTGTTTCACCATTTGAAATTAACACCTCCATATATAAAAAGGGCCAGCACACCCATACAGTGTTTTCATTGCCATAAAGACGCTGAAGAGGGATAACACTCTTGTCAGTTCCAAGCAAGGGGTTCAACAAAATCCTCCCGAACAGGTTCAAGGACGCCTTTGACCCACAGCTCCAAGACCACAAGGCTGGTTTTCGCAGGGATAGATCCTGCACAGAACAGATCGCAATGCTGGTTATTATCCTGGAGCAGCTCGTCCTCTACGTGAATTTCATTGACCGTGAGAAGGTATTTGACAGGTTGGACAGGAATTCACTCCAGAAGCTTCCGAGACACTAAGGAGTGTCGGAGAAAATCACCCTCATCGTCCTAAACTTATTGATGAATGACCTGCAGAGTGGTCCACGGCCGCTAGTTCCCTGATGCTCTTCATAAACGGACTGGATCGAATGAGGCAGGGCTGCTTTGTGTCACCTTTCTTTTTCCTCCTGGCCACAGACTGTCGTGAAAACATCTACAGCACAGAAGCGGAACAGTGTGCAGGGGTCACTTCGGACATAGCTAGATGACCTTGACTTCGCTGATGACCTGACCCTCATTCCCACACCCAGCACTAAATTCAGGAAGAGACCAACATTGTTGCAGTCACCTCTGCTCGCTTGGACCTCAGATTGGTTGGTTGTTTGTTTGTTGCGTCTTGTTGCAAACTAGGTAAAAATCAGTACGGTGTTGCTTGAGACAAATTAACCTGCTGCCACACGTGGGACTGCTGTCACAACACAGACTTCAGTCCCACCCAGTCACATTGTACCGACACCGGGCCAACCAGTCCTAGTACTGTTCCCTGTAGTGCCAGGCGTCCTGCAGGACAGCTACTAGATTGCCAATTTTTAAGACTATGACTCGGCCGGGATGCGAACCACCGACCTCCCGCCTCGGAAGCGGACGCCTTAACCACTAGACCACCGAGGCGGCCGGCAGTGGACTAGAGAAGGTATGAGGCTTCATCTACATCAGGAACACCGTCGACAAAAAGGTTGGGACGATTACCAATTGCTAAAGTCAGGATTGGCACGGTAAGGACAGGTTTTCTACAGGTGAAAAAAAATTTGGTCGTCCATTAGCATCTCCATTAACACCAAGATAATCCAATCAGTCCTGTTCTATGGAGCCGAGACATGGAAGAACATCATCACCAGCACCAAGAAAATCCATACTTTCATCAACACCCTTTGGAGAAAGATCTTGCAGACCCGCTCACCTGATATCATCAGCAACCGAGAACTGTGGCAGCGCACAAGGTGGCAGCGCACAGGAGATGAAAGCCTTCAAAGACGCCGGAGATGGATCGACCACGTCCTCCGCAAACCAGCTTCCATTATCACCGGACGACACATCCTCACATGTGCAACCCCCAGGGAAAGAGGATAAAACGTTGGCCAAGAAAAAGCTAGCGCCATGACTTCGAGTCACACACCAGTAACAATTAGAGGATGGGCCACACCTTTGGAAATGTGTCGCAGGCAGCCTATGTCCCAGGGGGACTACAACGCAACGATAATGACAATGAGGACGACGACGATGATGATGACGACGACGACCCCCAGACTGCCCAACCCACCAGTCTCCCAGCCACGCTCCTTGCAGCTAAAGTCACAAAATGGCGACCAGCGTCTGCCCTACTGCTGTTGCGAATATTTTAAACCCCCGCTCGGACTTGCGGCAGGATGGTGGCTGTATGTTACGCATGTTAGCCTAGATATGAGACCACTGGTGTGAAAGAACGAACCGGCGAGCTTTTTTTTTTCAAACAGGACTGTATGCAGACAGGAGGCTTCTCTCTGGATTCTGCTCGCCTGACTGCGTGGTGTCTCTCGCGGGAAATCTTCGGCAAATGATTTTAGACAAAGACAACGTTGTAAAATTGCTACGAAAGGAAAGATCGTAGTTCTGTACCTGAGCTGGTTTATTTGCGTGAATTTTGATATCACTTTTTCCATTATTAATCAAGGCGGCTCTGTAGGAACCCCAATGCTGTGTATTTTAATGCAAACTGTCGATGCAGCCCAACCCTACGTGGTTTATTCGTTGGCAACAAACGGAATGGGTAACATTTGGCGTGAAACTGGGCCGCTTCAAATATTTATCTATCGGGGTCACGGTCAGTCACCGAGTTTGAAACAATACGCCCTATTTCAGTCTCTTTGTAGCTTTTAATTGACATCGCGCGCGGTTGAGTCACTGGTGTGTGTGTGCAGATAGACTGCGCGCGTCCATGTAAGCCCATGCACATACACAAACTTTTTAGGATGGAAATGTCGACGTTTAAAATCTATCTGTACAACCATCGCTTTTGTGTTTTGCTGCTGTTCCGCCATTTTCCTTCCACCCTACCCGCTGTGATGCATATATGTGCATATAACCACTGCACCCCTTGAATGTATTTGAACTATTTGGATGATTTAAGAGATTAAATAGTAAGTATAGATCTGCTTCTAGAGGTTGTCAGGTTGAGCAGTCAATACATAAATTTCTGGCTGAGCCAGTGGTCGGGGCTCTTATCGCCCTCGTCAGCAGCACCTGCGTATGCCGTCGCACAAGCGCACGCACGTACCGTGTGGCATGCAAGCTGTTAGTCTAGAAAACACAAAGCCGGCTTGTGTCGGATGACCTCCCCTGGCTGCAAACGTTTCGTGTATCCTTGGAGACCGTGCCAAAAAGAAGCCGTTGCAAGGCCCGCTGGCACCCCCCCCCCCCCATGCCCAGAATGTCAACCTCGTGTCCCGCAGAGGGGAGCGAGCTTCTCGTACCGACATATTTGAGTGGCCATGTCAACTCCAGGTCATATATGCGTCAGCTTCCCGAAGGCAAACTTGGTATGCAGAGCGAATAAAAATGCAGATGCTGCAGCCTTTCATTTTCTTTGTGTTTTAGCTGATGCTTTCACTTTCAGCCATTGTGGCATTTTGCTGCACACGAGCTTTTCTTTTGTGGGAGGTGGGGGGGGGGGTGTTGGTAGGGGTGGGGACGAGGAGACGATTGCACAGCTGCCCAATAGCAGAAGCCCACCCTGTGCCCAGCTGGGCTCTCTCCCATGCCAGAGTTGACATAACATGCATGAAGAGTGTTACTTTCTGCATCTTAGTCGGTTCTGATAAACCTTCCCACCAAACTAGATAACCCGCTTAGACATCGAGAACACCAAACTATATAATGAGCTGGGCAAGTCACGTGCTTTTGAAAAGTGTGGGGAAGAACAAAGAGCTATGCCCATCGTTTCATCATTTCTTTATTTCTAGTTTTTGTACAGTTTTGTGCCCGTCTGTTTAATCCCTTACACACACTGTACTAGTATGGACTATGATTATTGCAACCCACACACGGCAGGGATACAACAGCGTGCAGTCGACAGAACCATGCACCGCAGACAGTAAACCTTTTCGATGAGGAAAATTAATGCCGATCTCGGAGTATGTTATATATATATTTTTTTTCATCTCTTCGGCATTTGAAGCAGTTGTCAGAAAGCAAGAAAGTGAAAAAAACACCATCTCAGCGAGTCAACTGTTCAACGATGTTTCTTGTAGGTTTCTTGTAGACATACAGGAGTCACTTGCTGGGGCAGGTGGGACGGTTTGTGGGGGATGAAGGATTTTCTGCTGGTTACCCGCTTCACGTGCGTCAAGCAGCTGACCTGTGCGGAGGTAAATCGAGCTTGCCATCCATCATCGTGACTAATGTCAGTTTCGCGACGTCAGTCACAAAAGATCGGTGACATGGCTTTTCTGTCACTACCCCCTCCCCCATCCAGCCTACGCCTTTCCATCCCTTGGCCACGGTGACTCTGGGGTCACGTGTTGACCAACACGAGCATCTCCCACTAGCCTACTTCACTCCACACGCAATCACGTGGATGCTCACAGACACACGCACGCACATGCATCCTTGTCAGCCTGCTTTCCCATCGACAGGAAATCCCATAGCCAGACGAAATTCCTCCGCGAGACAAACGAGATCCCATGTGATGGCAGAATTTTAAAAAAAAAGACATCTACACTTACAGAACGTCTTTTTATTGAAATTCTGTCAGCACATGGTATCTCTTTTGTCTCGTGGAAGAATCTGGTCTGGTTCTCATTCGCCATATGACTGTAGAGTTGAGAAACTCGGGTAAGGCCTTAGTGTGACGTCAGAAACTCCTGAACAACATTACTGATTTTGGTTGGGTTCGTATCTGCTTTTCGGTTCATACGAGGGGGTCGTTAGGTCAGTTCACCGTATGTAGTTTGCTTACATAGTGTGGAGCAGGATACCAATGTCATCCTAGTTCTGACTTCGCCATATCTAGCTTTGCTCGAGACTCAGATGTAGGCAGTCCCTATCATGTCAAGATTTAGCAGCTGTAGGGTGTGACTGACACAAATGCGAAACGTTGAAATTATTTTAGTTGCTGTTGCACCTGGCGCATCTTAAAGCAGTGATAGACGCCTCTGCAACTGTGCCTGCATGAGCGGCCACGTGATGCGACGATAAAAATAGCACATGATTTTTTTTAGAAAGGAAGGAGGAAAAAATTTGCGATGACAGAAGAAGAAAAAATCTGCACGTGCGTCATGCAAACTGCTGCTCTGTTTCCTGTCACATCTGCTGCCTGACGCGATGATGGAAAGCGGATCTCCTAATCTGGGATTTGGTGTGGAAGGCGACAACTTACATAAACTCATAAGCTCTGCTGCTCTGATTGTTGACATATCCAGAGCTGCAATGCGTCATGCCGCTGACGCGCTCCAGTCGCTGCACCGTACTGTTTACAACCCTGCAGCCACGTCTGGAAGTGATGGAGGTTCGTCCTTCACTTGAAGTCAGGTGACATGTTGCATTATGTCAGTCTCCAGGCAACTGGTAACAGGACCATGTTGAGTCACGTAAGGGGGTACACCTCTATACATACCGTCTTGCCCACAGAATTAAAAGGTTGTGCAGTCTCCATTCAGACCTGTCCCGAACATTAAAGAGCATTTCCGCGCTGACTGTCCTACTGCATGCAGCTTCCAGTCCTGTGGCTGCTCGGTGCAGTGATTAAATAACAGGTTCTATTCCTTCATAATCCTGTCGTTTAATCCCCACAGCTGGTGGCACGGCCCTTAAAAAGACAAACAAGCCAACGCCACCAGAAGTAAATTTTAATTAAGTCGTGCGCTTTCGGCAGCCGAAAACCAAGACTGAGGCGCTTCATAGACTGAAACCCACCCATAAAAAAATAAAGTCCCAGTGCTTTCGCTGTTCAGTCAGCTCTTTTGATGCAGTATTGGAGAAGGGGGAGGTGCATGGGGACACTTGCCCTCATTTCCATACAATGGAAGGGTTGGGGTGGGGGACGGGGAGGTGGTAAGAAAGAACAGACCGAATCGTCTGAAAAACAAAGTAGCAAAATAAATGCGCTGTTAGGCGCAAAGGCTTCGACTTCGTGTGCTGGTAATTTTAACAAAGAGTCAACGAAAGTGTGTAACTTCGATGCGGCTTGCGCGGGCTCGGCTTGAGGTGAGTGGATGGCGATAGATCGAATGTGCGATTTCGACTGGCGCGTTTAGCAAAGGAGGCCACGTGCTGATTCTACAAACATCTGTATGCGAACCGTCGATTTGTTTTTTTTTTAATTTGTCCAGACTGTCGCACGGTAGGAATCGAGCGACGTGCCCTGGCACAGAAAAGAAACACTGACATTTCAAAAAGGTCGTCTGACACGTGACTGTCCTCTGCTGTGGCTGGTTTGTTCTCCGTCTCCATCCCCTTAGTCTTAATTGTTCTATTTCTGTATCGCCCCTGTCTTTGTCTCGCTCACCCCATCTCTCTTTCTCTCCCCACCTCTCTCTCTCTTGATCATCTCTCTCATGACGCATGTACGCACGAACACATACGTTGTATGTGTTACAACAATGGCTGCATTAAAGCCATTCGTAGCCCAACAACTCTGCTTCTTAGTTCACCATTCTGGGCATGTATTACGCTTAATTGGTATTCAGCCAAACATTATTCACTGATGGACACGGCCAGGTTTGGGGAACTAAGGTGCCATTCTGCCTGGCTAAGAAATCCCTTTTACCACATATTTCTTTCGACTAAGTCGAACTGTATGAGAGGGGTTTACCGTAAGACTTTTCCGGCTGAAACTGGTTGCCAGCTGTATCAGCGACGTCTGTCCTAAAATGCCTGCAGGGCACTTTATTATCCGAATAAATGACGGCGTGCCCAAGTCGGTGGCTATAAATAGGTATGAGGAAAGAGGTTGTTTTTCTTGACAGTTTCCTCAGCTGCCTGCGCAGTCTTATCCATCACTGATCCCCCCCCCCCCTCACAGCTCTCGCTCTCCCTCAGACGAGCATAATATATGCACACGGACATAATTAAGGCGGGAGGAGGAGGGGTTATTTTGGGAACACCTGTGAAGGTTGCAGCCATTTTTTTCTGTGAAAAGAATTTTTAAAAAGTATTAACCTACATTTTGTATGTTTCTTCCTTTCTGCCCTCCCCAACGTAACCCCCTCCTGCTTCACTGCATGCTGTGTGTTGAAGTGTAGACGCGTACACATTTGTCATCCCTGACTGTTTCCTTGCTCTGGTTTAAAAAAAACCCCATGTTTTTATGTTTGTCCCGCATTTACACGTGGGGTTGGGGGGTGGTGGGTGGTGGTGGTGGTGTCAGGCAGTTTGTGTTTCGTTGGATATGGCCTTGAAGCAGTATGTTTTACATAGCAGCGAGTCGGTGATGGAGGCGGCTGTTATGAGGGGAAAGTGTTTGACTTACACCAAAACTACGCCTGACCAAAAGGGAGAAAACCGTTTGTGGCTGGTTATACTGAGAACTGTGGATTCATCCAGGCCGTAATAGGAGCCCATCCCAGGACTGCAACAATCGCCGCGAGATAGAAGCACTGGCCCGAAAAAAAATGATCACCCAACCCAAATCCCTTCAGTCTGAATTTGCAGGTCCACGCAAGTACACTCCTCCAGATGGCAACAGGACTAGCCGTACCTGAACGTGTTGGCCACCCACTCACACCACTGTCGTTGGCAACGCATGGCCCAGACATGTGCTAGGGCCTTGTTAATGGATTTTTTTTGGCGTTCAGATCAAATCTGCAGTTGGATTGCAAAACGATTAACCGCTGCTGTTGCTGTCTCTTGTCTGAATCTGATGCTTAGCCACCAAATAGTTGACAATCAATGGCTACTGCACAGTTGTCTACAGACTGTCTTCTGTCTTTCACATTTAAATTACGAATTAGGTGTCGAATCATACACTTTTCAAACATTCGCCTCCATCTTATACAGATTTAAAATCTTTCCCTCGCACCTCTACGGTGCTCAATTTGTCATCTATTGTTTTTTAAAAATAAAAACTTAAAAACAAAAGCATGCCAATCCTGCGTTATTCCGAACGAAAGTGAGCACAAATTTCGAAATTCGAATCCAGCTGCGTCAGTTAAAGCGAGCATGCAAAAAGGCAAAGTTCAATATTTATGTGGGCCTCAGTCACAGACCAGGCAATGTTTTTTTCTATATGGGAATAAAGCTAAATTGATTTGAACCTTACTGTGTCCCTGTGATGGGCGAAACACGAGAGGGGGCGGCGGGGGGGGGGGGGGTAAGCCATCGAAAGCTGAAAGGTGGCCAGAGGAGGTTGGCACGCGGTGTTTTGCTGCAGTCAACAGCTGACGAGAAGGGGGCAAAAACTGCCGAGCAAGCGGAAACTACGCCCCGATCTGCTAACATCAGCATTGACCACGTCAGAAGACACCTCGAGACGGCGGCTAGACGCCTCGTCTGGCGAGTCCCGTAACTGGGGCTTTTGTCACCTTGATTCCTCCCTCACGTCCTGCAGCTTGACTGTTTCAGCACGTGGGCCGTCCACTGACGTCTGCTCCCTGTTCATCCCCATCACACACACGCACACCAGAGAGAGATGCAAGTTGTTGACAATATGGGAGGCGGTCTTGACTCGGGATAGCGAACAAGCTTTGAGTCTCAGTGCTGCTATCCGGTAGAAACACCGCATGCACACTACTTTTCATCAAAAGGACCCGAGGTGTATTAAATAAACAGCATATTCGAAATCGACAGGCTGGCGTGTAAGTTCCCCAGCATTGTAGAGGCTGCCTTTCTCTTGTACTAGAGGTGGGTACCGGAACGGAAGGGCGCATTTTATACCAGTATATGCTAGTATAAAGGCAGTATAGGCATACAAGGTTTCTTAGAAGCAAAACCGTCATCGACTGCTCATTTAACGCTGTGAGCATGTGCGTGTGGACGTGCAAATGAGAGAGAGAGGAGCCGAAACCAAAGTTAACGCCGAATAAACAAATGAATATTTTGTGCAAGTCTTTACAAGTAGAACCCTACAGAATCGTATAATGTCTGATGCATGTTCGTGACCGTATGGGTTATGTCACCTGCTGATTTGATGACACTTCTGCATATACGACAAAAGGCAACTTTTTCTGTATTCAAGTCACTCTTGTTTTAAAAAAACCAACAAAACAACAAAGGCAATTGCTATAAACGAGACGTTTCTCGATTGTTTTCAACTATTTCGAAATCAAGGCAAGGCAAGGTTTATTCTTAATGCCAGAGGGGCATGTAGAACGTGAGAGATGATAATAAGTGAAGAGATTAAAGAAATCCTGATCGTCTGCTATTATACTCGTCGTCCGTGGTATAGGAATTAAGGAAACGAGAAAAGATTCCTCCCCGCCGTTTTGTTTTGTTGTTTAAAAAACTAACCGCAGCCGACTCGTCTAAGTTTGTCACTTTGCTGAGTCCAACGGTGAGCTTGTAAAAAAAAACTGGAACCGTTTTATATTAAAGTGTTGCCAATACTTACCCTTTTCCCTAGCAGTTAGCAGATTGGTATGACTAAATAGTGTCATTATTTTCATAACTATTTACTCACGTATGTTAGTGACTGGATTTTTATATGATTTCATTTAAGAGTTATTTCCCCTAACTTCCTGGCCTGCCACCATGTAAACGCGCAGAACAACTGGAGCCAATCAAATGACGAGCTCTATTTAGGATGTGTAACAAGAGGAGCCAATCAAATGGCGAGCTATATTTCGAAGGTCTTTCAAGGGGCGGGGGGAAGGGAGGGAGAGGGGGATGTTCCGAGAGGAGGGGGATTTAGGGGAAGGGGTGGGGTTAGGGTGGGGGGTAGGAGTAGGGGATAGGTGGGGGTTGGGGGAGGGGTGGGGTGGGGTATAGGCAGTAAAGATCTTCCAGGAAACTGCAAGGTTTTCAGTGGTGACCCTACGAGATTAGCATATTTTACGTGATACTGTATTTTGATTGGCTCCAGTTATTCTGCGCGTTTTCATGCTCTGCTGCCATCAGTTACTTATGTGTGCAGTAAGGGTTAGTAGTTCCTGTCAGCCTGTAATCCTTATCTGCTTAATTGGTTGATCGGTGTATGCTTCAAGAAGACACACCATAGCCGCTCGCCCTTATAGGAAGGCTGTCTTAGGGTCAGCTTCACCTGCAATCAACTTTGTTATGTTGTCAGGAAGTTTTCGGACTGCTTGAAATCCCTGCAATTAGTTTTGAGTAAAAAGTTCGATGTTCTGGTTCGTGTTGAGCGCTATTGTAACAAGACAGACTGTCGCCTTCCCGCTAATTTTATGGTTACAAATGCGTTATCATTCAATTGAATTCATTATAACTGTATTTGTTGTAAGGGATAATGTCTCGTAAAGTTGCAATCACTGAGTACTAGCTGTATTTTAATTAATAAAATTATTTATTATTAACCTGATTATGTCGCTTGCGGTATATACCGGTACGAAAACCCCATACTGGTATACTGTGCCGTTTTAAGATTGCACTAGTATTTACTGGTATTTATCAGTATTCCGTAAACCTCGCACGTTTTCATTGATTACTTTTATGTAAATACGCCGACTCGGGGTTACGGCCGACATAATTTTGCAGCCATGGAACTTAAGGAACTTATATTGTTTAGAGATGCGAAGCAAATATTTTTATTTCTCGTTTTCCTGGCCTTCTTCTTGTATCAGCTGACTGATCTTTCCAAGTGCTAAAGCTGTCGGGTCTGTGAAGTGACGTGCTACGGGCCCTCTGGGCAAACCACTTCAAGATCTGCGCAACTTGGCGTCGTCAGGTCGGCTTTCCTGCAGCACGTCGCACGTCACGACCCCTTCTGACCTTTCACTGGTGTGCGGGCGGTGGGAGAGGTCGGAAAGTGTAAAGAAGGAGGTATTTGTGTGGGGGGAGGGGCGGGAAGTAGGGGTGGGGCGGGACGAATTTCAACGGATGGGTGTTAAATGCTACAGGCTAATGGTCAATCATGATCCTGTTTTGTCTGCTTACATGCGGGCAGGTCTTTCAAGCAAAATTTTATGCTTCTCAGAAAAAAAGTCTTGGAAGTTCAAAATCTAAAGCCACGGACCTGTAAGGATCTTTTATCGATCGTCACTATAACATCAGCCACGCCCACCAGTGCCTCGAATGCGGGTCTACTTACGTCACTAAGCCGCTGACCACGTTTGAGAGAGGAGGGAGGCTTGAAGGAAGGTTGTATTCAAGTGACCAGAGAGATAAGGGGGCCACACTTAGAAACGGCGTCAGTTATCGTGGTTTCTTGTGGAAGTAAAGTGGTCGCAGACCTTCAGTGGTTTTCTTGAGGAAATAGCGCTTCGAGAACACGCCAAGAAAACATTGAAAAATGGGGGCAGAGAAAATGAGAGCCGCGATAAACGTTCGTAAGCAGATCTCACTCTCTCTCTCTCTCTCCACCCTCCACACACATGCCCTCTCTCTCTCTCCTTTCCCCCCTCCACCTCTGAACTGTAGTTATTTGATACGAACTGTACGTCAACTGTCAAATTTAACCTTTCTAGCAAATCAGTATTTGTCTTTCTCTCTCTCAAACACACACACACGAACGCCCCACACGACTTTAGTAAACAAGCAGACAATTGCGTCGGCTTCAGCCCGGCCTGTTAGTCGCGAGTCACGTTATCGTAAGAGGATACCATATATGGTCATATCACGTGATCCTACAGGGCATCGTTGAGATCGCGACCTGCCTACGTGACTGGAAGCATGTGACAGTACTGCGCAGTGCGCCTGCCGGTATTAATCGCAGTACGTTCCTAGTGGTACTCTGGTTTTGTTGCCAAACAACCAGCTGAGAGATCGTTATATGTCCTATAGGTACAGCGTAGGCCTATAACTGCTATAAGTAGTCAACTTAAGGAAAATCAAATGATGCCGTCCTTCCTTCCCAGCCTGAAGAGATCATTCATTTTTTTGCGAGTAAGATTTGCGTGCATTGCCATGACAACCATGATGATAACCGTGAGCCAGTCTAAACGAGTTTCATTACGTCAAGCTCACTGTTGTTTTATTACGCCAAGCTCACTGTTGTTTCATTACGCCAAGCTCACTGTTGTGTCATTACGCCAAACTCACTGTTGTTTCATTACGCCAAGCTCACTGTTGTTTCATTACGCCAAGCTCACTGTTGTTTCATTACGCCAAGCTCACTGTTGTTTCATTACGCCAAGCTCACTGTTGTTTCATTACGCCAAACTCACTGTTGTTTCATTACGCCAAGCTCACTGTTGTTTCATTACGCCAAACTCACTGTTGTGACATTGTATATAGACGCCAATGGACTACTGCTATGATCCCTTGCGCAAATTGAAATACAAACAACAACACCTGTTTCTGAAAAGTCTGCGGTAAGGACACATGCCGGCACAATTATTTAGAAGTGATGATAGGAAAACAATGTATTAGATGAACCATGCAATTAAATCAAGGTCCAAGTTTAAAAATCAGATCTTCTTAAAACATAAAACTTAGGCCTGTGCATGATGCCTAATTACAGGGGCGGATCATGGTTCTCTTGACCGGGGGGTGGGAGGGCCAGAAAACGATAAAGGTCAGTATATGCCTTATGGCGACAGTATAAGCACTGGTAGAAAATGTAACTTGGCCATTTCTAACTGCCGACACAACGCCATAATATGACACCCACCTCTCTCTCTCTCGCTTTCTGCTTGAGGCGGGGGGTGGCCTCCTTGGTCCCCACCCCCACAATCCGCCCCTGAATTATTAGGTCATGACGCAATTTACTACATAAAAAAGAACGTGTGTTATAGATGAGAAATATGTCAACTAGATGGCTAACAGCAAATACCCTGGCAACAGCTAAAATTGTATCACTGCATGGTGCTGGTTCTATAAACATGTCTACCACATGCCGAGGGAACACGTGCGGGAGAGGGGATCCGGACCCATGATTTACAACTTTCATTTACTTGCTAAGAAGAACTTAAGCGACGGTCCGGGCTGCCTCCGCACACAATGAATGGGATAATCATGCGTGTACGCGGACATAATGGCACTTCACTTTGCTTGGCGTTGTCTGTCAGGTCTCGGTGTCACCCGTCGCTGACAGTGAGAAAAGATCCCAGCATCGGCCGGCTGGCGAAGAAGGGGCACAGGGGCATTTTCTGAAACGCTAACTAGACACGAACAGCTGAGATA
Organism: Lanistes nyassanus; assembly: GCA_004794575.1. Lineage (NCBI taxonomy): Eukaryota > Metazoa > Mollusca > Gastropoda > Architaenioglossa > Ampullariidae > Lanistes > Lanistes nyassanus. The sequence continues at coordinate 62,313 of SMGT01014168.1, forward strand.
AGCGTTAAAAATAACCACGAGACCGAACGTCAGAGACAAACGTCTTTACCTTCCACACTCATCGCCGCTAGAGGGAGTGTCAGTTTTCAGCAAAGTAGCGGAGACACAGAGAAAACAGAAAACGCATATTTGTAAAGTTTTGAAATTATTTATTGATTTCAATTGTGTTTGTATATAAAGTATCAGTCTGCTGGTCCCCTAGGGCTCTACCTTTTTAAAATTTGGCATGCTAGTACTTGCAGGTGACAGAATCCACATCCCAGATGGGTCCTTCTGGCAAACAATGACGCTTACGTCAAACAGGCCCTATTTTTAATTCTCTAAGATCCCTAGCTCCCTGTGCATAGTATGAAAGGTTCTCGCCTAGATACAAGATAACATATATTTACATATTTTGCACCCTCCTCGAACATTACCGCCCATTTCAGCTCGCATTTGTGTATAAATGACAGTTCTAGATTCTTCCCTCTATTCCACGAAGGACGAAAACTCGTATGCCCTCAATGCACATTTACAAGCCTGAATGCTATAAAACTGTCAAGATGATGAAGAGGTGGGCTAAAAATAGTAATTTCTATGAAGGGGAAAAAAGCAGTTTATGGCCTGCGCTAGGCGCTACGTTGTCATTACCACTGCGCTCTTTTCCTTTTTCGGAGGATTCTACCCCACTCCCTTTTCGGTTTCTCTCGCGACCCCCTTCCTTATTCCACCCTCCCTCAACCCCTTGCGTCACTGACCCCCATCTTACTGCTTCCCTGTTGCCCTCGGCAGTTTTTGATGATCCATCCAGCCCGACCCCTTTTTTTGTATGCTAGAAGCCTCTAGATGATATCCGCGGGTTTCACTTTGCTCTGCTATATCTGTGTCCAAAGACACCTGACCGCCTCGGTGATCTAGTGGTTCAGGCGTCCGCTTCCGAGGCGGGAGGTCGGTGGTTCGCATCCCGGCCGAGTCATACCTAAGACTTAAAAATTGGCAATCTAGTAGCTGCCCTGCCAGACGCCTGGTACTACAGGGAACAGTACTAGGACTGGTTGGCCCGGTGTCAGTATAATGTGACTGGGTGGGACTGGGGCGTGTGTTGGGCCAGTAGTCCCAAATTGTGTGGCAGCACGTAAACTTTGTCTAAGCAACACCGTCCTGATATGCACACAGTTTGCGGCTGGACTTAAGCAACAATTACCCCCCCCCCACTCCCCAAAGACACCTGTGAGTAGTGGTCTCAGAATGAAAAGAAAAGAAAACCCCCAAGACAAAGAGAAGGAACAGAAAGAAAAAGGGAGTAAAAAGAAAAGGTCAGCCGGAGATGAAGATTTGTGTGATCCTTAGAACAAACCGCAAGATCCTCTTGTTGCCTTTGACCCTTGTTCAAACCAAAAAACGTTACTTAACGTTACTTAAAAAGTCGGTCTTCAGTCCAGGACAGCCTTGATACATACTGGCGACATGATGGCTTCCTTCTGTCGTTAAAATAATCGACGTAGGACTATAGGGTTTAGCCCATCAGACTCTTCAAACCCGATCTAACAGAATAGCCAGGACTAGTCCCGCAATAAAACATTGTAATTAGCCAATAAAACATTGTAATCAGCACAGCAGAGCTGTGGTACAAATCTGGTCACTGTGGATATCTCGCATCGTCAGCATGACAAACTGTGTTAGAGCGAAGGCCACCTCGCCCAGGGTACAGCTGTCAAACATGAGTAACAATGCCCTAGAACAGAAACAGTTCGACTGGCTGCGCATTCGGTAACAACGCGCTGAAAAACAAACAGCTTGATTATCTGAGCGATAACGAGTAACGAGTTACAGTGTAGAACAGGAAAGTCGGAAACCTATCAAATCCAGTTTCTGTTCCAAACTTGAAAAGAAGGGGGTTCAAGAACAGGACACCTAGGGATCTGCAAATAAAAAAAAAAATATGGGAAAATGGAGGAGTAAGAAGCAGGGAAGGAACGAAAAGAAGTAAACCAGAGGCACTCGGTCACTGATGTTTAAAGATTTATTTAGAGCAGGTCCTGTCTTCCCGACTAATCATAAGCTGTTGGACCGACTGGCCACCAGGCATAGGCCTTTCTCGCCCCTCCAGTCAGTTCGACACGACGTCACGACCAGACAAGGAAACTGCGTACGTGCCTTTCGAAAACAAGAAGTGTTCTTGGTGACTTCTGCCATCTGGCCACCGAGGCATGCCTCTCAGGTCTGTCCCCGCGCTACCAGTACCTGGCATTACCAGGACCACCGGGTCCCCCCGGGGTCAGCGATGGGGGCGCCCTCACAAAGTGTGTTATCTTAGTTTCGGTTGTTCGACCCTGCAGGCCATGGTGTACTTTATTTTTTTCTTTACCTTGCTTGCTTCCTCTAAAGGTGAGAGATTATACTAGATGGAATAAATTATTGTCCTCTACAGGTGAGAGATTGTACTAGATGCAATAAAGTATTTTTTGTAAGTCACGTTGTGCGGGGTTTTAAAGTAGTTTTGAACCCCCTGTCGTCTCACGCGGTCACAGCTTGTGATCTGTCTGTCCGTCAGTCCGATCACCTATTCATCCCTCCTTCCTTGTTCTCTCCATCCTGGAACTCTTGCCTATCTTAAATCTCTCACACACACAGAGCACAACATAGCATGCGTGCCTCAAGAGCCAGGCTTGCGAAGTATTTTGCAGCTGGGCGTTTCCAATTTTAAGCTGCTGCGATGGTCACGTAACACGTGGGCACATCTCGCCTCTTTTGCTGCAGCACCTGAAGTCAGGTCGAGGCTGTGGGGGACTAACCGCAAACTATATACAGTTCCGTGAGTGCGTGTCTATGCGCACTTAAATACGTGCGATCGATGTTAACAGATCTGGCAAGATGCCTTATTGCAAAAACTGTCGATTTGCATAATGTACGCACGACACAACCCAGCGCTGCGCGTGACAAACAGCAGGGGATCAGGGGCTATAACCATAGAGATTGGCTATAACAGTCTCACAGAATAATGCAACTAACGAATTGCAGGCTCAGCATACGGTGGCAATGCAGAAACACAAGGCTTTGCGTGGAGAATACAAGTTTTCAGATAATGGCTGTATTTACAGAACGCTCTTACCTGGGGAATTCATCAAGCAGTAATATAAACTAAATAAATAAATTAATAAATAAATGACTGTTGTAAGTCCACCGCGGCCAGTCCCGTGCCTATAGACGAGAAAGGAGGAGGGTTGGGCAAAGCACTAGCTACCCGTTCCTGTCAAAACCTGTCAGCTTCAGAAACGCGGACACTCTCGACTCGAGACATTCAGAACATCTCGGTCCTGGAAGAAGATGGACCTCCAGTTGGAAGACGCCGAGTAGTGAAGGTCAGATTCATCTGGCAGCTGCTCAGCCATCCTTTCAACCAGGACTACCATCGCTGCTGGGACGTGAAACGCGAGGACCACGCACGAAGCTGGAAAGACGGCGCAGGTGGCTGCCGAGACGAAAAAAAAACTGCATCTCCATCCTATAAACTAGTGAGTTAGGGACAGGTTCGGGACAAAAGAGGATTAACGAACGAACGATTTTATTGGTTAGGCCATCGGCCCATATACACAGTTATTACAGTAATTACAGAGATAGATGAAACAAGTGTACTCAGGTGCACACGCGCACGCGCACGCACACACACACACAACGTGTGACTTAGGGAGCTTGTAGAGGTCTAAGTAAATCTGCCTCTCTCCGATGTAACGCCTTGTACACGAAACAAGCCAGGCTTCGTGTAAGTCTTGGACTGCTATCAGCCATGATCACAGAAAATCGAGACATGGAGGGATATCGATACAACTTCATAGGGATGTACTGTTTCCGCAAGTCGTCATAACGCGGGCAAACAAACAAAAAATGCAATTCAGTTTCATCAGAATGACAATATGGACAATCTATAGTATGATGTACAAAAGAGGATTACAACAGAAGAGTTGCTGTTCTTCTCGGGTCTCGACGATGAATCCGCACCCCACACCCAAGGAGGGGCGTTATGATACTACTGTCGATGACAGGCCAGACAGCAATGACTGGATGGGATGTTCATGGTCCACGGATCACTACAGCTTCCTTCAGTACCAAGAGGATGATCAGCATGAACACAATCAAGTGTTACTCCCCCAAAACGACAGCGATGACCAGCGCAAGGAAGAGGGTAGTAAAAAATGAGCCAGAGTCGGTAACGACTTTCTGCCCAGTCAGTTATTTTACACAAGCCATATCCCGTGGACACGTGCATGCCAAGGGAGATCTTTATGGCGTGTTTATAAAGTTGTTGAACATTTGTGTGAGGAAGGAGAAAAGGATTTGGCCGCTGAACATAAACTGCACCGTTTACGCATCGCTTTATGACCTTGGTGTTTGCAGCGGAAAATGCACGTCGTCCAGGGAGACAACAAAATCATTCCCAGAATTCTGCTTGCCCTCTCCGTACCCTCTCCCTTCCTCTCACGAAGTTTACGCCTCTCCTCCTGATACAAGGGCGTTGGACTTGTCAGAACGCCAAGACCGAAAGAGACTGCCGTACAGGAAGGGGAGAGTGCGCATGCCACTGGATCTGGGTCGAGTTGCACGAGCGCTGCACTTTCGGTCGTGGGAGCAGTTCGGCTTCTGCATTTTGCGTGCACCTTTACGCATGAACAGGGGATACGAACCCCCATGCAAGCCACCCTTGGACTGCAAACGTTCAAACTGAACGCTAGGCTCATCAGCTCTCCATTAATTACCAATATGTCCAGTCTTCCAGGCATTTCGTTAAAAAAAAAAGGCCAGCCCTACTAATCACATGTGGGCTCCAGATTGTAAAAACTCCGACGTCGTTGCCTAGCACCCGTCGCGATCCCCTTGTAAAAGCCGCTGCAGAATGCGAGCTGTAGGATATGATTACCCAATAGCGTACAGCTGCTGGTTAGTAAAACATCCTCCAGTGGATTTCCGCTGTTCGCACATACGTGTCCGGGTAGGCAGCTGAGACTCCATGACAGCGTGTAGTTGTCACAAAGCATTCGGTCACCTGTGCCGGTTAGGAAGCGTGCGATAACTGACAACAGGTCGTTGCTGCCGTGCACGATCTAGCTTCTACTAAACTGTTCATGTTGCTGATGCCAACGCTGGTACTGCTGGTGTTCGCGGTTCGTGCTCTTTAAAATACAGGGAGAGAAAATTGTAGAACACAAGAAGTGGGGGTTAGGGTTTACCAAAGGGATAGGTTACCAAACAAAGACTGATCTGGACACTTACTATTATGGTTAACGTCGAAAATAAATGGTGACAGGTGGGAAAATGTCATTCCATCGATATTTCTGTTCTCTCTCATTCCTTCCCCGCCTCTCCCCACACACGTACAAGCAATAATAAGGGGACATAACAGGATGTGCCTGCGGGAAGCGGAGTATGAAACGGAAGACTGATAGGAGACCGGAGGAAGAGGGGAGACAACCGAGTTATCAAAGGATAGGGTAAAGCTTGACCAACGGCTTGGCTTTAGAAAAGTACATTAAAGTTAAGCACAACAAGAGCAAATCGGAGACACAAAGAACTGGCGCCAGTCTGGTAGGGGAGCAGGTAGAGACAAACAAGACAGACCTGCCGCAAGCTGAATTTTTTTTTTAGCGAAGATGACGACATGTACACAAAGAGACAGAAGCAAAATATTAATAAACCGATAATGAAAAGTACAGGATTATACTGCTAAGCGATGCAGTAAGCGAGGGATGACTGCGGAAAAAGAAAGAAGGATCGAAACTAAAAATTTATAAAAAGGGAAAGTGCCGGGTGGGTGGGTGGTGGAAGAGTAGAACTAAAAGAAATTAAACGTAATTAACGCATCCATATTTAGCTACAGCCCACAGCTGGAGGCCTACTTAGCAACTGTCCTAAATCGTTGTCATTTGTTATACTCCTTGGAGGTTCTTTAAATAACACCTTGCTCTACGCCCACTCTTGCTGCCCCCTTCCCCACTACCGTTTTGTGATTCTATCCAACGGGGCATCAAATTAACTACCCGTATGTGATTACGAAAAAGAGGCCGTTTGTCTTGTGTGTGTGCATTTACCACCGTTCTACTAAATTCTCCATCACGACACCGCAGCCTGCCGGGGAAAGGATTAATAATAAGCAAATCTCTGATGAAACGAGAAGATATTTCCTCAAGTTTATGACCCGCGACTGCGTGAGCTCGTCATTCATTTCACAAGGTCAAACTGCTGTAGTCCTCTTAGCCGCTTTTTTTCCTCGGGGAATTTTTTTTTTTTGGTGTGGGTGGGTGCGGGGGAGGGGGGTCACCTTGGCTTGGCTACATTTGTGTACCGGCTACAATTTTATTTATAGCCATGATGACAGAGACAAAAGTCTCTGACCAGTAGCCATCACCTTATTACTGGGGAAGGGCTCTCCCATTATATCCGAGTGGTCAGGATTTGAGTGCACGCTGACACTCTTGTCAAAAGCAATGGTCCGGATGGGTTTGTGCAGGCGAGGTTGAAGTTGTTCCTCTAGAAACTAGCTTTCCAAACTTCCCAGGCAAAAAACAAAACAATCATCACGCGAGTGAATGGCAAGGACCATGCCGATGTCGGGTCTTGCCATACCATTGGATCAGTGGCGTCAGCTAACTCGCGGTCAAACACGGGCACGCTATGGAGACCGTGACCCCAAGGCAAGGGAAGCAACTTATGAAGTCATCTGCCACAAAGTTCTTGCCCGATTTTATAGAGAGGAGGTGGCGTTGGTGATCGGGGATGGGCCGGGCTGTGCACATGCGTAAGCCCATAAAAAAAGATTCTTGGTACATAGAAAGCAAAATCAACTGACAACTTCAACAGTCACACACAGTAATGAATTTATTATATTTCAAATAGGAAATAATACTTCACAGCACATATATTCCTGAACAAAAAGGCAAACGAGTATAAAACAAATTTTCACAACTTCAAAATAAGATCTTTAGATATAACTGAAAACTTGTGAGTCGGTTTCTCAAAACTTTGGATGGAATGTACTCAAAACAGATGTTTTTTTCACAATTTCACAGAAGGAAACAAAAGCAGAATGGAAAATAAAACTTTCTTCTGGGAGATGGTTTGGGGAACAAGTGGGTGGATAGGATGGTTAATTAACTGACCTTCCTTGTCAGCAGTTCTAAAGAAGGAAATTCTCCATGCGCATGAAAACAATCACATTGCCGCAAATCAGACAACTTAACAATTTTGACAGTTCAAACAAAAGAACTTTAAAACCCTCAAACCCAAACTCAAGTTTAGAAAATAAGGTCTTATCACATATCTAAGAAGGAATGTGTACAATTATGCTCGAGATTTCTAAATGCTAGAAAGCATTCAGATATAAAAATATGAACAGGAATTAACATAACTTTGCAGCACTGTTCATATGTAAATGGATCAAGAATCACTAACATCTGGAAAAACAAAAATAAAGTTCACAAATAAATGCATGTGGCGTAACGAGTTCTACTGGGCAGATGGTGGAGACAGTAACTGTTGATCCGTCATTGGGCCCACATCATCTCGTATAAAGAGATGGAAACTCCTTATCTGTAGACCTGTATCTAGTCCACTCTGTGATGTGGTGAATAGTTTTCATCTTGAAACATAACAAGATAATACACTAAACAGCAGCTTAGTTTTTTTTAAACAATAAAGGTCATGGATGTCCCATCACCAAGAAGGGATTTCTACAATGAACAATGGTCTGGTATTGCACATATAAATTTTCAACTGTCTCACGGGAGGTATTCTAATTTATGAAAGGATCAACTAAGCAATATCTACAGCCACCACCGACTCTGAAATCAAATCCCTACCCGAATCCAGCCACGGAGCTTACAATTTGAAGAAGACATCCAGTAGAAATTCCACACTGGCTGGGCACCAGTCAAATAACAGCACAAAATATTCAGTAGTCGTTCTTGCACAGAATGGCTACATTATATTAATGTGTGCATACTTTCACATCAGAACAAAAAGGCATGTACACAATGTCATGGACAATATCAAAGAGGAAAGACCAGGTTAACATTTTCAACACTATCTTCCAAATTTCTGAAAGCATGCAGTGCCATGCTATGTGACTTCCTGAAAATTTCACAGACCCATCTATATTTAGTTGGTCATGCAACTCTCCCTTTTCACATCCAACACATGCAACATGCACAAACTAAAAATGATTTTTCATCAACATCCATACATTATACACACACACATAAATTCAAATGCTTTCCATGTAAATATGTAATATACTTTTCATAGAAATTGAATACTGTATTTTTCAATAAAAAAAGGATCATATTGAAAACGAGGGTCAATCTTTTTAAATATCAAAGAAAAATATCTGAGATATAGTAGATCATGTCATGGTTTGAATACAAACATTGGTCTTGCAAGAAGAGTTTTTGGAATCAAAGAAAATATGGATGAACTTAACTGATATTCTGAAAAAGTCATGTTAACGTTGACTGTATGTTGGAAAAACAAAAACAAAACCAAAAAAAAAAATTACAGTCAGGAGTATTCTGCAGCATGTAACTGCAATCAGGCCTGGCTAAGTTGGCAAGATGTTATGTGGGCAAGGGAAAACCTTTCCCACTTGACGTTCCTGTTCTATTCAAGCACAGTTCACCATGGACTTCGTTCAAAAATATCCACATTTCTCTGTTCTTCCACAATTGCATACCAAACTAAAACTATTAAAAGCCTGAGAACTTGCGGCTCCTGGTCACTCGATGGTGCCCATGAACTGCCAACAACACTTATAACAGCGCTGCACTCCCTTCAAAATTTTAGAGAAAGATAATTTTCCACATGATGCCAGAATAAAAACAGGTAAATGGAAATGAAGTTGTGATGATCTGTGGTTACAAAAAGAAAAAAAAACTTTAGACATGACTAGAGATGTTGAAATAAGGAAAGAACTAGAAGAGATTCCAGTGAAATCAGAAAAGCTGGCAGTTCCATAAACAGGGCTCAAAAATCCTTCTGTCCCTGTTCTCCCAAAGAATGTCAACCACACTGCTGTTTATGGAGCACAACTTCTAAATCAAATTAATCAAATGTGTTCTTTAGAGTAACAGATATTATGCAGGTGCATGTTAAGGCTTTCAGGGTTACATGAAGATGAAATACTTTTCTCCAAATGTATCTGTGTAGTTCTTTCTTGGTGTTTGCTGATAATTTATGGAGGAAGCAAGAATGTACTTTTGGTTCTGTGCTGCGGAGTGCAGATCGATGGGGAAAAGCTTTACTAGAACTAAAGAGATTGCACAATAAATCAGTGTTAAATGCAGATGAACTACTGTATGCTGTGGACATTTTCTTCAACAGGCACTCATCAGTCTTATTATACACAGGCAGTGAACATGGACAGTAAAGGGATTTCAAAACCTGCATTAATACTTATCATGGCACCAGGAATGATTCAAAAAATCCCATAAGATGAGAGTCTACAAAACACAAAATAAGCACCTGTAAAATGGCAAATGCTTTGTAGTCATATTTGCTTAATCTTTGCTTTCAAGGAATTCAAGAAGTACAAGACAATGATCAGAGTCCAATGCATTCTCCATGTCTAGAGACTTTGAAAAAGATCGTTTTACAACAAAACATAAGAACATGGAAATCATTAACACCATTTGAGGAAAAAAATGTTACCAAGCTTCAGTTAAAAAGATCTTCCAAATTAAAAAGAATTTTGATAATCTGCATTGCAAGCCAACGAAAAAGGGAAAACAAAATTGTTTTTCCTTAAAAAAAAAAAGATAATAACTGGATCAGATTCATGTCATTTTACGTCAAGGGCAATTTTTCATGCATCTGAACTGCGATGAAAGGATTGTCCTCATCCTGAAAAGAAAATATGAATAAGATAGAAATAAGGTAGGCTGGTTTTATAACATGCAATTCAACACTGTGAAATGTGAGTAGTAATGAAAGTTCTTTTCTGTAAAAATGTGTGTATTACCCCCCCCCCCCCAAAAAAAAAGTGAGAGTTGTTGCTCCTCATCATTGCATGGTGGATAACTCATCACATACTGGTGTGGATTTTAAGTAGCAGCAGTTTAGCTACCACCTCAACCTTACACCACCTCCACCACGGCCAGTTTACCTGCCACCTCAACCTTACAACATAGCACCTCCACCATGGTAGGAAAATCCACTTACAGACAGTGGCTCCATGGTAAACTTAGTGAAAGAGAAAGAAATTACTTTAGACATTACAGCAGACACAGAGCCTCACCTGGGCTTAAATTTTTAAAGAAAGTGGATATCTGATATTAATGCATTTTTTAGTATGCTCTAAATGCGAAATCTCAAGTACGCTAATGCAAACACAAGCACATTCCCCTCTTCTGTCCCTCTCTCAAACACACACAGAGTACTGGTCGCTCCTCTTTTAAACGGAAGGCCTTAACTAACAGAATGTGTGCCCCAGTTTCAGAATGTGTGCCCCAGTTTGCTGAATCTAGCAATGTTTACTCCATCTGGTTATGAAAGCTCGTTACCAGCATTAGATCTGCTTGGCAGCTACTGGCCGGTGTTGACTAGCTGTTCACAAAAATGGACCAGCTTTGACATCCTCACCTTATTTTTAATCCCGCTGATCTTGAGCCGTATCTTCTGCAGCAGACGGGGGCCCTTGCTGTCTGCGAAATGCACTGCCTCCTCTTCCTCGCCCTCCTCCATACCACACGACTCCACTCCCGGGAGCTCTCCATCCCGCCCTCCAGCCGATTCAACCAGCTTGGAGTATTTGTACTCCAGTCTGCACACACAGGACAAACCAATCATTCTGAGGTCATGAGATCATGCAGAATTATCAATGAAGCATGGTAATGGGTTTCTCACAACTCTCCCCATTTAGTTCTTGTTTACGAAATAATGATATACACAGAAAGAAATAAAATGTGGGATTTCAAAAATCACCAGGGTCTTGTTTGCAAGAATTTCCAGCATTCTCATACTTTGCTTAAACTTGACACTAACATTCTGAATGCAAATCACAGCCCACAAGCCTTAGTTCGTCTGGAATGATACAAAAATGCAAGACTGTGAACACTCAGTGGTTTTCCCACTCCATCACTCCCACCACCAATTTTCTCTCTTGAAATCATATTATAAATTATGTTTTATCAGCATCAGTTCCATTGTAATAATTTTTGCTTTCAAACAAGGGTAAGTTTCATGGCAGCTTTATAAGAACCCATCAGCATTAAAGTCCTGTTTAAAACAAGTCAGATTCCCTGGAAGTCTTGCGTTCACTGAAAGTGAAAAGAACAGATAACAACGTAGGGAGAAACTGAAGCAACCTGCAACTCACTTCCTGTTCCGAGACCAGCAATAGATGAGCAGCAAAATGAGCAGCAGTCCAACACCCAGTGTAACAGGTATGGCCACCATCATCTGCACAACGACACAGCACAACGTCAGTGACCGTGCCATCATCGTCTGCACTACATGGCTTCAATACCACTTTTGCCATGCCTACTGGCAGCTTTGTAACAGACATCTTTTATTCGACGCCATACAGTACCGTTATCATCTGTAGCAGATCTTGCTAACGTTAGGCACTTGTTACCACATCATCACAATACAGTGCTACGTACCTCTGCTACACCTACTGTTGCTATTTGATGGACACAGCAACAACATTGCCAGTCATGCATTGTATTAGCGGCACTTGCAAGACATTATTTCTTTTCTTTGAAAAAATGCATGCCATAAGAAGTCATTGTAAAAGGTCTGCTGTTTAACGTGGACTATGTAAATCCAGACTACCCAGACAGGAATATGAGCAGAACACAAACACCTACAGCAAATGGAAGCATCTGGCATTTCTGTTTCATAGGCTTCAGATCATCATCACTGGCAGGCATGCAGAACCTGAAAGTTAATGTGATACTGGTAACATTTAAAAAAAAAAACCACCAACCTAAAAACAAACCAGAAACAGAATCAAGATCCACGGCTAGAAACTGTTTCAGGTTCATTCGTTAAGAATCTCAGTCCACACCACACCACAATTTGTCGGTAAAGCAAGCATACAGGGCCAGCATGTGTTTCATTTTCTAAGTCATTATCTCTTACTCACATCTGGTTTTTGTGACACTTTCTCAAAAACTGTAAACCATAAGACACTGGACGTTTGATTACTACAAGTGCCTATGGACAGTAAGAACTAAAGGGTTAGTATCTAACAGAAACGTTTTGGAAATGAATTTTCAAGTTTCTCGTACAGCTGCTGCCGCCAACATTTCCATACTTACGATGGTGGGTAGTAGTGGATGAACTGCTCTCCACCAACACACTCTCCACGAATGACCTCATAGTCGTCACGTGTGCACCGAGGACATGCATGCACAGTCTTCCACAGGAAGTGGAAAGTGCAGCCATCGCAGGTGCCATCAGAACATTTGGGGGGCAGCTGGATAGAGTTGTTGGTCTTTTCATCAGGGTCACAGCTCAAGCTGATAATGGTGGTACGTCCTTCTGGGCATGCCAGGGTGGGTCTAACAGACAAACATGAAATGGCTTACGATGCAGGTATGTACTTCATGGCATGCTTGACTGGGTTTAGCTGCCATTAATCTATGAAGAGGTTGTTTCCCCCACTTTTTGTAGCCAAACAACTAAGAGGGCATGGGCGCATGCAGATATCTGAGCAAACCGTATGTTCCTCATCAGTACAACCACTGCTTCATGCCATATGTTGTAAGCAAATGCAGCGCCTAACACAGACGACCAAATGAGAGCCATTCACAAGAACCTGGACTTCAAGCAAAGTTTTCTCATAATTTTTCTGCACATTAATCAGCAGAAAATATGACGTACATCAGAAATTTAGAAAAATTATGCTTTCAGGTGGGAATGACATTTAGTTTCTCTCAAAACCAAGCCAGTTGTCTCCAGAAAGGTGCCCACTGCATTCCCACATTCCCAGTCCCCTGACACGACCAGACAAAATCCCTGAGCTAACTGCATGCAGCCTCTGGAAACGGTTCTCAATCTGAGATGGTATAACGACAAGCAACATGTTTCCACAGTACTCACGTTTCAGACTTGTAGTAAAAATGCACATCCAGATCAGATGCTGTCAAGAGAAATGAGACAAAGTTTTCTCTTAAATTTTCATGCCAAAACAAACTTGCAATCAAGACCCAAAGCCAGTTTTGTTTGA
>SMGT01014168.1:75527-86735 GCA_004794575.1 Lanistes nyassanus
TGCATATTCTTTTGGAGGCATTCAGCTGTAGGGATTGCCTCATTGATGTTGATGTAATGCCTTGTGTATTGCGACTGTCGTAATCTAGAAGTAATTGTCAGGTTGATCTTTGTTTCAGGCCACCTTTTTCCTTCACTGCTTTTATTCTTCACTTTCTTTTTTCTTCACTTTCTTCTTTAGTCACTAGGCGTTACCTTCGGGATTTAGATTTAGGAATAAAAGTTTATTGGGTCTCATATTTTGTTCTGTAGTGTGTAGTCAGTGAGAAGAGAGAATCTGTGTGAGTGTAGCGCTAACCTCTAGCCCGAACCAAAATTACTTTTGTAAGGCGACGTATACATTAGCGTGTTAATTCACCGCTGGTGTGTACCGATTACACTTGCTTGTACTTATATGCGACTTGCTGACATCAAACACGATGACACTATACATGTACATGAAACCACTTTCTTTTAACATCATTTTTAAAAACCTTTTTTTTTAAAGAATGATGTGAACTCTTCTTAGTTATGAGAAAATCTGTCATTTAGAATATTTTGTCAAACAGGAACAGCAGCATGGTTCAAAGACCAGATGGTCTTAAAATATGTAACCAGTTAAGTATGGAAGCATCAGAGTAATGTATTAAGTACTGACCTTCACCCAAAAAGCCCTCCAGTTTGTACATTTCTGCCAGCGATACATTCGACACAATTTTGGTCAGGTGTGTGGCCAGGCTGAAAGAGTACCACCCACCAGCACCACAATAAGTAACTGACAACTGACTAATGTTGTCTGAGGTTCATAACCACTGTACACAAAGCTGGATGATAAAGATTTAAAAAAAAATCTTTACAAATGCATTTATTTGATCGACAACATTAAGCAATGCCAATACAGTAAAACCTGTCTTGTGGGAACTCCCTTCGTTCCAACTGAAAGTGTTCCTACACGACAGGTACGCTTTTGCATTCTGGAAGTAAAGGCTTCTGCCTGTGACCAACCTCACCTGACAGGCTGGGTGGAAACGAGTGGTTTCTTGGGGTCAGTCTGAGGGATCATGGTGGCTCGGCAAATCATAGCTGACACCTTTCCCGGCAAGTTCAGCATCTGAATGAGCAGAGCAAATGCATGAATAACCCTGATCTCGTTTCAGTGTCCTTAAATGAGTGGTTTAGGTTCTGTGCATTGTCCTTATCTAGGTGCTGTGAATTTATGTCTTCACAAGAGAATCAGGTAAAGTTTTTAGTCATCTCCCACCCAAAAAAGTTAAAACAAATTTTATTACTCAAGAAAGACCCCCCCCCCAAAAAAAAACAACCCCCCCCAAAAAAAAACAAAACAAACAAACAAACACTCTAATCTAATGACCACAGTTGTCCCTAAAACTAGGCTTTCACTGTTTAGGCTGAATAGCAGGATGCGTATTCTGAAGTATGACTAGTACATTCATTGAAATGGGAGTATTTACCAACAATTGTATATATTAAATGTTATTTTTATTAAACTATAGCATGTATAACATATAATACTATTGAGCATAAACATTTCGATTTTGGTTGGATTTATTTTATATGATTGCGTAATTAATCAGGTGCTGGTAGAGCGGCAAAAATAAACATTTCAATATTTTAAGTAAATAAATTTGTTCAAATACAAATATTTGGCACTGTTCTAATGACGTATGCAGAACATAACACAGAAAATATAATGCATTGTAGACAGATGTTTTAGTGCATTCTATGAGAGCATTATAATGAACTTTTCAGAATTTGGAAATTTTAAATGGGGCAAACCCAAGATTCAGAAATCCAAATGTATTCATCAGAGTTTCACCCATGTTACTATACACTGAGAAAGCATGAGCTTAGCAAGTCTTATCCTGGTTCATCATATGCACTATGCAGTTAATCCATTCGACAGAGTAGAACCCATGTTTTAAACTTCAACTCAGCATGACAAAATCTTGAGGAAAACTAAGAAATAAAACATACAAGATGCTTGCTCCTGGCATGAAAACTTTAAATAAGAAAAAAGTCAGGAACCAAAAGTCAACTAAGGAGTGACAGGTCCAAAGAAAAGCCCACCCACATTAAGCAAACAAACACATAAATCGGTTCATCTCCACAAATGCCTTCCATGGATAAATCCATAAAGTAACAGAATATAAAATAAAGGGGATTGCAGAGGGTTAGAAGCGCATTCAAAGAGTCACATAACTGTATCAACTAAAGTAAACATGCGGCCAGAAAAATTGTCTTGATTTAAAAAGAAATTCCATTACCCTGCATGCCTTGATGAGTTTACTGATGATGCGAGGGACAGACAGGGCGGACAGAGAACAGTAGTAAGAAGCATGCACACAGAAGACAAGGCAGATGCTGGCTGTGCGGTAGCATGGAAATGATTTTTTCTCATCTTTGAGAATATGAATAGAAAGCATAAAGACCATTTCAGAGAAGGAAAATAAGGATAGTTTAGACATACGCTATGTCGACTTAACAACTCTGACTCCTCAGTTGAACTATTATTCTGCAAGTGAAGCATAAGGAATGTGTTAAAAGAAATGAAAAGCATAAGTAGCCTACAAACGCCAATTCATATTCAATTCATGAAGGGACCTGGCTGTCAATTTTTTGTTTTTATTCCTCAGTTTCCTGTTCACCAAGGACCAGCTGAAAACTTATGTAAAAAAGTGGTGACCAAATCATTTATAAGGACATTAAAAGAAAACTTTTACAAGCAGATATGCTTCAGCACATTCACAGAGCTGAAAGATGCACAGCAGAAATGGTGGATTCCAGGGGTCAAAAGTACCCCAAAATGGAAATGTGCAGAAGGAAAAGTACAAATGAAATAAAATTCATATAAATTCCTTTTCTATTGCCAAAAGCATGCTGAGTTTATTTTTCTTTCCACTTCACCCTTCAAACTCACTAAACGAATAAAAAATTACTCGTTTTCAAAAGCACATTCACTTCAAGTCATTTTTCTTTGGGGAAAAAACCCCCATCATGATGAAGTTGAAGGTTTCCTCAATGCTCCTGTTCTGGTTGTATTTCATGGTTTGTATTTGAGAATGCTCAACTGAGTGACTGTGATGCAGTTAACAAGGACATTAACTAGAGGCGGAGGGAATCGTTGAAACCTGATCGTTAAAATAACGAGGACAGAAAAGTGCTTATACTTGTTACTCTTTTTTGAATCATAACAAGTAGACGAGGGTAATTCAAGCTGCAAATGCTCAAACCTTTTCATTTTTTAAAATCCTGATGAATTCAACCAGTTTCTCAGAAATTAGTCGACGCATATCATGATCATATTCAATGGGTTATTTCTTTAAATCCACTAAAAATGTACCCAAATTCCGGGGAACATCTTAAAGTTTGTTATTTGCTGAATACAACAATGAAGGCAACTAAGAAAGAAGTTTTGGTAGCCAGCTGAACACAGCTACTCTCATTCAGATCAGCGGGCCAAACAGTTTGCTGCGCGCAGCTGTGATGACTTTGACATCTTTGTGCCATCAATAGGGATTCATTTTCCAGTGAGAAACATGGTAAATTGGTGTTACCAATGATTTGAAATATGCAACAGAAATACTTTCACTAAAAAAAGTCATTTTTTATTGCACTGATTTTCTTTTTCTTATGGCACTGACAACATTTATATTTGTGAGTTTTTCAGATTGTCAATGGCCAAATAAAATATGTTACAGAACTTTTTCTCTTAACACACCCACACAAAACTCTATGGTGTTTATTTTAGAGGGACAGCGCTTCCACCTCGCGGTGATTTTGCACTATGGGGGATGGGGTCCTATTACTAAACTATGCGCTGAAAGAACCCCCAGACTGATGATGCAGTAAGATGGTCAGTGTGGACAGGTAGTTTAATGTGTGGGGAAACGGCCGAATGGAGTTTGCACAATGTTCGACTCCAGGAAATATTCCTTGGCCACAACAGGATTCGAACCAGCAACTTTCCATCTGCTAGTCCGCAGCTCTACCAACTGAGCTAACCAGGCCCCCTCACAAAACTCTCTGGGAAAGCAAGAAAACACATACAAATAAGGGGTTATTTCAATACCTTGGCCCCTTGCTACATTTTCCTCATTTTGAAAATGTGAAACTTTCACCCATGTGATCTATGCCTGCTCCCATCACATGTAAAAAAAAAAAAGGAACACGGGGTGAGGGTCAGAGTGCTGTTAAACATCACCTTAGCAGGTGGAAAAGAAGTTAGCTCCTACAAGTTAGTTCTCAGACATAAAAAATAAAGGCTACTTTTTATTATGGCCACGGTTGGTTAAAACTGTACTTTTCTGTTTCTGAGGCACCTTCTGTGGATCTGTCAGTCACAAACCTACAGCTACCCTTGAGTCTTTAAAGCGCTGGGGTGTTGGAGGTACCTGTGAGTCTGAGGTGACATTGTTGACGCAAGTGGGCAGCTTGTCGTTCTTCACGTTGCAGAGAGTGATGTTGAAGCCATGATAGTACATGGTTCCACTGGCTGTGAAAAGCCGGCCACCCTGAACATACTGAACCCTGTGATAGTTCAGACATAAGTTTTGTGAGCTGGAAACAAGTCTTTATTTTTTTATATTAGTAGCAGAATTTCCAAAATACAACAACAAATTAAAGGTCTATCTTATTACGGGGAAAACACTTCTAGACTGTAACTGTTGTCACGAACCTCGGGCAATAAGCCTACAAACAACAGGCACGATAGAAAAGCCGACCAACCGTGGCCGACCTTACAGCAACGCTTGACCTTAGGTCAACAAAAGCTTGACCGACGCTGGGGCTGTAGTGACTCGAAAGAACCAAAAGGGCCGGGTCCAATCGCAGCCAGGGGGACAAGAGGAGTCAGCCAATCAGAAAAGCCGATATCCCTCGGACCGAAGGCTCGGGAGAAAATTTTCTAGAACAGTGAACCGTTGCCTTCGTTGTGGCCCACACTAGTTGTATTAGGAACAGTCCGGGTGGTATATAAGGGCTTGGAAGAGGCGACTGGAGCGACTGTGGCAATCGAGGGGATAGAGTGACCGTAATGAGACACGTGACTGGAGCGAAGGAAGTTAAGACTGCACCACATTTGTGAGTATAGACGTCAGGAGGTGTTCTGATAGACTAGGTTCTGGAATTCTACCAGTCAGTGGTAGTTAGCCCATGAGTCGAAGTCTCGGCAGTAATTACTTACAGCAAGAACAGTCACGGGAGAGATCATTAGCGGTAAGGTTACGGGTGCGAGATAACCGTCTGACCCGAGAGATGTGTAGATTGAGGTTCGAAGTACTGAACTCATTCTAAGAATTAGCCCAGGCCCGGTATCAGTGTATACCGTAGAACGAGTGTCGGTAAAAGGTGTTAGCCGGTTCGTGGGGAGCGTGAACGACGTGTGAAACCAAAGACCAGCCCGCCTGCCCGACCGCCTCAAAGGACAATCGTGAAAAGGTTATGGTGACACATCTGATTGTGGGACTACCAGCCATTCATAGGTTGTGTGATTGATGAGGAGAATTGTCTTCTTGACAAGAAGTTATGATGAACTCGTAACCGTGAAGCTGAGACGAACGGCGGTGACCCACATAGTGCGAGGGTCGCCAACTTCAGCAGTTACGCCCAGCGCGGAGGACACGTCAAGAATATACCAACCTACGACACAGACAGGCATAGGAGGTAACCAGGAGAACATTGACAGAACCATTGAACTTTTGGTGACCCATTGAAGAGCATATTGCGGCTGGTGATAATTCACGAAGGGCCACGGTATTGTACGTTTACCTATTTCTGTGAAGTGCGAGAGTGGGGTTGTGCATAAGGGTGACGTATGGTTGAGAGTGTGTTGAATAATTACCAAGGATTGTATTTACTAACACTAATGGTTAATATGTGGAAAAGAGTTGTGGTACAGACCTATTAGAACAATAAGATTACCTTGTAAATAAATTATATTCTTTATTCTTTCTCAAAAATCATTTCTTGATTATCATTGGGTTGTGATAGAGTGGAGTGGGGGCTCGGGCCAGGGAAAGTTCATAATTTCAATGATTTTTGAGGTCTCCACTCGTACGTAGAAATAATTGTTCGAATACGGGAGGGGCGCCACCACGAGCCATTTGTACGCGTGCTACAAGGTCACGCAGGCGGAGAGGGTAATACGGAGACAAGCCGGTTTTCTCTCTAGACCCCCCCTGGTTCGCAACTGTAGTACTTTTACAAAGCAGTGGATGATGTTCAGTCATAATATGGAGAATAATTATTATACTTATTTTCCAGCAATTTAAAAAGTCACCAGCTTAAGTTTCATGTATACCTCAACATGGATTATTTCAAGATCACGTAACCTTTCTTTAGTACTGTCTTGTTCAAGTGAAAACCTTCAGCTGAAGAACTTTGTTAAAAAAAAAACCCACATCCTAATCTCAGGGGAATCATATTCTTTCACCATCTGTGGCACCCAGCCAGCACCATACAAACTAAAAGTTAAAGAATTCCACTGAGCTGGAGGACAGACAGTATATGAAGCTCACCCATCTAAGGGAGTGAAGTCATAATGATGCCCAGCTTTGTCAATGAAATGGCAATCAGACTTGCACACTCGCTTGTTGACTGCTTTGAGGCCGTCTCCACAGACCTTACAAGAGTCCTTGCCCCAAGAATTGCTGCTAGGCAGTACAGTATCTGGGGGGCATTCTCTGCATAGGTTTGTCTCAGGGTCAATGTACTGTCCATCTGGGCATGGCACACAACTGCATCAGAGGATATGCATGCACATCAGGATGTGAAATTAATGCTCAAATGTGTATAAGTCAAAAATGCATAAGAATAGGTGATCAATAACAACTTTTTGTTGGGGTTACTCCTTTTGCAGCTGTGAAAAAAAAAATTAAAAAGTCTCTAAAAATGCTCTCCAACAAGAATTTTCTCAATCATCACAGCTGAAACAGTCTCTCACCCATGGACAGTGGTGCCCTTTGGACATGACTGGCAGCGCGTGGCCCCACCCCCCAACGTGTTAGTAATCTTGATAGCATGGATTTTGGCCACGTTGTCCAGGGTGTTGATGTACTTGGCTTTCTTCACATGAGCGCTTTCACCTTCAAGTGCTGGGGAGGCCTCTATAACGTCATCGTAGGAAACAGGCTGAAAAGCCCAGCTTAGGGTCAATGGGTCATTGGAGTGGATTTTATACCTGAAAAGCAAGAAGCACAGAAGGTCAGGGTGATTAATTAAAAAAAAATCATTTCGCTGTTACACTGTGCCTCTTGCCTTGCAACCTGTGATCCCCCCCCCCTCACCTACACACACACACACAATGCCGCAAGGGAAGTGCAAGCTTGCTGCAAGGGAAGTGCATGTGAATTCCAACAATCTCTGAAGGATGGTGATGAGGCGGAGACACAGAGAAACACTGCGTGTCCAACGGTAAAGATTACATGACAGTGGAATATTTCTACAGCCCAGAACAGGGCAGCGTCAGCATCTATTGGTCAAGGACTATTTGCCAGTTCTATTCATCTGAAATGTCCAACCCTGGGTTCCTCTGGCAAAAAAATTGTAAGAAAACTACACTGAGAATTACTCACACGTATTCCATGCGTGCAGTGGTACCAGTCCAGCTTTGGACAATTGTGTTCTTACCAGGTCCATCCTGGAAACATAAGACAGAATTAAAATAAAAAATAAAATCAAATGACCAGTTTTGACTAATTTCAATAAAGAGATGATAAAAATACACCAACAGCCATGTTATAAATGAACTGGATGGAAAAGCATTACAAAGAAAAGTAAGAAACATGTCCTCTCAAAGTAGTTCTGGTTTACTACATCAAACTTCAATTTTGTGTGTTTGGCAAAACCTGCTGAAAGAAGTGCTACGACCACAGAGTAACAATGCAATATATTTAAGGGAAGGAAAATCTGTCAGAAGGAAAATTTCTCAGCAACACAGTCTATCCATTTACGGACACAGAACAGCATCTTATATGTTTATGTAGCTTGTCAGCTACACTTTTAATAATGACTCTGTAATGAAGAACATGTAAAAAAAAATCTGCAGAAGGTGTGTCTGATAGCTCTAGGGTATAGCAGTCCACAAAGAACAGTATATAAGAGTTTATGTAATGTTTTATTGTTTTAGCTCTGTTCTTGTAAGTTTCTTTATTTTTTTTTTGTCTTGCACCACCAAGATTAGTCTCATCCACTATGTTGCTGCCAGCTCTTTCCCATGGCTTTATAGCAGTTTAGCTTAGTTTTTAGAACAATAAATTTTTTTCCTGACAAGACATTAAAAATCTGTCAGGTACATAAGTTTTTATAAATTCACAGCAAGAAAGGGTCAGCTCCGGTTTTGGCTGAGATGAAATTTATGACAATCAAAGGGTCATTGTCCAAAATTTCTTCTGGACAAAGCACTTCATGTGCATTGGCATCGGGCAACTATAACAATAACCACATGCTGTAAGCTTTATCGAGGGAAAATTATGGCTGTGACATTGTGTATCTGATGTGACTGCTTTGTTTGCTAAACTTGATGGTAATGATGCTTTTAGCATTTAAGACACTATGTGTCTCTGTAGTCTATATACAAGACACCATGTCTCTGCAGTCTATATTCAAGACACCATGTGTCTCTGCAGTCTATATTCACGCCACCATGTGCCTGTGCCATCTATATTTAAGACACCATGGGTCTGCAGTCTATATGTAAGACACCATGTCTCTACAGTCTATACTGAAGACACCATGTGCCTCTGCAGTCTATTTTCAAGATACTATGTGTCTCTGCAGTCTATATTTAAGTCATCATGTCTATGCAGGTTTGCAAAACTTTACCAACAGTGGTGTAAAGAAGAACACATGTACAACCTAAACAAACTTACGTTATCCCACCACAAAATGAAAACATCAAAATTTCCATCCTATATTGCCATATCCATGTGCACGGCACAATCACTCTCCTGATTCTAGCAAATACATATTTATGACGATGGTCGTAGCCTGTCTTGAACAGAAAACCATAGACCATTCCCTTGTTTCTGCCCACTCACCGTAACAAATAGCAGCTCACAATCACCGCTGCAGTTTGTCTCAAATGTAAAACGGACTTCCGCAAGCACAGTAGCCTTCCCTTCAGTGGTGGACGGCTCTCCCCGGAAACCCGCAACATACATCGACATCACCAGAAACATGTTGCGGTCGTTGGGTCCAAAACTGGTTTTTACGTGGTCCCCAGCTGGTTGCCAGCCTGCACTGTCTGAGCACTTACTTACTGTTGACAGAAACCAGCACAGAGGAATCTAACCAAAGAATCAAGACACCTGCAAACTCCTGCTGCTTCAGGTCTTACAGAAACACTGACAAGCACATAACCCATCAAGGCTTCAAGCCTCTCTCCACCACTTATGGCAGTGTCTCCTCAAGTCTTCAATTAAAACAAACAAAAGAACAAACTTACTCCCGAATGCAATGCAGTGAGTTGTGACATTAAGAGGCATGACAGTCCACCACTTGTAGTCTATGCCGTACTCCGGTGATGTGGATGCTGGGCATGGCTTGCAGGCCATGGCTCCATCAGAGTATTGACCCTCCGGGCAAAATTCGCAGGAGTTGTTGACAGGATACATGCCAGGGTTGCAGGGCGGGCAGGCTTCTGGCTCGGCATTGGTAGGAAGTGCCACGGATCCAGCAGCATTTTCATTGCAGATCTTGGGCTCAATCCATTTGTATATTTTCTGAGTCTGGAAAACAACACAGAAAATGTCACTGTAAAACCTGAAACAACCACTGGCTTCAGCACCAAAGTAACATGTCTTCTCCTGCGTATAGAAGAGAATTGTGTCAGGTTTTAGGAGCTCTTTGGTAGTGTCATAAGTCAGGGATCATGGATTAAGTTTGCTGTTGTCAAGGTTACAGGCAACAGGACAGCACAGAGCACATACTAAAGAAGTAACTTTGTGGCCCAATGTGTCATTCTGCTTTGAACATCTTTCTGTAGCCAGATTAAAGAAATGATACAGTAAAATCTTTCTGTAATTTGATGAAAACAATGATCCAGCAAAATCTTTCTGTTGCTAGATTAAAACAATGATACAGTGAAACCTTTCTTCAGCTTGATTAAAACAATGACAGAGAAAAACTTTCTTTAGCTTGATTAAAACGATGATACAATGTATTTCAAAGCTAACATCTAATAAATGGATGTGAATTCCTTTTTAACTCAGATTTTGGGAGCAGTAGTCTCTCATATACATTATGCACCCATATGGCATCATTACCATGTAGCTCAGCAAAGTTACAAATCAGGAGAAATTATTAAAAAGTAAGATGGAGAGATTAGTCTTGACTGTGCTTTTAACGGAAGCAAGCAAAGGACCATTGCTAAATTTGGGTGTAGTGAGTTTCAGACATAGCTGTTACTGGACACACAATCAAGCAGGAAGACATGAGGCTACTTGGCTAACTTTCATACCTGTTTCTTAGAATCACAGGGAGTCTGAAATTCGTAATAGTCATACTGGGTACAGGGTGGTCGAGGCTTGCAGGATGCTGAGCCAATTTCTACAGTTAGTAAACAGATAACGCAGAAAAAAAGGAAATAGTTATTCCATTTCCAGCAGGAACTGCAAGCTGACATTTTCAGTAAATAACAAGCCACATTCAGGTCAAGTTTTATATTCCAACTACGAATATCAGAATGAGGAAGTACATTTGTAAGGAAAACATTCTGACAATAAAATAGTCAAATTCATGAAGTTTTCCCCCTACCCCACCCTCCACAAAAAAATCCAGATAAACTGGTAGTGACTTTATTTCACTCTGCTCTACATCCCCAAGGTAGGCAAAGGTACCTGAGTATTCGTCTGCTTTGCAAGGGTCACACTGGGTGGCTCCACGTGCAGAATATTTGTTGCCCTCACATGGAGCACAGAATGCCGTACCTCCACTGCTGTATGTCCCATTACGGCATTTTGTGCACTGAGATGTGAATGCTACTCCTGAAGAAGATTACATTTTTATTCTGAACTTTTGATGCTAGGTCTCAATTTGGTTCTTAAAGGCTTTCTCTCTCTCTCTCATTGTCTCACCCCCCCCCCCCCCGAGTCTGATATGTAAGCACGTATGCACATCCACATGCACAAAGTGATTGTATGGAACAGGTTTCCCCATTTAAGCAAACATAGGGTTTGAACTGGCTGCCCTGGAAAGCAGGAACAGAAAAAAA
>SMGT01014168.1:97210-121864 GCA_004794575.1 Lanistes nyassanus
CATGAATCAATTACTTACTACAGTCTTTGCCTCTAACAGCGGGCAGTGGGAGGGTGAGCATGAATTAATTACTTACTACAGTCTTTGCCTCTAACAGGGGGCAGTGGGAGGGTAAGCATGAATTAATTACTTACTACAGTCTTTGCCTCTAATGGGAGGGTTTGGTGCTCCTCCTTCGCATATACCTGGCTTAGGCACAGACACACGCCAGCGTCCACCCTCACTGTCACATTCTGTATACTCATAATGGAAGTCACTCTGAGAAGAAAATGATAATGATCATAATATAAATGTCAAAACTGAAACTTATTGTCATCATTTAAACTTCAAATTATGTAATGTGTTTAAATATTTAGTCTTGTACGCTATGTACAATTTATTATTTTTCGTGTACACTATAAGTGTATAACTAATTAACTTTAGGTATTAAAAACAAAATAAATCAGTAAAACCAAATGATTACCATTGCTTTTACCGTATTGCTGAGGTTTTCCATTGATATCTTATTTTTAAATATTGGGGAAGATCTGTAGAAGTTATGAGCGTTCGATGGACACAATTTTCCTAAACATCCTAATGTAAAAAAAACTGACAAAATAAAACAAAAAGAAAAAATCATAACTTCGCTCATTTTTGGCCTTTCAAAATAAATTTTATATAATTTTGCTTGTATTTTTCAGCTCTTTAAAGTGATATAATTACTTTAGAAAAAAATCTGAATTTTTTTTGTCATGTACCCATTATTACATACAGCGCAATGGGATCTACTTTTCTAGCAGATTACTCCATGACTCTCCGGTGGATGCTGAATAAATCTTAGCAAGCCGTCTCAGAAGCAATTATCTCATCTGCAAGCAGCAGTTATTTCTTGTGCATAAGTCTGCCATTTGATCTTCGTGAGGTGGATTGCTGCCTGCTGTAGTTCAATATTATGGCGTACTAACAAAAGTAGTCATCGACGGCGAAAAGCATCGCCTCTTTTTATAACTCCTTTAGGAATCTATAGATCTAATGTCCCAGACTTACACCTAGGTTGATACGGTAGCTTACACTAATATTAAGTTACAGAGTAACATCCTCAACAGTCGTTCAAATGACTGATTGCACGTGCGAGATTGTTTCAAATTTAACTGTACGAATATTTTTGATGCTATACAACGCATTATAATTTTGTGTAGCATATCAAAAAAATGCCGTCTGATTTTTCGCAAGCATGTGCCAGCTTGAGTCGCCAGTCGGTGCCCATCCCCCCCCCCCCCCAAATAACACTCCTCGGCCTCTCAAAAACAAAAACACAAACCCCGACAAAACAACAGTGAATATAATAGATATACACTGACACATGAATAAAGTGATAAACTCACCGGCTGGCATGTTGGCATCTTGTCTGCTACCACATGTCTCGTTAGTAAAAGAAAACAGCATGATGATAACAGAACGCCATATGCGTCTATTTTCATTACCATCCTGAGATCCTCAGAGGACGGATTCGTCTGCGAAACAGATCACCAAAGAATAAGGATAACCGAAATCGCATGCAGCAAGAGCCGGCAGGGTTAAGATGCACAAGGAGAATTTCCAAGTAAGCCACTGAACAAAACGTTTGGATTTACTTCGGTGGTTGCTCTGCCAGGGTTCTAGGCTCGATCTAAAATTAGCCGTAACATCTACCCCTACCCCATGCCCCCTTGTGCTTATTGAAGCGCATGCGCATCACAAAAAATCGAATCCTAAAATAATTAAATATTATTAATTAATATAATAACAACACAGAATTAACTGATATGCCTAGTGGAATCCTGTGTTAATACAAATCGAAAGCGTTGCTAATTCCATTCCCAAGATGCACCTGTGTCCAAGGTGATTATTTCAACATCATCCCGCCGGCAGCACGCTGGTCTTCATCAAAGCGGGCAGAGAAGAATATATCCGACTGCTGAGCAGCTGCTGCAGATTGTGCCTGGCTACAGCATGGCTTTGGTGTCTGGCAGGAATCCGTATCCCTTTCCTAAGTTAGAGAATGACACAGATTTTTGTGGAGTAAGGGCGCAGCAGGTAACATATCACCTGACCATGATTCTTGATCCCATGACGTGCATGCAGCTAACAACAAGAACAACGACAACAACAGACGAAACAAATAAATGAAACTTGCTGAGCACTGGCCAATTCTCATGTTCAACTTTTTAAAAAAGTGGATACTAGATGTTTTTTAAGGTAGACCTATCTGAATTTGCATGAATTAGCAACGTCATTTTTGATAAGTATTAACAGACAGGATTCCGTTAGGCATATACACACTCTCTCTCATACACACTTTGTGAGCCATGCAGATGAACATATTGTCAATGAATAAAGTTTAAAATGTTATGCCATTCACAAGTAAACATTTATGTATAACATCTTCAATGCAAAAGTTTCAATGTGCAGAAAGGGGCGGATCCACTTCCAACACATCTGGCTCAGCAAGAGGATCCGTGGAACCGCCTCAATGCCAAGCACACACTGAGCAGCTCTCGACGTGAGGTGTACCACTTTGACCCTAAGGCTCCCAATGACTTCCTTGATTTTGTTCTGAAGTCCAAGTACAATCATCAGGAAGAATTTCTTAAGAACAGAAACGAGGTCTTGTTTCAGAGGGAGACCTTTGATGAAGATCAAGCTGGGTAAGTCAACATTGTTGCGATTAAGCAGTTAAATAATCTTTAATTTGGGATCCAAACCATGTCATGCCAGTTTCAGATTATGTTAGGAGCTAACTGTGCAAAATGAATACAATTTTAGCATAAGTTATCTGTGCTAATTATGGCAATTGGTAGAAAGATTCTTAGCATGTCTTTAAGTGGTGGTGGGTGGCTAATCTGTACTGCTGTGCAAAGCCACCCCAGGGTAAAATACTTGATGGTGGGGGACTGAGTGATAGTTCTTTCTTGTGTTTGGTCAGATGGCAGGCTGGTGTTTGTGGATGAATGCTATGCCACATTAAGCATATGCACAGTTAATGCGTACTGTGGTCTACCGTCAGGTCGACCATTTTTTTTTAACTTCACTGTTGTCTGGCTCAACCACTGTGGGTAATCAGCTTGACCATCATGGTGAATCAACCATTGTACAAATTCAAACCCCAAAAGAGGGCGGAAAGCTTCTAAGAGTGATATTAGCATATTTAGATTTTTAAAAAGTGTTCATTTCATCACTGATTACTAAAGAGATTTTTGGCATTCGTTTCATAGTTTTGTTACAGTGGTTGCTACAGGTCAGGTTAGCAGCCTCTGTGCCTCACTAGGCACATCAGCATGAAGTTAGGTTCAAGAGGCATCAGCCATTGAGAAGGTCACTCCACCTGCTCTGTGATCTTACAAAACATGATTGTTGCTGTAGCGTCTTGAAGTGTCATTAGTTCTGTAGGGCGTTGGAACCGATGGAATAAACTCATACTTCACCCAGTAAAGTGACACAGAAACAACTCCACATATCATAACTGATGGATGCACTTTGTGGTATTTACTGAACAAATCAAGCAGGATCCAGATAAATGATCTTACATCAGTGCAACACCCATCATTAGTGGTCGAGTTGGTTCCTGATGATGGTTGATTCCAGACAGTGGTCAGTTTTGATTTAGGCATTGGTCACGCTGAGTGGTCGAGTTAAAAAATGCTCGAGCTGACCCTATGGCAACACTGTATGGGACATCAGTACATGATACAGAACCATCTACCTCACACATTTATGCAAGTCTGCCTGTGAAAATGTCTAACAGGAATACAGAACAGTTATTGTTTGTTGATTTTTAGGCTAATATTGCATCAGCAAAGAAAAGTAGCTGAAGGTGGGGTTAGATGGTGGAAAGATGATGGTGTACTGGGGGAAGGGTAACATGGGCTGGTTGTTTGTTGTAGTCAACAACAAAGGCCATCTTGTGACAAAGGAAGGAGGGGGGATGGTGGGGAAGCGTGATGGGGAGACGAGAAAAGGGTAAAAAACTGGAGTGCCTGGAGACCCCCCGATTACCAGCTCTGTCAACAGGTGCTTCTTGCAGGAAAAACTATGTACCTGACATGGAATGCAAACTCCAAACCCTCTGTATAAGCGACAGTTAGCATGTGTCTTCACTATGCAATGGACCACCCTAGGACAATGGGGAAAAAGTGAACCATCTGGAGAGAACAGCCCTGCCAGTGGGTGCCAGACTGAGAGGAACCACGTTTGTTTAAAAAAAAAAGATTTTAATCCAAGATTTTTCGCTGTCTTGATGAAAAGCATATAATTGTTATCAGTATGCTATGGGCCGCCACTATGTAGATGTGATCTGGTTTAGATAGGTTAAGCCAGAACACTTTCAAGATCTGCAGAAAATGTATGTCTACATATATAAATCTACAACTGCAGATCATCTTATTTTAAGAAGTTTTTAAAGTGATCTCTAAAGATTTAATAATTGAAATGCTGTTTTATGGATCTCCTCAGATGCAAATTGAAGAACCGCGTTGTTGTGGTGCCTAAAGTTCCACCCTCTAT
Organism: Lanistes nyassanus; assembly: GCA_004794575.1. NCBI lineage: Eukaryota > Metazoa > Mollusca > Gastropoda > Architaenioglossa > Ampullariidae > Lanistes > Lanistes nyassanus. The sequence goes on from SMGT01014168.1 coordinate 101,732, forward strand.
GAACCATCCTCTTGTGGTCACAGAGCAAGAAAAGCATATAAATGAACACAGCATTAAGAACGCTATAGGTAAGTTTCATCAGTGGTTACCAGGTAGCATACCACAAAAAGGTGTTGATGTTTATGGACATATATTTCTCTCAGCAGCAATGAAACAAATCAGAAAGTCGTATTTCGAAGCTGGACCAGAAAATAAGTTGTATAAATTGTGTGAGAATGAGAAGACATGCATGTACTTGAGTATGAGAGACTGAAATACTGATATTTATCAAAACTACCCATGTCCTTTTTGTCTGTTTGTGCCCTTTCATTTCTCATTTCTCTCACACATGCACTTATGTAGGTGTGTGCGAGTGTGTGCAACTCCCCCACCCCAAACATGCATGACACTCTCATACAACCCGCACAAAAGTGTACAACTCCTTGGCCCAGGAAATGCATCTCGCAGCATTCATACCCAGTCTTTATTTTTCAACTGCATATACTCATTTATACTTTTATCAAGCTAGCATGTTAGATGCACTATTAAAGCATTTTAATAGACCAGCTAAAAACATCCGACCCATTTACAGCTAGAAATGTAATCTTTAAAAGGTGCAACACCTATTTTGTTATTGTGCACACACAAGAAAAGCAAGAATATACCATGAGAAATAAGACTGAATAAAACTGTTAGTAGGAACCTTTTTTTTTTGATTTTGATGTTCTTGTTTTCATTCTTCTCTTGGTACTTTTCTGATGTTTTCGCATGAAGTTTCGTTACAAGTTGTTGTGCATGTGTTTTACCAGAGAGCCATCATGCACAGACCACAAATAAAGGCTACACACGGAAACCAGACGGTGGATTCTTCACATCGTGAATGACCTTTAGAGAAAATTATCAAAAACTGCGTTGTTTCCACTTTCATTAATACTTCTTGCCTATAGATTAATGAATCCCATTTGAATCGGGAAATATTGTGATAATTTTTGGACAAAATGTTTTCAGCTGAACATGTATGTACATGTATCTGTGTGTGGGCATGGGCTTTTTCATGTATTATCTTTACTTACTGGCAAGGTTATGTTTTGAGGTAAGAGATATGCAGTAATAGTGCTCAAATGGTCATTATCAGCAGTTTTTCAGACAGGCCACTCAAGTATATATAAATATATGCATGATACAGCACCCTCAGAATGCATCATCGAAGCATGCAAAGATTTCATCACAAAAACCAGATGTTTAAATAGATGGTTATGTAGCCACATTCTGGTGCAAGCAAATGTTTACCTCCTTGCAGATGTTTGCACGTGCATATAAATCTTTAGAAGTTTTCTTGAGTGCTGAATAATCATGTGAAGACAATTTTTTTCCTTGGAGCTGCGAGTTCTTTTAAATGATTTTATTCTTCAACTGCACGTTCCCTTTTAATTTGCTTTTTGATTTCTTATAATCAGAACCTTTACAGTATTATGATCTGATGTACTGAGGTACTTTTTTACTTGACAGTTGGTGGACATTCAGATGAGACCAATCCTGGGTATTCTCGAAAACCTGATGGAGGTTTATTTTCTTTCTAAGACTTCATGATAACAGCAGTGGCTGTTCTGTGTGATGGGATGCATTCATCTAACCAGCCAGAGGTTATTGAAAGCATGTTACAAAGACAAGGTTACAATAAATCTGAACCTGATTTATAATTACATCCAAACCTATTATGACTTGGCACTGTTGTTACATTCTTGGAAAACATTGTTTTGAACTCCAAGTGCTGCTACAATTGCCATGTTTATAGTCATGCAGTATGCATAAACTGTGCTTCAAACTAAGGTAATGTGTCATCTATGAAAACTTAGCAAAAAAATCTACCTTGGTATTTGGAGCTTTTTGACCAGCAGCTATAAGAAACGTGTCAGAAAACCAGGATGTTTATAAAGCTTTTTAACATAAAAAAATTAAAACACAATTTTAATCATAAACACACAATGTTGGACCATCCTGCACAAATTCTGATAAAAAATAAAGAATTTGCTGATATGCTATTTTACTCTTTGTTGGTGTGTGTGTGTGTGTGCTTGCAGGCATGCCTACATGCATTTGCATACACGCATGAAAGCATGGTGCAAGCATGCCCTCCTTGAGAGAGATCATGTGTCTCCACCGAAACCAAACATCTTCAAGCACATCTGACATCATGACAAACACAGGAAGCCAAACAGCAGAAGGCATTATTCTTTTTTCTAGAAAACTGGATGATTTTATGATGGCCAAGCACCTCGAATTTCAAGTGCAACAAATTATACAAAATCAAAACAGCTTTTATCTTGAGAATTTCCCTATACGTGGATAAAAGTTTTTTTTTAATTTAAAACAGGTAAAGATATGAACACGTTTGATTTTGCCAGTATAAAATCAAATGGGACCACTGCCAACTATTAACTAATGCTATAGTATTAGAATTACTTTTAGTATGACAAAGAAATTTCTGAAATGTTCCAGCGGAATTTACTTATGCACATTCCTTTGGAATCGAGCCTTATAAGACATCTGAGATATTGTTTTATGGTCACATGAGCCGGAGGCAGGCCACAAAAGAACGTGACTGGTGTAAAAACCATGGACAAGACCATGAAGATCTATGACTTGTTTCAATACGGCTGAATAGCAATCAATGAGTGAACTGAATGACAGGGTAATACTAGCAATAGGATTAGTTTCTTCAACTATTTGAGTTTGACCCCATCCCTCCATAGTGCGAAGTCATCGCCACGTTAAAGCACTTTCCCTCTAAAACTGCCTTCCTACCTAGTTTCAAAGCACAGATGGTCTACAGTTCTAGAACCATACAACGCTTCTAACCAACGTCGACCCCCTGGACCTCCACCCCAAAAAAGTTAGATCACTCTGTGGATGTTACGTTGAATGTGAGTGAATAGCCCATTGCGAAAGCGTTTCTCAGGTGTATTTAAATGTAAGAAACAAAAATATTTTATACCTCTAGCAAACTAATTTTATCTATATAGTGCTTTCGCATTCGTATTTTTTTTTAAATCCAGAATGATGACAAATTGAAATGAGTGCAGTAGCAGTGGAAAGGGACTCCAGTATGGAATGAGGAATGTGGTTATCACGTCAGTGAATCTGAACAAACTAAAGTTCAATTTCAGTTTGTAGATCTACCCTACTACAGTAATACAGATTTATTTACACAACTTCTAAGTAATTTAGTAAAGCCCGAGGCGCTGTTTTTTTCAGTCGAGTTGATCGAAAAGAAAATATTGCCGCTTGGTAAGATACTACGCCAACTAGATCCAAAGATTTTACTGCTGCCTTCACAGGAAGCTTTTAATTTCATACGCATGGTGAATAAATCTTGTCAAAAACCTTTTGGGGGGTCACGCCTTTAGCCCCTAGGCTTTACCTGGACGCATTGTCACCGCTTTCCGATTTGGCATTTCACACACCTGGGCATACTCGTATTTAAACGACTACCATATGATATAAACGATCAGGATGGTTATAACTTATAAGCCCCTTGGGAAATTGAATTGTGTCCAAATTTAGTCATTTTAATTTAAAACCAAAAATACTTCGCAGCACAGCACACAGCGTTACAGATCGCAGTGGTATAAAGACCTCTGTGGTTTAAACTCTATCCTTTGCTAATGCAACAACCCCAAACTTTTGTTCTAAGGTTCTAAGATATGGCACAAGATGAAGGAGATATACCTCAGCTCAGTCAGAGAGAACTGGATGAACTGGCTGCAACAATTGATATAAAATATGCAGTACACGACAACCTGGCAGGTGGGCATGCCACATACAGCGCAACAATCACCATAGCCAATACAGGTAATTTATGCATGTGTGTTTCTGAGGATTATCTCACAGCCAATATTTTGGCAGGTACAGCAAATTCACGTACTGCTTTTCCTCCATGGTTCTAAGACATTTCATGTCAAAAGAATTAAAAGAAAATAAAATTGTCTGATATGTTGCATATATTACTTATTCAACGAAATAAATTATTTAAATAGGTAGCACTGACAGTCGCTAAGCTAAGCATGCCAAGATCCAGTATGAGCATAGATACATACTTGCAAGCTGGACACTCACTCAGTTATTGCACATACGTGTACGCACACATTTAATACACACTAGCACCCTAAAGGTGGCACACCCACATGCCCACCACCCACAGGTGTACCCACTCCATTCACTCATATCACCACAGGTGTGAGTTGTTAATTGTTTAATGTCAAATCTGCTATGAAGACTGATGGTGGGCAGGAGGAGAGGGGAGGATCATGAAGGGTACTGAAAGAACAAGAGAGATGAAACTGGACTACCCATAGAAACACCTTGGTGGCAAGCCTGTAAACGGGTGTCATATGCAGAGAATGTATATATGCTGGACACAGGAACTATCTGTACATGTATTAGTGACACGCATGCAGATTATGCTGTGCTATGGGCCTAACATGGTGTGCCCCTATCACACACCTGCACCCTCCCCCCACCCCCCATCCCACACATATACACATTCATATGCATGCGTGCTCCAGCCAACCATACAGTCACTTTTCAAAATTGTTTATTGCCAACATTTCTGTTTTGTTGTTGTTTTACCAGGAGAAACAGAACTACAGTTTGGAAACTGGGCTATTTATTTTTCACATATCCGCATGATAGAACCTGGGCAACTTCCATGTGAAGAGGGTGTGAACCTGCCAGGGGGACTTAATATTTATCATGTGAATGGCTGGTTGTTTCGGCTGAAGCCCACACAGTTGTTCACTCCCCTGAAAAGGGGGGACTCAGTGACCATTCCTATCCGAGGAGAGTATTACTCAGTTTCTCGCACTGATGTTTTCCCAAACTGGTATATCACTGCTGCAGGCCTACAGCCAAAGGTAATTGCATCCACTGCTGATGAGAGCTTGAAGTTTGTTGCTGCATTTGACAAACCTTGCAAGTGGAAACGATTCGACTACTTTACAGCTACAGGCAAGCATCGGTATGATTTCTATGACCCGTACACACCAGAAGTACGGTTCAAAAAGAATGACACCACGAACTTGACCAAGGCTGGCAAGCTGATCCTCCCAACTCCAGCAAAGATATCCATGATCGAATCGGATGCTTCAGAACTACTCCAGATTGATGCAGGAGGTTGGAGTATTCACTGTGATTTGCTTTTTCAAAAAGAAGCATCATACCTTGCAGGTACACTGATCTTAATATAGCTAACAAGAAACTAAGTATTATTTAAAAGTCTCGCCATTCAAAACTCTGTTATCATATAGTGAACTGTAGCGTGCTGTCACAAATTTAGATGATCACCAGACTCTATAAGTATCGCATGAGATGTTACATGTTAAAATAACTAGCTGAATCCAAACATCAGACTGTATAACTATCACATGAGATGTTACATATTAAAATAACTAGCTGAATCCAAACATCAGACTGTATAACTATCACATGAGATGTTACATATTAAAATAACTGGGTGAACTTACCGTGGTTTCTTCCTTTTTTAAGGGAAGCTTGGGATTTCAGCTGTGATATCAGACGGTTCAGTGTCAACGCCTTGTTCTGTCGTGCTCACTCAAGGAGATGTATCAGTTAACGTTAATGGCAAGCGTCTACACAGCGAAGAAGCATATCATCTACATGCTGATTGCCAGAGGCAACAGATTCGAATCTCAGCTAACACGAGTGCTGGCATTTTCTGGGGTGTTCAGACCCTTTTAAGCATCATGAGTGATGGAACTTTGCCAGCGGTTTCCATCCAGGATGCACCGAGGATGAGCCACCGTGGAATGCATGTTGATGTGGCACGGAATTTTCACACCAAGGAGACCATTTTCCGACTTCTGGAGGTGATGGCTTGTTATAAGCTCAACGTTTTGCACCTCCACTTGACAGACGATGAAGGATGGAGAATACAGATACCGGGCTTGGAAGAGCTTACAGAAGTTTGTATATCTTTTCAAACAGAATTAAGAGTTTCTTAGGGCTGTTCTTTTTCTTTTGAAAATATGTCAGTTTATTCATTGGCATTTGTCTTCACATTATTAGGGTAAGAACTTTCTTCTGGTTCTTTTGTTTTGTTCTTGCTAGTTTTCACTCCCTGACATTAGTGTTTCTTTGCTTTCTTTATGTTTTATATCTAATCCTGTTTTCTGGGTATAAGATGGTCATACATAATGTTTTCTCAGACATTTTTGTAACACTTCATACAAATGGTTCTAATCTTGGTACAGTTTACAGGCTTTCAAATTAATGCTTCAGCATAAATAGAAATTCTTTTTTCTCATAGCCTTATCTTTTTCTGTCTGCCTTGAATGATAATCTGTTTTGTTTAATGCATGATTTAAAAAAAATCATTTTCTTTTGACCTTAGCTTAGCAGCAAGCGCAGCCATGACCTGATGGAGAAGAGCTCGTTGCTTCCACATCTAGGGTCAGGCCCCACAGTTAGTGCCCCTGGCTCAGGCTACTTCACTACACAGGACTACCGTGAAATTCTCCAGTTTGCTGTGGAACGTCACATTGAAGTCATTCCAGAGATTGATATGCCAGGTCATTGCCTTGCTGCGGTTCGAGCAATGCAGGTGTGGAGTTAGGGATTTTCCATGGAACAGTTCAGTTACACAGGGTGTCAAAGGTTTTCAGTAATTGGAGTAGAGGTAAACTGTTGGTGGTTTTCTGTAATCAAACCATTACCAATACAGGTAAAATGTCTGTGGTTTTCTGGATGTTCAGTGTTTGGTGTTAAAGCTCAAGGCTAACATTTTTATTTTCTGGACTCCAAAATGATGCACATCCTCATTGGTCTTATTAGGATTTGAACCAGCAACCTTCCATCTGCTAGTCTGCAGCTCTGCCAACTGAGCTATCCAGGCCCCTGGCAGAAGATAGCAGTTGTTGAGTGACCATTGTTGTGCAGATAATTGCACAACATGTAGAGAACTGGAAAAAATGACCCATCTACAATGTGCATGTAGATTGAGTGCAGTTTCATGCGCTGAAACAAATTGGTTGTGTGCGATTTGTTTTAGGCACGGCATGCTCGCCTGAAAGCTGCTGGAGACACGACAGCTGCAGAGGAATATCTTCTCTCTGACCAGTCAGCTTCTGTTTCCGCTGTACATTCTGTCCAGAAGTTCAGTGAAAATTCTCTCAACCCTGGCCTTCCATCCACTTTTAACTTTATCCGCAAGGTCATGCAAGAAATACAACTTCTACACAAAGACATCCAGCCACTGCGCGTTTTCCATTTGGGTGGAGATGAAGTGCCATATGAAACCTGGGAAGAATCCCCTGCCTGCAAGGCGCTTGTAGCGGGTGGCAAGGTCACCTCCTTCAAAGACCTCATGAGATATTTTGTGGTAAAGGTAAGACACTTGGTGAATCACTTGGAGCATTGCCATTCACATTGTTCTTAAGTAGTCATTTCAGGTCATTCCAGCCCCATGTAGTGTGAAAGACAGATAGCTTGTAACAGCTCTGTTGTACTTTTTTCAAGCTTTCAATAAAAACTTAGGAATGGATATAAGATTTGAAATTTGGGTTTCTAAGAGATCCAGTTTTTTTAGTCTTTCTTTCAACACACACATGTTAATGCAGTATGATGTTTATGTTAATTGGTAATCTGATGGCAGAAATCCAGCATAGTTCAGAGAATACAGTGTGGTGAAGTAGGGGAAAGGAGAGCGTATGGTAATGATGTGACCTTGCAGTGACAGGGATGCTAAATTTTCCACCACATCAATTCTCTATGGTTCTGGTTCCAACATACTCCAGCACAGGTTAAGCATTGGCAATACATATACTACACGAAACCTTGCCTATGTACTGTTATTGCAGGGGTGTGTAACAATATGCGTGCCAGGCAGTAGGTAGCAGGTAGGTTAGTGAGGGGCACAGAGTACAGCTTAGAAGAGAACATTCCATCCAAGACAGATCTGAGCCTGAACTTAACACTTAGCAGGCCAGACATGACTGAGAGGTCAGACACACCATTTTAAGCCGCGCAGCACTCGATAACTATATACAAAAGAGCCCTAACTCCAAACCATGCAACGTCCACTAGGGTCACCAAGCACGCAGTTGCCCATCACAGCCACATGTGTAGATTGGAAAAGGTCAGCAGCCGACATTTAATACTGTTATATAAACTCTAGTGGAGGAAGGGGAGATAGTCATAGATTCAGAGAGTCAAAGATGGAGTCATAGATACTTGGAGACTTAGACTTGGATACTTGGAGAGATACTGGGTCAGAGAGATACAGACGGATGAAGTTGATCGTCTGTGAGACATGGAGAGTTACTAGGTTGTAAACCGGCCCGCCACTTAGATTCTACTGATCGCTGAATAAAACTTTTCTGCCCAGAAATCATGGGTCCATTGACTACGAAAGAAAGCAACGGTGTATGTATCTTCGTGGTGCCTCTACATAATGCTACATGGCCATTTGTGGTGCCCGTGACCTCTACGTCAGTTAGATGGGCATTATGTAACATTGCCATTTGTGATGCTGTGACCATTCATAACGTTACATTGCCATTTGTGGCGCCGATGACCCATCCGGCGTCATAATGCTACATTGCTCGTTCTGGCGCCGTGACGCGCTACATTGCTCGTTCTGGTGTCGTGAACCCGTCCGCGGGTTTTACAGCTCATAATGCTACAGGTGGCTGCTTGATACGTAACATTCCTATACATCATGGCTTGTGCACAGTCTACTACCAGGCCATACACATTTATCTGACACTTTCTTGCTGGTGACTTGACATGGGGGTCATTCCAACACATCCATCCAGAATCACAAACCCGATTCCCTGCTGAGTTGGAACCAAACACGCAGGCAGATGACAAAGTTTCTGCTCAGTGAGCTGCAGAACGAAAGGACAGTTTACAAGACAAACCCTAGCTTATATCTAACCCGCAGACCACCTCAAAACTTCGCCATTTCCTGGTGGACAATGGGTCCAGCCATGGTCAGTGGCGATTCACATAAATTTCTGCACCGGTCACAAGTTGTGAAAATGCTGGTCACTGCTGCAAAGCTATAAACCATCTCAACTATCCTCCTGCACTCTAATTATACCTCCCCCCATCCCATTTTGCATGGTGTGACTGACCACTCCAGTGCCAACCTATAAACCAAAACCTGACGTGTCAGCTGTGCAGGGTAACTATACACTATACACAACAACAACAACCTACCACCACTACCAACAACAAACAGCAGCAAGACTGAAATCGCTACACTGTGCCCACGAGAAACCTGCAGAAGAAAATGATAAAAGGACCAAGTGGTAAAAAAACTTATGGCTGTAGTCTTATGGTCAAGGATGTCTTAAGTCATATAGATGCTCTTTAACTCAGCCTGGTATAGGCAACAGTGTAAACTTATTGCAGGTGGCAGAGATCGCAAGAGAGCTCGGACTGTCTGTCAGTGCCTGGCAAGATGGAATCATTCACAAGGGGATTCTTTACCCACGCAGTGATTTTCCCAACCAGGAAGTGTTTGTCTGTGCTTGGAAGAATCTGTGGGAGATGCCAGTGGCAGGTGATGTCTTCAAGCTGGCCAATGCCGGCTACAAGGTTGTTTCAAAATTGGTGCTTGTTAACGACTCTTTGATTAGCATACTTGAAATATAAACTTATAGATTGTCATTTCAGAATTTTTGTTTGTTTTGTAAACGATTGTGTTATACGTTGGATGCACATCATTCTGAATTTCAGATTTTTGCAGGGTTTTTGAAAATTATTACAAAAGTTTTAAAAGAAAGCAAACTTTCACTGACATAACAAAATGGGGCACATTGTGCAGACTGTTGGATGTCTGGTAAACTAATGGAGAGCATAGTTTGTTACTTTGAGTATTACAGTACTTATTACTTACAGTATTTGAGAAACATTTTCTTCTTTTGTGGATCTTTAAAAAGAAGGCAAAGTGGTATGGAATGCAAACTACAACCAGTGTCTGTGTTCAGGGATCGGTTTACTAATGCGCCCTGCCCCAGTGGCACATCAAATCAGAAAATGTCCCATCGAAATTCTGTGGGTCAAACACTGGTGTTGGGTGCCTGTGCACCATACAATGGTTTATGTGTTAGAAGATCCTGACTGAAAATGCAAACTGAAATCCCTCTCCTTGCAAGAACTTCACTCGAATGATGCAGAAGTGTTTTACCAGTCTATGTAAAGCTAGGAGGTTCCTAGTGCATGAGGCAGGAAGTGAATGTCACCTACTAATGCTGAAAGCACCTCACTTGCCTACAGTATACGCTACAAAACCCCTGTCCTCACTCGCGAATTGTGCAAAATTCCTGCAAGGGGGAAGCCCTTTCCCACCAAACACACATACAGAATCACTCGCAAATGCCTACCTAGCATCATGGTTTCAAGTTTCATACAAGTGCGAAGCAGTCAGTGGTTGGGTGACAGAAGCTGAAGTTGGCTGATCTTTAACTTTCATTTCGTTGCTGACAAGTCTCGATATTATTTCTGTCACAAATATTTCATTTTAAACCATGTTGACTATTTAAAAAAAAACAGTACATGTCATATTTATCTCGTACTTATTTCTGTGTTAAATTGACACAATGGGTTGTGTTCAGGTTATCATGGCACCAGGCACATATATGTACTTCGACCATCCCCAAGAGCCGGATCCAGAAGAACGGGGTCTGTACTGGGCATGCCGCTTCACAGATGTGCGCCGAGTGTTTGAATTCGCACCTGAGAATCTGTTTGCCAACATAGATGTTAAGGTGACAGGAGAACCCATCACCGCAGAAGACTTAGAAGAACTGACTTTGGATCCAGACTTTGAGCCTTTGCAAAAAGCAGAAAATGTAGTAGGTAAGCACGCAGGGACTGTGGTCATCAGGAGCAGAAGATGCTCTTGAATGCAACTTAAAATAAGTGTGGTGCTTAATTAATTTTGTTTCTGATGCATTTTCTACTTGGGATACTGTTGTGCTGGCACCTAAGCTCATCTGATTGATAATTGTGAAGGGTTTCTGGAAATAAAAAGCCTGCTGCAAAGGCAAGGAAAAATTCCATCAACATCTGGCAACAGAGCTCGTGAGTTCACCCACAATGTCTCTGTCAGGGAGAATATAGATCATGTGTACTGCTGCCTATGTTGTGTTATGCTTGATGTGTTTCCATCAGTGCTTATGGAATTTGACCTAGCCTGAAATCTAAGGGTTCTTTTTTCAAAAAAAAAAAAGCAGTCGTCAACCTGCAAATTTCTGCATCATTCTTGAATTTTAGTGAGTAAATTACCTCTGATTGTGCATTAACAGGAGCTCTGTCCAATGTGCTCAGGTCTCCAGGGTCAGATTTGGACGGAGGTGATACGTACTGCAGAACAGTTTGACAACATGGTGTATCCACGCCTGCTGGCTTTGGCAGAGCGAGCCTGGCACGAGGCTGCATGGGAGCACCTACCATGGGATAGCATGCAGCGCAAGATAGCACAAGAGGAAGACTGGAGAGATTTTGCCAACACTTTAGGCTACAAAGAACTCTGGCGACTGGACAGGCTTGGAGTCCAGTACTATCTACCTCCCCCAGGAGGACGGTAAAAATCACCTGGATATTTGCTGTAGGAACAAAACTGGCAGGAATGTTAGTGTTAATAATGTTAGTTGTAGGATGGAAACATTTTGACATTGGTAGTAATCATTTTTTGCATGAATAAAATAGTTTCACGGTTTGCAGGAGTACAGCACAAGGAGCATAGCCCGAGTGGTGGTGTTTGTATCAAGAAGGCTTGTTTGCTTCTGACTTTCTATGTTCTGAACTCAAGGAAAAGAGGTTGAGCATGAGTGTTAATGTAAAGGTTTATATTTGCTGCAGACTTAACGAGAAAGGATTGTTGGAAGTCAACTGCCAGATCCCAGGCTTAAACATTAGGTACCGTTTCAATGAAGATGGGGACCAAGACTGGAAAACATATTCCGAGCCACTGGATGTTTGTGGAAATGAAACCATATATTTAAGAACATGGTAAGTGATTTGTCCTCTGGGTTAATTAAGTCATTTAAAATGATTTGCTTTTAGCCAAAGATAAATTTTTGTCAAGTTTTGAATTGTCACACTCACAATGGAAACATAGCAACTGTATCAGCCTATAGCTAGTTGGAAGCTTATCAGCCCAGTTGTTTTAAATGCAGCTGTGTGTGCGCACGCGCAGATATACACAGGACTATACAAAGATATACATATGAATACATGCATTTATCAAAGTATTATTTTTAAGTTGATCATTCTGGTTTTTGTCAAACAGTTCTTGTGATGGCAAGCATGTTAGCCGTACTGTGAAGATGGTCCTAGGAGATAGTGTGAAGACTGAAGCAGGGGCAGATTGACCGAGGGAGAATGTTGACACCACAGTATAAGCATTGCCTTATGTAATTGGTGCATCATTTCCACATGTATCCATGCCTGTTTGAAATTTGCATGTAAAAGCATCATTTGTCAAAAACATTTTGAAAATTTGAGACCTTGCAATAGCTTGCATACGTGCTGATGTAGCTGGTGTAATTTAATGGGGCTTTGTACTTTTTATAACTATTTTTTTATAAGGATTAAGACACATTTTGCCTGCTTGTTCATCCTGTGTGTGTGTGTGTGTACAAGACAGATTTATCAATCATTACTGTCAGACTGTTTTGGTGTGGGTGCATATCTTGCTGGAGATAGTTTCAGTTGTCAGTGGAAATATGCCTTTGATAGTTCTTTAACTATCAGGACTTTGTTACTTTTGCCTGATACAGAGGTGCGCAGAATTGGGCTTAATTTTATTTTGAATCCAAAAAGAATGAAAAATATTATGGTAACATGAAAATAAATCAACAATCAACATTCAGAATTAGTCATCTTCTGTTTGTCAGACTGTTTTTGAGGTAGGATCCTTGTGGGTTACATTTTTTAATGAAGCCCCCCCCCCCACCCAACAAACCATCAAAAACAAAAAATGTCAAGTTGGGGGCAGGAAAACCATAAAAACAAAGAACTGAAGTTGGGGCCAGAAAACACATCTTAAAAACTAAGAACCTACTAGTGAAGTTGGGGCCACAGAACCTCAAAAACAAAGGACAAAGAAGTGAAGCTGGGGACAGTATAAGTGACGTGCAGAATTCCTCCTGCTTCCCTCTCTCTTTTTTTCCTTTTCCTGTCTCTCTTTCTCATGCATGCATGAGACCATATACGAGACAGCCAGCGCTGGAAAAGATATTGCCTAAAAATATGAAGGCAAAATATTTAAATGTGGAATTCCCCCGTCCCTCCCCCCCATTCCTCCAAACATATGAATACATAAAACTTCATTTGCCAATGTCATCATTAGACAAGTAAATTTTCTCGTCTTATACATCAGACAAAGCGAATCGCCAACATTGCCCTAGCTGGGAAGAAATGCCAAGCTGTGTGCTTCAATCTTTGAAAGTTGCTCTTCTGGTTAGGTATAAGCAGCCACAAACTATACTTAGAAAGAACAGTCTTCAAATAGAACAGTGCAACATAACAGCATAATAAACAATCATTTAAATAATTGCATAACAAAAAGAAAAAAAATTGCCTCCTAATAATATTCTATTTATAGAACTTTAAGTTATTTTAAAATCTTTTTCTGCTAGTAAACAATTTTTTTCACAATTGTGAAATCCACTGCTCCTTTGAGAGAGACATACAGCTACAGAAAGCAACTGTGGTTTGGTGGCCACTCCAAAGTATTATGATTTGTGAAAAGTAGCCCTGTCTCATTAACTAAGCTTTTGTTCATTTTCATCAAATGCAGGAGATTACAAATGTCCTAAGCAAAGAATATTATTAGATTTTTCCTTATTCAACAACTCTTTGGTGCATTACTTGCATACAAAATTATAAAATTATAGCAAAAAAAAAAATTATAAAATTTCACCGGGGAAAATCTATAACATTACATGAATATAGTATGCATCACAATATTTCACCAAGAGAAAATTTATATCCAAACAAAAACTAGCATAACTATCACAAGATGTAACACAAAACATTTAGTAAGAATAACAGAAAATGTGTACCAAGTTATGACAAAAACAGACGCAGTCGACGTTTTGGGGTATTGCCCCTTCATCAGGGAAAGAAAGACATAAAAAGGAAACACAAAACACAAAGAGAAAATTACATAAAGACACTTACCTGGTGTGAGTAGGTAGGAGGAAACATTCAAATGGGGTTCAAAATATTGGTTGCTGTATCTGTCAAATTGTACTATGAAAAAGCTCTTACCAATGACGGCGCAAAAGCAATTGATTGTGGCTTAGAACAATGATTTCTAATTGGGCTTACCTCCTCCCCCCACCACCGCCATCACAGATTAACAGTTGAAAGTTCAAACTGAAATCAGCGACTGTGTAACAGGACAGTTTCATTTAAAAGTTTTTGACAGCATGATCACTGGGGCACCTGTGTTTCTTGTTTAATGAGGCAACTACTACAATTGCTCATTTAATTATGAAATCAGTCATTATAGACAGAAAAATCACTTCGTTCCTGTTGTCTCTTTATGTCCTTGTGGTCCAACTGGTGTCTTGTCACTGCTGGCTTACAACTCATTGATGCGAGCTTCACCTTTGACCACACGGCTCTTCATCTTCCAGACATCCTGTGAGATGGAAACAAAGATCCAATCAACAATTAATTACACTTATTAATGTTAACTTTTCATTGACTGCAAAGAATGTATGCTGACTCTACAGGAGTGTTATTTATTCATAATGCAAACAACACTATATGCGGCTGTAAGGAAGCTACAAATATGCATCCTGAATATGCTGTAAAATCACAGCTAAGCCAAAGCTCTGCTTGTTGTGTACACATGACCCCTGTGGTCCTTAACTCTTAAGGACACTTACACTGAATTTGACACCAGTCTTTGAACCAATTCTCTTTTCAACAAGCTCCAAGACTTCATCTGCAATGATCTCCTGTGAGGTGTTTGCGATGTCAATGAAGTGGCAGTCTCCACTTGCATAGTGGCAAGAAATAGCCTAAAATTATGTTGAAAATTACTGTTAGGACCATGTGAAGCTTCAAGATTGATTTGAAAATGAAAAACATAATTCAAGATTTTGAATCATCACAGTTTTCCAGGTACTTTTATTTTGTAAATTATATAACATCCACAAAATAGAAAGGCACTGGCTTACATATATAGAACCATGTACCTAGTGTTTTCCCTACTATGCACATGGCTTCACTAAAGAACAGGAAGACGTTCACAACCAACAAGTCTAGCAGCTGCGTTGGACTATCCCTGCTAGTAGCATAGTGTCCCCCCACCCCCACCCCAGTGCGAAATCATCGCGAGGTGGAAACACTTTCAACTGGTTAGAGACCTTTCCACAGCATCTGTTGTTTTCTTTCCTTTTTCTTCTGCCAGGTTTTTGTGAAATTATGTTTGTTCTTCACGTTTTGCTTCTGGATTGTTCCATGTATGTAGCCATAAAGACAATATCTTTTGCATGCCCCCCTCAGGCCATCAAAATTGTGCATGCATCAGTTCATAAGGTGGGTTTGTGCAAAACGGATTTCAATTACCTCATTGCTGCTGGATTATAACTAAATTTGAGATGACACAAACTAAGTTAATAAAAATTTTATTCAGCACAAGTTTATATTAAAAAATCAGTTTATTTCTTGTCTATAGTGCTGATGTTTATTTTTGGGCAATTTTTACCAAAATGCAGCCTTAAATGTCCGTCACGAACACTCAGCAGTTGTTCCAATGGCTGGCATAGATTGAGTTGAAAAATAATCTTTCCTGCTTCAATTTCAGATTCAATTCGGGGTGGAGGGGTGGGGCGGGGATAGACAAAAAGTGATTCACATAACCCTAGTGAGTGAATTCATTTTTGCTGCATGCTAAAGTCATATACGCTTTAAGAAGGTCTGACATTTTTCTAGGGAAAGAGGACAGATTCCACTACCTTTAACCATGTTAGTCTTGGAACTTATTCAATGCTTACAGAACGCTCTTTTCCTGTTCCTGCAAATCAGTTTGTAATTTCCACAAGCAGTCTATACGACATTCAAGCTGGCCACACCCACACACAAGGCAAGATATGCAATGCGGCCATATCGTAACATGTTTTGAGGCTAAATGTGTAAGAGGCAGTTGCGGCTGGATGCTATGCTAAGTTCTTTATCATACAATTTAATGTCATAGAGGATGTACAAGTGCCAACCTTCCTGAATCCATCTGTGC
The DNA here is from genome assembly GCA_004794575.1 of Lanistes nyassanus. NCBI lineage: Eukaryota > Metazoa > Mollusca > Gastropoda > Architaenioglossa > Ampullariidae > Lanistes > Lanistes nyassanus. The sequence continues at coordinate 117,990 of SMGT01014168.1, forward strand.
GGTTCATGCCTGAACCATGGATGAGGAGGGGATGGAAGAAAACAGTGTCGCCTTTTTCCATTGACAGATGAACCCGTGGCTGGCTGGGGTCATAGTTCTGGATGCCATGATACATCTTGTTTACACCTCCCTAAGCAAAGCAACAACAATCTAGTTTGAGAAAAAAGGCCTTTTAATAATGGCAAGTATACTTAGATTTTGACATAAACAACAAAATACACTGCAGAGTAATGACTTCCCAACAGTCTCTCGGCCTCTTTCATGCCTTCTTCAGTGTGCTCTTAATTCCCAAACAGCTAACAGTTTAACGGACTGTTACCTCCCACTTTGGATATTCATGGGGCAGCAACTCTCCTTTGTGCGTACCAGGTACCACCACCAGGCAGCCATTTTCACGGGTCACTGGCTCCATCGCTGTCCAGGAACAGACGATGTGGTCAGCTGGACGAAAGGGAAAGTAGTGGAGATCCTGGTGCATTGGATGACGCGATGTCTTTTTGCCTGCACAGTTGACACAAAACTGACAAAGGCTATTGCAAGCAGTTCTACTCTAATATCAGCAGAATGCATTCCTTATGCTTCTGAGTAGGTTTCAGTGTGTAGGCATATGCATGTATGTGTATATTTTCCTTTGGGTGGGGGGGTGGGTGGGGGTGTAGGCAGAGAATATCACTACTGCAGATCACTAGTGTGACATATTCAGCTTGTTTCACTGGATTTGAATGTGTGGATTTTTGCAGGTTCACATGCATGCAGCTGCATGTATTGCAAGTAAATTAACAAACCCCACAGCACTTGCCTGCATCAGGAGGTTTATTAATAAGCATGGTGTGCATAGCCATTACATTGGGCCCAATGAAACTCTCCACGTATTTTACTATCTGCACAGACAAAAACTGTAACTGATGCATCGGACACAGATATTTTTCTTTAAAGCAGGCACTGGATCAAATGTATTCCAATGTCTGTTTATCAACACTATTAAATGCCAATAATGGCTAAAAAAAAATCCTGATGGAAGAAGCATATAATCATACACTGAAATGTCCAAATAATAACTGAGAAGATCCACAAGAAAGCAAAGACTGAGAAGGTTTAAATCAGGCAGGAAGCCAACTTGCCTGAGGAAGGCAGCAATACTCAAAAAGTACATCGTCATTTTGGTAGTCCTGAATTTTTGTGACTGCTTTTTCTCCGGGTACAAATTCTGTTTTTGCAATTGCGATGTCACGCATGATGGTCATGCCTGGAGTTTTCACTTCTTTGCGGCATATCTGAGCAAATCGTTCCCTTGAGAAAAAAACGCACAATTTAGTGCACCCTGAATTTGTTTTATTTGCTTCAAAGCTTGACCAAAAAAAAAGATTAGAAGGCTTTTTAAAAATTCTGGCTAAAAGTATGCTGGGAAATGGTAAATATGAATTTGAGGTTAAAAGGTTCAGAAGTCAGAATCTGGATAACCGCAGCAACTGTGATGCATGCTACTGTATCCACACCCCCCCCCCACCAAAAAAAACCCAAACAAAACAAACCCTCTGAATGGTCTGACAACAGAATATTCCCTAAATAATTGTATTCTTCCAAATTTGTAGTATCCAAGTACAGTGACTCCAAGCAGCCCATGGCCAGGAGATCTTGTTTTACTAGGATAATCCTGACAGCTAGTGTTTAAATTCTTCATATCACCGACCACATCTTCAGCTCAGTGTTCTTCTCAACATATTTCTGGAATAAAATCAAGATTATATACACAATGAAGAAAGTGCCGGTTCCCCTGCCCGCAAATTTCTTTTTTTTTTTTTTTTGCTACTGTCAGTGAATGTTTGGGGGCTTGCAAATGAACTGGTACTATCATCTTTGACTAGTTCTACTTTGTTTCCCAGCCATCTGCTATGCACATCGACTATGGACCCCAGCCATCTGCTATGCACATTGACTATGGACCCCAGCCATCTGTCATTGACAATGACATGCATGGACTATTTGACACTTTGATAGTAGTTCTCTGCAATTCTAAATATGGGGGGGGGATTATATCTCTAGTTTACAACACAAATTTCATTGCTTTATCTGCAATGGCAATGAAAACTTTGTGCACATTTAATGTCTGTAAACTGTGTGCAGGAAAGACAGGGGGATAGGGGATGACGTGCGCACTCCGTCACTCACACTACCTCGCTCTCTGACTGTTATTCAACAAACTCAAATCCACGCAGTAAAGAAGCTCCTCAATACAATGTTATTAAATAAAAGAGTCTTCAATTACTGGAAACCACAATACATGACAGAGGAGAACAGAATAGACTCTTCCACTAAACTAGGTTCGAGTATTCACTAGCAGATAGATTAGAAGAAAAGTGTCAACAAGATCTACTTACAGTCTCACTCAATCATTCACTCAGATGGACATTTAAGCCGTATAAGATTTAACTCACTCACCACTGAGATCCGTTGACACAGGCACAACAAATCCATGGTATGATTCAAGCCCTTTCACTATAGTTCACAACAAACCACTGAGATAAAATGCTTCGGCGAGTCACTATAAATTCTTCTAGACAACATTCATTTCCCAAGGTGCGGGAGATGTGGATCTATGCGGATACTGAATTCGGCGAACAAGTTTCAGGTCAACGTCTGACGGGTGAGGCTATCTTTAGATATCACAGTTTCTGTTTCTTTCACTAAGATACTAGAATTCACAGTCTTGCAGGCTGATGGATCTTCTTCTAGCCTGGAGTCACAGAGCGTAGGTTTCTCTCCTAGGGCAAGACAGCAACGATTCGACGATTTACCGGGTCTCCTAACACCGGCTCCAACAGAGGCAAGTTTTCCAGACGACAGTCTTGATATCAAAGTACCCTCCTTGGTACATACGTTCCCCCACCATTGGCGCAAGAACTAATACCCTCTGGCATACACACAGACTCTCCTCAGTCTGTTAAACAACTTCCAGACTCTCCTTAGTCTGCTAAACAACTTCCAGACCCTCCTTAGTCTGTTAAACAATTTCAGACTCTCTTAGTCTGCTAAACCACTTCCAGACTCTCCTTAGTCTGCTAAACAACTTTCAGACTCTTCTTAGTCTGCTAAACAACTTTCAGACTCTTCTTAGTCTGCTAAACGACTTTCAGACTCTCCTTAGTCTGCTAAACAACTTTCCCCTTCCCTAGGGGACTTCTAACTGCCCTGACTAGGCAAGCAGGACACTAGGAAGACTACACTGCCTGATACTTCAGGCGGAAAATTATGCCTCTCAGGAGATCACTTCCTACGTCTTTACTCTTGGATGGTTCTCTTGTGACTGCCGGTACGGGACGCTTTCTGTCCACGCGTCTTGGCGATCATGTGGACACGTGCCTATCTGTGATTGGGTGGAACAAGTGGTGTGCATTTCTGGTCGTCTGTAGAAGCTTCTAGAAATAGAAAGTTCTAGAAGAAAAGTGCTTAGCTTGCATGTCCTTGAGTGAATTTGGCGCGAAAGTACGAAGCAGGTTTGCGTCACTAAAGACTTTGATTCTAAAATAGGATGCTAGACCTTGAGCTAATTCGGCGCGAAATCTACACGTTGATCTTAGAGCGGGAAATAAGTGCGTTGGGGTCAAGTTGCCCTAGATATTCATGTATAGAAAGTATAGAACGTACTGATTAAAAGAAAGCCCTTTAATAAAAGATCGTGTGTAGCATGCAAAATGCATGGGAATTTACTACAACTTCTGAATGAATGAACTAATCTGTGTTTAACAATACTGTTCTACTAAGCTTGCTACATTATGGCAACATCGGGCGACAGTGAATGAAGATGTCGCCATTTTGTAGTTAAAAGTTTCCATCTTCTTGTCATGGGAATGCTAGAGGGGGGGGGGGGGGGCATT
>SMGT01014168.1:131246-154011 GCA_004794575.1 Lanistes nyassanus
CCCCCCCAGGCGACGCTGTGACTGTGAGCGTGATGGCCAAAACCGTCTCCCGTGATGGCTGCCCCCATCACACTGGCATACATGCGGCAGATGCCAAATTTTGTGTTTGTTACATGCACAAGACTTAAGATTAAAAATACAAAGAATATATGTAAACGGACATGAAGATATGCGATAAAGAGAGTGCGCTCTGCTCTTCCTGTTAGTGTTAAGGAAAGTTAAGTAGAGTGAGAAGGAAATAAAGATAATTACGTTAAAAGGCAGTTAAACTAGCTAATGTGAATAGAAAAAGAGAAGATTTTAGGTTTACTACTAGATTAAGATTTTGCATCCTAACCTGTATCCTAACCTGTTGGTCAGTGTTGCGTTCTTCCCTCCCTCTGTCTGTGTGTATATGTGTGTGTGTGTAGTCGTTCACTAGAGTGTCTGTGTGCCTCGTACGCGCGATGTGTGCATGAAATGTGTTATCGCAGGCTATAAATCTTCATTATTATTATTATTATTATTATTATTATTATTATTTAACTCCTCTCTTTCCTGACTGTTTAGGCAGGACATGTGGTGTACTAAGTCTGTCTCCACAACTACAGGTTACTGAGTCTTTACGGTTAAGGTGGTATTCTCCATTTGGTCTCATTCTGGCTATCCTACTTTGGTTGGATCTGTTGGAATGGAACAGTACTAGTTCGTTACCTGGTAGTTCTTCTAATTCTCTCCTGGTGCCTTTGGCTTCCTTTTTATACTTTTCTTCCCACTGTATTTTAGTTGCTGGTCTGAGGGCTATTTTTCTCTCCTCTGCTGAAACGGGTACGTTTATTTGGATGACGTTAGTGGTTGGGTTGTCTTTGATTGCCATTTTAGCTAGCCGATCTGCTTCCTCGTTTCTTTTTATTCCTACGTGTGATGGCACCCAGATAAAGTTTATTTGGATTCCTATGTTATGGAGTCTATTTAACAAGGTTAGAATTTCATACATTATATCCATTCTTTGGGAAGACTGGTTTTGAAGAGCCTGAAGTGCTGACAGGGAGTCAGAGACAACTAGGAAGGATTTTTTTGCTGTACCTTTTCTAGCTTGTAGTGTTATCAACCTTAGGGCAGTGCGTATTGCTATGATCTCTGCTGTAAATATTGATGTGTGGTTTGGTAGCTCAGCTGCAATACTGGTATTTTGGGTGCATAGACTCCTATTCCTGTGAAGTGGAATGTTGGGTCATGTGAGCCATCTGTATATATCTGGGAGTGCTCCTTGTAGGTAGTGTTAAGTTTTTGCCTGAATTTAGTTAGTATTTTAATAAGCTGGGTTTCCTTGTTGAAAACTGTGAGGTCCATCATGTCGATCCATGGTGGGTGTAGGGTCCAGGGAGGCATTTGTGAGTCTGTGCATGGGTATGGGGCATCTATGTTGATGTCCGCTCCTGGTGTATTTTCTATTTCTTGAGCGTTCCTCTGCATGCTGGTTGTGGAGTGGGTTTGCCCGTACGGTGTTTATGTGCTGTTGTGTGGATCTGCTTTAATGGATGTTCTGCAGGTAGACATTGTATCTTGTAGTAGAAGTTTGCTGCCCTTTCCTTAATTATTAGTTCTATAGGTTTTTGTCCTGTCTCTGCCAGCACTGCTAGATTTGGGGTGCTCACTGGGACTCCTAATGCTACTTTTAGTGCCCTAGCCTGTACAGATTGAAGTTTAGTTATGTGACTTGCACTAAGGTAGATTAACAGAGGTGCTGCATACAGTAATTTAGACATGACATGTGCTTGATAGAGGTTTAGTGAGGACTTAGGGTTTGTGCCCCAGCTATTTCCTGTGACGGCCCTCATTAGATTTATTGCTTTTTTAGCTGAGTTCACTATTTTGTTTACATATGGTGACCAGTTTGAAGTTTCTGTGAAAATAACACCTAGAAATTGTATTTGGGAGCTATATTCTATGGCTGTGCGGTTTACTTTTAATTGAGGGTATCTTGTCATTTAAAAATTATTGTTTGGGTTTTTGTTGCTGATAATTTAAAGCCATTGAATTTAAGCCAATTTGCTACTTTGTCTAGGTTGTCCTGCACCTTTTCTATTCCTAGAAATCTAGGCTTATGTGGGTCTGAGGTTGTTCTTATTTCTACTTTTCCTAACAATGAGGTGTCATCAGCAAACTGTTTTATTTTAACATACTTGACACTTCCTTGGGGTACTCCATTGTCTAAGTGAACCTCCTTGGAAGTTCTGTCCTCTACTCTTACTTTGATTTTTCTACCTGACATGAAGGATTTTATAAGCTGGACCACTTTAGTAGGGGTGCCTATTTGGTATGGTTTTTGGATCAGATCATCATGCCAGAGCATGTCGTATGCCTTTTCGATGTCCAAGAACACTCCACATAGGTTCACTCTCTTTTCTGTCCTACAGTTTATTATCTCTTGCTATAAGGCCGTGATGTGGTCCATAGTTCTGCCCTTCTTCCTAAATCCACTTTGCTCTGGGGGAAGGATTTTATTAATTTTGCAGAAATAGTTTAGTCTGGTTTTGACTATTAATTGTTTCTAGCACTTTTCCTAGCTGTGATGTAAGTGCTATGGGTCTGTAGCTAGAAGGAGCTGTTTTTGTTTTTCCTGGTTTAGGGATGGGGACCCCTGTAGCTACTTTCCACTGATTTGGGAAGGTTCCTTTATCGAGTATTTTGTTAAATAGCTTTAACATTAGGTATTTTGTGCTGGAATGGCTTTTTTGAAGCATTTCGTATGTAATCATGTCAGGGCCTGGAGCTGAACTTTGCTTTTTGGACTTTAATGCTCTTTCGAGTTTGTATATAAAACATAAAAACTTTGACAATAGGCTTGAGTATGTAAGAGCTGACGTACTCAAGCCTATTGTCAATGTTTTTACGTTTTTTCCATATTTTTAGTTTTCTTTTTCTGTTACTGACTACTGTCTCACATTTTTTGGTCCACCAGATTATGTTTTACATTTAAAGAAGTTTTAATAGTATTCTATGTCCATTAGCTGACAACCATGTGGGCACACACACACAAGCAGGCATTCTCGCACATTCTTGCTGATTGTTGGTATGTGTAAGAATTTTGCTGTATCACATTAGCTTTTTCGTAGAATACCAGTTATTTGGACATACAAACCTAAAATTGTCAATTTCCCATATGGCACTACGGGCAAACTCTTATGCATGAAAAATACATGTATTACTATAACGTTTCCATTATGATCAAGCTTAATTTACATCCCTTCGCTTATCTTATGTAGGTCTTCTGTCTGAATGTGAATATGATTGTAATAAATGTGATTTATATGTGCATGACTTAAAGGCCCCATGGCTAAAAGTCAAAATAAAAATCAAGTCTATGCCAAGAATCAAATGGACAGGTCTCAGCATGCTTGTGTTTCTTCTGTCCCAGGTTCTGGCAGTTGTGTCTATTGTTTTCTTGTTTCTTAGCGTTGATGTTACAATGTTTTAGAATTAAAGTGGAACCTGGTTAATGTGAACGTGGTAGGAACGGCATCAAAACAGTCATCAACCTACAAGAGCGGGGAGAGCATGCAACCTGTGGGTTTGGCAACGACAGCAGTGGCTTTTCCTATAACCCTCACCGCCTTATGGAAAGAAAAAGTGAGCAGAACTTTTTTTTTAAACAAGAAGTTGTATTAAATTTAAAACAAGAGAAATGGACCAAGCTAGAAAATGACATGTTTCAGGGCACTACCTCTTCATCAGGACGTGTGGGCTTTTTCTTTTTCATTTTTTTCATCACTTTTGTGTGGTTCTGATGAACAGGTAGCGCCCCGAAACATGTAGATTGTCTTCGTCTTTGTCTTTTTCTAGCTTGGTCCAGTTCCCTAGTTTTGAATTTAATTTGGACTTTCCTCCAAGTGGCAGTGACTTTTTTTCTTTTATAAGAAGTTGTATATACGTTAAGTTTGTCCTTTTCAGCAGGTAGATGAAAATCTGCATAGGTGTATTGGATAAAGAATGCATGATAAATATCTTGTGCATAGATGCAGATAATTGATACAGACAGTTATGCTTGTCTCTTCATGGGTTGGCTTGAACATAACATCCGCAATACTGGCCCCACCCCAGAACTGTACAGACGCTACATTGACGACGGTCTCGGCGCCACTTCCCTCCCGGAGCCACAGTTACTGCAGTACATCCAGTACTTACAACACTTCCACCCCTCCATTCAATACACCTACACCATTTCATGCACCTCTGTTACATTCCTCGACATCAACATAACCTTGCAGAATGGACATCTTGCAACCACCATCCGTTACAAGCCTACAGACTCACACTCCTACCTGGATTTCCACTCATCTCACCCACCCTCCACCCTGCACAGCATACCCTACTCGCAGTTCCTAAGACTCCGCAGATTATGCTCCAATGATACAGACTTCCTCAAACAATCCGATAGAATGGTAGACTTTTTCCTCGGCCGCAACTATCCTCCCAACCTTCTACACTCTGCTAAACAGAAAGCCGCTGCTACACCACGCGCACTCACCCTCCAACCTTCCCACCACTCCAGACACACGGAACCTCGGCCGATGGCCGTCTTGACGCACCACCCTCACAACCTTCCAGTGCGTAGGATCCTTCTCTCTAACTGGCACATACTGTCTAAATCCGAACCCCACCTTTTCAAACAAAACCCCCTCCTAGCATCTCGCAGGGATAAGAACCTGCGAGATCTTCTAGTACATTCTAAACTTAAAGCCACCACCACCCTCCCCCATCCTGCAGCTCTACCCCATGCAATGTCCCCCGTTGCCACACTTGCCCCTACCTGAACACCAACACAGCACTCCACACACCCAACACCACTTTTGTCATCAAGCGCCACTTCACCTGCACTAACAGCAGCATCATCTGTCCCACTTTATTCTACATCGGGGAGACAGAACGCACACTCAACACCCACTTCACAGAACATGTAGCTGACACTAAACACTGCAGAAACACACCAGTTGCACGTCACTTCAACACACACCCACACACAGCCAACAACATGAGGGTCTGTGGTATCTGGAAAATGAAGGGCGATTCCATTGACCATAAGAATATGGAATCCTACTTCATTACCCATTTTGGTACCATGGCACCCATTGGTCTCAACCTCAAACACTGACCCTCCACCTCCCTCTTTTTCTCTTTACCCCTCCTCTCTCTCTCTATCTCTCTCTCTTATTTCTTTTCTCTCACCTCCTTCTCTCCCATGCTGACACCCCCTTACCCACGCTTTCCTACCCACCTGGCGATTGGCTGCCCCTCTTTTGAACCCTTCTTACTCACTGTCCCTTAGTCATTTTCCTGCTGTCCAGCCCATGCGCCACATCTACTGAAGCTAAGTCTTTTTCTTCTGTTTACATTGTTGTCGTTTTTTCGTCGTTTTTGTGTCATCCTGATGAAGGGGTAGTGCCCCGAAACATGTAGATTGTCTTCGTCTTTGTCATGTCTTAGCTTGGTCCAGTTCCCTTGTTTTAAATTTGCAGAAATTCATCATTTATGGGTGCCCTGGTTTATTACTCGCTTTTATGATTTCAGTTTATTTCTACAATTTTGCTTGGTAAGTTTGATGCTATTGTCCTCATTACTAGTTAAACAAAAGTTTGATTTGTTATTCACTTATAACTTGGGCTTATGGTGTACATTTTAAGTTAAAGGAAAATAACTTTAAAGGATTTTTCTTCACAATAATAAACTACAGTGTAATACTATGGTCTGGTCTTGTATTAAAGTTTTTTTTATACAACATCATATAAACAACCCCTCATCACAAATTTGGAAAATAATACAATATTCATTTAAGCTAAAGTGCAAACTGTTTTGGAAACAGGATCAGACCCCAAGCCCTTGGTGCTAGTGACAAGCACAAATTTCTGCTAGGCTACATGATCATGGTAAAAAACATTTGTTTAAAACAAATCAAACAAGATACAGAATAAATCTGACTTGCTGGTTGAATAAAACAGTTTAGCGTGTGCTACTGTTAGAGTTAAGCTTATAAGTGCAGTCTTTTTGCAGGCAGGATTTTGGGGTGGCGCCCATGGCAACTATGGTTGACATTGTCAAGGTGATGCAGTTTGCTGTCTCGGTTGGCAAGGTGGCAGTCCACTGTCATGCAGGCCTAGGTATGACTTGACACTGGGTCTGTCTGTATAGGGGCTTAGGTGTCATTTGAGAGTTCATCTTCATTCAGGCCCAGGCATGACATGACACTGGGTCTGTCTGTATAGGGGCTTAGGTGTCATTTGAGAGTTCATCTTCATGCAGGCATAGGTATGATGTCATTGACATGACTGTGTTTGCCTTCATGTGGGACAAAGTATAACTTGAGAATGTTTGTTTTTATACAGACTTGGGTATGACTTGGGGAGTGAGTTTGTTTTTATAGAACTGAATTACTGGGAAAAGAAGAACTTTGTTCTGAAGCAACAAACAGGGGCCAGAACAGATCAGATTGTTTGGTTAGATGGCTGAAGAGGATGAGGAACAAACAGGAAAAACATGAGGAAATGGTGGAATGAAAGAAAGCAAAACAAAAAACATTGCACACACTAAAGAAATACAACTAGGGTTTCTGTTTTATTTTCATACAATTTGTTGAATCAGGTTATATGAATTATGACCAATTGGTAGTTACATTTGGAGCAAATGTTTTACCTTTGCAGTTGCTGTTTTCAGGTCGTACAGGACTTCTGATTGCGTCCTACTTAGTCTATAACAACAGGCTTTCAGGAAGCGATGCTGTGCATTATGTTCGCTCAAGAAGGTACACTTATCTGTCCAACAAACACAGTTTTTGCTGAACCTCTGGACTTTTTGTAGCTTGCACACTAAGTGATAACACTCAGGCAGGGTTTTCCTGAGTGTGATGAGGCGAGTTGCTAGCTGAGATTGAGCAGCAGAACACACAAACATTAACTAGTTGACATGTTGCAGATCTTGCAGATATTGTGGAAACCGTACCCTGCTAAATTTAATTCGAATGCTTGTGATTTTGGGCTGATGTCAAGCCTGGAAAATACATTGTGTGTGTTTGTGTCTATGTGCACGCACATATGCCTGTGTATGTGGGTGTGGTGGGGTGTTGTGTGTTATGTTCTCATGTAGTAAATATTACAGAAGATCTGAACATGTGTATTACAGACCAGGGGCAATTCAGACTTCTCAGCAGGTACAGGCTGTGCTTGATTTTGAACAGCATCTTGTACCCTTCAGGATTATCTTCCCATCAAAGTGAGCTTTCTTGTTGTTTGTAGCTGACACATAGTGTTAATGAAAGATGATTTTTCTTTTACATTGTAGCCTATGCGACCTCAAAAGTGTAGTAGGTGAGAACAAGACCTGGAGTTATACAGTCACCTAGTGCATGTACGATATAAATACAGTATTACAATATTACAATATTTCTCGCTTAGATTTTCTGTAAGGCTTTGACTGAAGTTCTGTGTGCTATGAGACACAAACCCAATGTAGTTGTAAAAGGAACTTTTGTGCAGGATTCCAGGTGCACAAGAAGTGAATTTAAAGTGCTTTCTGCACAGACAGCATAACATGCTACATGGTTTTGAGGCCAGGAAACTGCGGCACATACCCAAAGTAAGTTGGGCTTGAAGATTACCAACGAAATGTTTGGTTGTCAGTGTGTACATATGTACGAATATAGACAGTCATCTTGTATGTTAATGTGTGTTATGCAATTATGCGATATATAAATATTCTTTACTTTGATTATGTTGCTATTAGATGGATGGAAGTATGTTAATAAATTGTACTAAAATCCACTTCCCACACCAGAGCTTATAACTAATAAACTAAAATTGCACATTCTCCATTTCCAAATGGTAAAAGAGACTGTATCTTGCAAAAACGAAAGAGACGTAGCCACCACTTGTAACAGTTCACATCATAATTAAAGGGTGGGGTTTTTTTTTACTGGGATGTCATAACTTTATGTGCATTTCAATTTTAACACAATGGAATCATGCGTACTACAATGTGCAATGTCGCTGAAATCGCAGCGGTTGGGGCGATTTTTACCGATTTTCGAAAAATTGTAAAAAAAAGTACACTTAAAGTTAAAAGTATCATTTAAACGTTGTTAGAAAGATATATTTAAGTAAAATAAGATTTTTCCTACCCGAAATCTGTCCATTGCTGATGCTTTGTGGAAGACCGTGTTGAATTACGTAACCAAAGTGATGTAAACACAGTCTTGAAACAGTTCCACTCAGTGGACCACTGACACGAAACACTCGCCTATTACAGCCGTTTGCAGCACTTGTAATCCATAATAAGTTGTGGAAATTATCCGTAAATGCCAGGAGTTTATCCAGGATTCAAGGCATCAACAAACACACAAAGAAACAGCTGTAACCCAGTGCTTGTCTGGCGGAGAAACGCCGAAGTCTGCTATGGCGGCAGGCCTTTGTCTCACGACTAAACATTTGGCGCGAAACTGGCAGGACAGATTTGAAAATGTGGTCTACTGTATGGTCTAAGGGAGGAAACTTGATAGAAAAATGATTCTACTATTGGAAACACAGTTACTTCCCTTGTCCGCAAATCTCTTTTGATGTAAAAATTCGTAAAAAAAAAACCAAACAACATGTGAACCCCCTGACCGTTAGGCTATGAACAGTAGCAAACTTCTAACGGAGCATACTGCCCATCCCGATGCCAGTGTGTTTAATGATCAGAGGACAGTCAGAGGTTGAAAGTTTTGAGTCTAGCTTTCAAGTCTAAGATAGATGGTTGAAAGCAATGAGTGACAGGTTGTCGTTTTTTCTTTAAGACAGGTTGTCACATGCAGTGGGCCTGTTGTGATGGGAGAATATGTTACATGTTTTTGAATGTTTAATCATTGTTGAGTGTAGATATAATGAATATATATGGACATACAGGTACTTACTGTGTTAGTGCTGGCTTTTAGAACAGTGTAGGTGTTACTTAGTTGTGGTGACCTTGATGATGATATAATGAATACAACTGCAGGTACTTGTGTGTGTCAGTGCTTGCTTTTAAAAGCATTGTGGGTGATAGGCACTAGGTTTGCTGACCCTGGTGATGGACGAACAGTTACTGACCTACTTCTTTGGTGGCCATCTTGTCACAGATTTTGGGTAGAGTCATGCCTATGATTATGAACATATATACAGCCAGCAGGGGTGTCGTTAAGATTTCTGAGTTTGAAGTTTTATTCAAGGGGATGTAGTGTGAACAGACAAACTGTGCTTAATTCGTGCATTTCTGATATTGTGAAAATTACTGATGCTGTTTTAAGTAGAAACTTTGTTTTGTAAGTAATTTTTTTGAGTGTTATTGAACCAATGACAAATGTGTGCACTTATACAGGTGTTGTACGTGTGTTGTGAGCGGCTTCTTGAGTTGGCTGGGTGCGGCCAAACCTTGTGGAATCTGCGTAAACATTCAAAGCGTAGCAAGAAAGACTCCAAACCGAAAAGCAAGAAAAACATCTCTGCAGCATCCTCCTTTCACAGGACTTCCCCACAGGAAAATGTACAAGGTGTTGTACCCACTGTAGTACCACATAGCCTAAGCTTTGAGGATCTGACCAACAAGAACTTCAAAAAAGTTCTCAACGATATGGATGCTGGCTCCATCAGCTCTATGTCTGCCAGCAGTGAATACCTCAGTTCAGACAATGAGGGAGGTTTAGACCAGGATGAGGACGAAGCCCAGGAAAATTCAAAACCTTCCTCTCATCTCCAGGTGCCACCTCTGAAAAAATCACCATCCAACAAAAAACAGGAGGCAAATGGTGGTAAAGGCGAAATTTCAAAGAAGTGTGGTCTTATCTGTCAGTCTTTGATTAAAACAGAGCGTACAGAAAATGTCAGAAAAAGAGCAGACGTTTTAGAGGTAAGAACATGTGCATCCATTTATGTGTGTGTTGGAGCATGTGTGTGTAGCTGCATATGTCTTGAATTGATGAATATTGATGTTGTGAGTCTTTTTAACCCTAAATTTCAAGCTACAAAAGAACTGTTCACTTACAACCCAGCTTTTAATGCCGCTCATCGGCCTTACATGGAAGCCGCCATGTTGCCTTGATGAGTGACATCAGTTACCCAGGCAGGGAGAAAGCTACTGCACCACGCAGCCGCTAGCGCTCAAAGCAGCATTGTCACAGATATCGGGAACACGCTTTTACAGCTGAATGCAGCACCGCGCTGACACCACACTACTTGAGCCGGCCAAATACATTTAAACTTTATAAACTCTTTTCTTGTAAAAACAAAACTGTATTGACCAAAGTAGTGAATTTTGTTAATATACTTCTTAGTAGAGTGTATTAATGAAAAGATGAATAGGTGCCCATGTTTTTCCGCATGGGTATGTCTGCGTGCGTGATTGAGCGTGTTGTGTGTTTATTGATCACTGAGTTTATTTATCAATATATGTATATTCTAATGTCAGATGAACTACGATTGACATATGTTCTTTGACATTATTTTTTCTTCTGAATACTCCCCTGAGGGTAAAAGAATAAACAAACTTGACTTGTTAATGACATCGCTCTCAGCTGTAATCGTCTGTTCTCACTCTCAGGCTCAGCTTCTGTACGGTCTTGCCTTACTGCAATGACTTTCATTGGCACACTTTGTACTGATAATTGTCGGAATGGCTCCTTTCTTTAACTTTTTCTTAAAAGTCGTGAAGCTAAGTGAAGAAGCCACCTAATTTTCGCGGGTGCTTTCAAAGCACTCCCTCGTAAAATGGTCCTCGCACACAAGGTGCGATTTGTGCCATTTCTACTCTTTCGCATGACTAGGCAACTTGGCGTTCTTTAAATTTTCAAGCCACTTTTTACAAAGTGCATAGCAATCTTTTGATTTTGCTGGATTCAGAATCCCAAAAAAGCTTTTGTGGCTTCCGTCTACATTAAACGATTTGCACTGTTCGTCTAAGCACCCGAACGCTTTGCACTGTGGCATGTTGAATGCTTCTGGGGAACTGACGTCACCAGACCAGACGACAGCAGCGATATTTTGCTTTCATTCGCGAAAGAGTGCCACAACATGGCGACGTCCGTGTGCCGTTATTTACCGAAATTAAAGTGTGCATTGTATGGAAATATATGTACCGATACAGTTTGAAATTTATGGTTGACAAGACTCACAATATCAATATCTATGAATTCATCTCAAGTTGCGCCTAGGGTTAAGCTTTCCTTTAAGTTTATTATTATTATTTTTAATGCTAATTAGACATGTTAAATTGTTGCAGCATGTGTGAAAATGTACTATAAGTAAAATGGATCTCAAATATAAAGTGTTGCAAATATTTGTGATCTAACCATCAAAAAAAAAAAAAAGACTCCATGCTTGTTCACAACCTAAACATCCATCTACTGCCCACACCCCCAAGCTGCATCCATGCATTTCTTTTCACCTGTAATAAGCTTTAGAAACTTCAGACTCAGGAGAGATGATACATAAAAGAGAAAGCTGTGGCTCATATCTGGAAGAATCGGTGAAGTCCAAATCTGGGAAATGACTGTTGTGACTTACACAAATGTGGAAGGGGATTTTCCGACATGCAGAACTTTCAGCCATACTTACTGTATTCAAGGATGAGGACAAAGCCTCGTGTCCTGAATCTTCTGTCAGATCCAGTGGGATGGGATGGGGCTGATGAAACGTGTCAGATTATTTGCAGAGCCATATTTAGTAGCTTTTCTGTCGCTTCTGATGTTCAGACCCAGCTGAACGTACAGGATGAGACTTGGGGGATGCTTGCACATGAGGAGGATACTGATGTGTTGAGTGCTGTCATGTTGGACTGGCTGGACCAGCTTAAGGTTGGCATTCCTTGAATGTTGAAGCCGCAATAGTTGTGACAATGTCCAGTAAGGTAGCACAGATTGTTATGCAAACAGCATGAATAGGAATACAGAATTGCTGACCCAGAATCATGACATTGTCTTAAGAGCGTAACAAAGCAGAACTAAATGTGAGTGGCGTCTGTTCTGGGAACACAATTAAAAGTATGTGTGAAAGCCTGAAATGCTTCACATATACAACACCAAAGAAGTATACTGAAGTTTTTGTACCAATAATGCAAGGTGCTAGGATAATGATATAGCTGGTCACATAAGTTGTGCGTGAATGCTGAAGGTTATTGGATTAATTTGGTTTTTGTAGGAGCCAGTGATACTCAGACAGGATATGCTCATCTTGTTGGCGAAGAAAGGAACTCCCATGGGACTGCTACAGCTGGTGGACAAAGTGAGTGCTGCGCAGCTATAAAAGGATTAAGTAAAAGTTACTACTGCTTTTTTTCTGCAGTGGTTTGTTTATTTGCACTGCACTCTGCTATGCAACCTTGGGTAGAAACCGTAGTGTAGTTGGCTGTGGTGATTCACTTAGTCTTAAGGTCTTTTCTTAACTAGATGTCAAAGGTCACTGAGCCTTGGTAGTGAATTCAGAGTTTGCAGGGTCGAAGCCAGATGATGCTAGCCATGGATGCCAGTGCTGCATTAGGATCACGCAATTGGTGATACCAGAGATCCAGCGGTCAAGGAATCATGGCAGCTCCGACCTCACCCTACCTAAAGCCACAGTAGCCAAAGAGAATGACATGCACAGCTTACTTTACAAAGTTGACTTTGGTAGCTGTTGCATTCAAATCTATCGCAGTAGGGGTAGATACAGTGTACATGCAAATGAGTTGTACTGCTCTCAGTTCCACAACGTGCAAAAGAGCTACTAATCTCTAGCCAATCAGGGGACACACTGCAGACATCACAAAGTCGGACTTCACTCAGCAGGACCCGCTAAGTGCTAGACCCCATTCAACCATTTCACGAATCTTTATTTTTGACTTGACGATGTCCAAATTTCAGTGAAGTGATCCTATGCTTTGATAGATTAGAACATGGCTTGAGCATCTCCACCCACCCTGGCTCCGTCCGTAAACTTCTTTTCCTTTATTCCTCCTTCTGTGCAGAGTGTCAAGTGTCTTTTGGAGTACCTTGCCCTGTTCGTGTCCAAGCTTTTGCCGCAAGAGAAGACAGTGGAGAAGAATCTGCTGGAGATGTTGCTGTCACATCTTAGTCAGCAGTATGTAGTGACTGAGGTAAAGTCGTTCACCCAAGACCCGCGTCCTCGGCCGGAGTGGTCCACCATGCCGAGCAGTGACAGCACGAAACTGTTTCAGTTCTTCTGCAAGCTCATCGATGAAGTGGTGATTTTGGATCCCAACAAGACCACCCCTAGGTGACAGCCACAGAACTGCCCGCGACTGCAGTACTGTGTTCGATGAAAATGGCGTTTGACCCTTTTTCTTTGTGATGCCAGGTGTCCCTTTCATTCTTGTGGTGCATGGGCTGCTGCTGTTGCTGCAGCCGAGGTGATGATTGATGCAGACTTTTTTCTGGACAAGTGCCCCTGCTGCTTTTTTGTGTGACCACGTGAAACAAGAACCATGAGCTGCCAGCTGTATTAACCGAAGATATTGGCAGAAAATATATTGTGCATGTAAACCAAATGATTGCTCATGTGATTTCTCGTGCATCATTAGTTTAGGCTGAAAGGTAGCAGAGTCCCCCTGGCATCAACAATTGAGGTCATCACGCTGATCACGGGATACGACAGAAGGATCCGGCACTTGTTGTTACAGATAGGAAATGTCTGAATGCTTTGTCACGTTGCCCGACAATCTTGGTTTTTCGAATGCTGATGGGCTGTTTTCTTAGGATAGTGTACTTCAGAGAGCATTGTCTCTGGGCTTTGGCAAGGCATCTGCATGTCTTATAAAGCTGGTGATATTGACTCTGTCAGCGTGAGCGAAGGTTTAGCATACTGCATGCGGAGACTAGGGCTACTGTTATTCCTGGTAACGTAACCTACTGGGAGGGGAAATGCTTGTTTGGAGCACATTTTGTTTTTCTGAGGTTATTTCACTTGTATTTTATCACAAGCATGCTTGTCCTTACACTATCTTCCTGATGCAGGTGGGCAGGATCAAAGGTGGGGGTTGGAAGAATGCTGGCGATATCACGGTAGCCACAACAGTCAGGAAATGGAACTGTTCTTGAATCTGATCTCTGTACCACTGCACCACTTGGAAATACAATCAATGCCCAGTCAGCTCAGCAGCAACTAGTTAAAATTAGAAAAAGCTAAAACCAGGAGGGAAAAACCCTAGCCCTAATTTCAAGACTAATTTTTGTCCTTTCTGGGATGTAAAAATATCCAAATGTTCAGATAGTTGAAAGAAATGCTAATTCAGTACCTTAGCATCATAATCATATTCTAGGATGTGATTGTTTACAAAAAGAAACAAATCAATTTTCAATCTCGATAAATAATGAATCTTGTCATATCTTCGCAAGTACTATGATGCAGCACTGGGTTGTCATTCGGCTCAGCTGTTTCAATTTCTCTCCACAGGCACCCAGCGCACCAGTCTCCGTAACAAGCTACAGTTACAGCTCATCCGTATTCCTATCTCTGCACCAGCTCTCACCCATAACTCTCATCCCTAACCCCACCCCCACCCAACTCCCATCCCAACTCACTCCCATCCCAACCAAAGTAAAAAAAATTGTTGCAACTGAGATTCGAACACCCAGTTTTCAGTTTCTAAGCCCAGAGCTCTAACCATTGAGCTTCAGAGCAATTCGATGGCTCCTTTTCATTTTAACCATAAGAAGCTGCGCCACTCGAAACGTCACAGTGCAAGCTTCTCATCGCTAGAATGAATGCAGGCTGCCGACATGGCCCGTAGCCAAGTGGTTAAAGTGTTGGGGCATCAACCATAACTACAGCTTTCGATTTGCAAAGGGCATTGTTCAGTAGTTAGAAGTCGGCTTTTGTAGGGATGTATTGACTTTTCTAACTGCCTTCTCCCACCCAACTGTCTTATCCACCTAGCCAGGTATTTTTAGAGTTTGTGAACGTGTCAGAGCTCAGGTCTGCTGCAAACAGGCCTCAGGAAGCTGGCAGATCCAAACACCCCAGCCACATCTTGATTTCTGTTGTAAAATGGAATTGTATACTCTTAAGAAATGTTCAAGACCATTCCAAAAAAGTGTCACATCTTGGAAGAAGTTCTGAGAACTATTATTTATCCACACACACCCACTTCAAACATGTCTGCAGATGTCAGCAACTTTAAATGCTCAAAGGCTATGGCTGGCATGCCGAAGGTGTGTGATAAACAGTTTCTTACATATTGAGAGTTTTTTCAATATGCTATCAATAAAAGCAAGATCATAACACACCAGCATATGATATTCATGTGCCGTGCTAGTTCTCTGGGTGTAAGCTGTGCTCACCAGATGGTCTATGAAAGGAACAACAGCAGGGAAAGTATGTATCATTCCAACTTGCCTGCAAGAAGAAAGTCAAGCAACTTTGACCTTTTGACCTTACTAAAGCCATTGCCTTGGGACAGGATAGGATGGCATCGAGACAAGTGGACCAAGGACTGCAGGTCTCTGTCATCATTTGATTGAAGTTGCGCTTCAAAGCAAACAGGAGAATACAGGAGCGATGGTGTGTAGAGGCATCCACAGGGAACCAAGGACATCAGTGTTGCTGGCAACACGAACGCAGTCCACCATGATGATGAGATCGTGGTGCTGGAAGTTGTTCCCTCTCTTCATCAGAATGACTTTGCTGTTGCATTCCAAAACAACAGTGCCAGACTTTCAGCGATCCACCACCTGCTATGGTATCCAAACAGTCCTGAATCTATTAGAACATCTCTGTGATCTTTGTACACAACAGGGAGTACAGTCCTTTTGCCTGCTGGGCTGGCTGCAGCAGGAGTGGGCTGCCATTCCCAAGACCTTCCTTACCAACCTGGCGAACTACAGGAGACATGGCCAGCTCTGCCTGGACTGTAGTGCGAACAATGGTGGACATACTTGTTATTGCCGCTCGGCAATTTGTGATTTTGTAATCTGTTCGGGATGGGGGTGATGATGTTCAACGGGCTGTAACCCATCACCAATGCATTTTCTGTCACGAAATGTCGAATTTTGTTGTTGTATGAATAACATGTTTAGAAAGTTTGAAGTCATAGCATTGCTAATTTATTGCTAGTGATAAGCACATTTTCAAAATACCCACCAAGCGAAAGAAATCCTTGGGTCATCGATCTCTGGCGTACAGGACCAGCTGTCTGGAACAGCCTCCTCTTGTCTATCCGTCCTGGTGACATTTCCATTGTTTGCGATGTTTGGTTTGCAAGTGCTTAACTCCAAGTTGGTTAAGTGCAATAGAGTCCCATTATCATTACTACACTGTCTTCTTTTGGCATGCTTATATGTAGCAAATGGCCCTTGTTAAACTTGACGAGACTAGTATGCATCTTCAAGCAGGTCTCCAGATGCTAAGGGTGGTTCTTTTCTTCATGATTTATGGACTTCATTATTCATTTTCTAATACCCCATTTTTGGAGTGTATGTTAACTTTTCACTGGCTTTCTTGCTAGCAGCAGCTTTTTCCAATCTCGTGCTGGAGATCTTCTGCTAGATCTTTGGTAACCAGACTTTGTGCTGTCTTGCTTACTAGCAGCACATCAGCTGTACTTCTTTCCTCCAAAGTCTGGCCTTTTGCTACTGTGAGCATTGTGTTGGCCATTACGCCTAGTGTTAGTGCCTTGCATCAGTTAGCTGGTGTGGTGCCATTATGTTTGGTGTGTTGGATCAGTGTGAGCATTGTGTTGGTCATTATGCCTAGTGTTAGGCATAATGTGATTATGCCTCTAGTTTGAGTTTACAGCTAATCAAACCGCACTTTTGAAATTGTGGAATCAGACTGTTGGCTAGGGAAACAGAGTATCAGATAAGCATGAAACCCTGTGGAAGGTAATACACAGTACTTAAAAGCAATGCTATGAGACCTCAACAATTCATTCTCCTTACAAGTGGTGTAACATTGCTGCCCTCCCACCTAAAAAAAAAATTGTTGACCTTGAAAAATAAAGTCTTTTCACTTTTGTATTGATCTCTTTTTAATTTGGTATAATTCACCAGGTGAAATCACCAGGTGATTGTGATTATGACTATCTCGCCTCACCATCTTCTACCGCAGAAGACAGCACTAAGCGGGTGGCAAGAAATTACAGAATGTGAAGGAGGAAGCCGATTTGAAAGAAAACGAAGCAGAGCGCTTGGAGTGAGAAGCAGCTCGTGGTTGACCAGACGTGTGTGTGGGACGAGTTCAGAAGTCAAGGGTTAACCCTGTGTGTCACACTGGAAGGTGATTGTGTGATGTCAGCGAGAGTGCCGTTGTGTTCCCGCTTCGACAAGTACACCTATGACGAGTTCAGCAAAGGAAGGTCTGCTCTTCTGACACACGACATGGAGAAGAAACCTTTCACCAAGTTGGACGAGCAGTGACGGCACCGTCTTTTGTACAGACTGTTGTGTAAACTGTAAACATCAGTGTGACAAGTGTTGTGGATTTTTTCGCGTTATTTTATCATTGTAGTGATAACACTGCAGTGGCTCGTGCAAGGTCTTTGGGCATTAGTGCTGTTGTTTGTGTGTAGCAGGTGATGGGAAGAGATTTGTGTGATAATGCGTAGATAGATGTGTGCGATGTGTATGACCCGGGAGCATCTCCTTGAAATAATAGTCATCTTTTTTTCTGTATTACCGAGTTGTGTGCACAATTCTTTGAAGAGACTGTGGGCTAGCATCCCATGAATGCATTGATGTATCGTAAGTAATGTATAAGTAATACCGTGTTTTATTTTGGCCTATCCATTTATCATCCTCTTAACATCGGTTGTGTGAGCACGTACATGACGACAGCATAAAAAGAATTCCCCAGGTAGAGATGACATCAAGGTTTTCACCAAGACGCTATTTCTCCCTGCTCGACAGAAATCTCCCTTTTATCTTATTAAAGATCAATGATCACGACAATTTTAAAAAAATTGTAAATTGCGGAATAGTACAGTATAAAGGAGTGGACCAGGGTGTGTGGGTGGTGGTGCGTTGCATCACAGTGTTCACATCAGATCTTTCTTACGATACAGACAGGACACCAGTAAAGTTATATCCTGGGAGTTCTTTCACCCCCTTTTAATTAATGATACAAAGTTTTGAGTTGCATCTTAACATCAGGTCTCACAATTCACAATAAAACTGTAACGAAAGTATCGCAACAAGCACGACACGGTCTGACGAGACATGTTGGCAAAAAGCACTCTCCGTGTTGTCCCAGCTCCACGATGAACTGTTGCGCCTTCAGAATAGTTTTCAGGCACAATCTATACAAATTACTGCGTATACTTGCACCATATTCGGCGGTACGTGGGTCCCTGTTTCACAAACAAGAAGACAAATTTCTAAATGCTGCAGGTACTACGGTGCTCAGCAGTTCTTTCATCATTAATTGCTGGCAGCTCCATCTGTAACAGCAACTCCTGCAGAGAGTACGGGTGCTGTGTACATGGCTCTGGCTGCTGGAAACGTTAGGGTCGAGTACAGAAGCAAGGGAGGTAATTTTAGAGGGACAGTGCTTCAACCTGGCGGTTATATCGCACTATGAGGGAATGAGTTCCTATAAGTTATGAACACAAACAGCAGATTATCTGTGTTATGCAGCGAAAGAAGAACCACCAGACTGATAGCTTGTTACTTGGTGCTTGTTTTACTTGATAAAGGTGTGTGTGTGTGGGGGGGGGGAACTGTGCTTAACTTGTAGCTCAAGCATTCCGCGTGTTATGAGGTTGTTTCCCTTTTCTCTACTACTGTATACTACAAACCCACTGACTCCCATGCCTGTTTAGACTTCCATTCTTCCCACCCACCTTCCTCCATCCACAGAATCCCCTATTCCCAATTCCTCAGACTCCAAAGACTTTGCTCGCATGATTCAGATTTTGAGGAACAGGTAGAGAAGATGCTCCAGCTCTTCCTGGCCCGCAACTACCCTTCCGACCTCCTTCAGAATGCTTTACAGACACCTACTACCACCCCACGCAGTCTGGCGCTTCAACCCACCACCCATACAGAAAAGGCTACAGCACGTCCTGCTGCGGTCCTCGCCCACCGCCCACACAACTTACCTGTCTGCAGAATCCTGCGCTCCAACTGGCACCTACTATCTAAATCTGATTCCACGCTTTTCCATGCACCACCACGTCTGGCTTCTCGTAGATAAAAAAACCTCCGTGACATCCTAGTCTATTCCAAATTGAGAATTCCCCTCCCCCTCTGCCGGCACCACCCCTTGCAATATTCCCCATTGCCACACCTGGTTGCATCTTTACCCCACCACAACTCTACACACACCCAACACCACCTTCACCACCACACGTCAATTCACCGGCACCAGGAGCCTCATTTATGCCATCTCATGCACCATCTGTCCTAACATACTCTACATCGGGGAAACAGAACGCACACTCAATGAGAGATTCAAAGAACATCTAGCAGACACCAAACACCGCAGAAACACACCGGTACCACATTTCAACAGCTCTCTTCACACCAGAGACCATCTGAAAGTCTGCACTATCTGGCAAATGAAAGGGAACGCCATAGATCGAAGAAATATGGAATCCTATTTCATATTGAGATTGGGCACCAAATCTCCTCACGGCTTGAACCTCAAAGACTAAGAACCTGCCCCGCTTTTCCCCTCCCTTCCGCCCCCAACCTCTCTGTCTTTATCCTCCCTTCTTCCATCCTCTTTATTGTTTCTGTTATTATTTTTACTTTTATATTATCTCCTTTTTATTAATTTTATCTATTTTAACTAATTTTATCTACTTCTGTTATGCTGCATACACTTTTTTTACCTCCCCCTTCCTCTTGTTTGGACCGCTCTTGACTCCCCATTTTTGGCCACTTTTGTCCCCCATCTTGGCCGCCATTTTTTCGCCATCTTGGCCACCATTTGACCGCCATTTGTGAACCAAGTGCATCAGGTAAGTGTTCACGTATAATTCTCTCGTTGTTTATGTTTAGTTTTTCGTGTATTTAGTTTTTTTTTGGTCCTTGTCCTAAGGAAGGGATAATACTCTGAAAGGTCTAGTGTGTTTTGTGCCCTTTCTTGGTTGGGATTAACTGTTTCCCTATCCTTTACCACTGCAAGTAGCAGCCATCCGCTCTAATCTTTGTTTCCCTTTGACCATGTATTGAGGTTGGAGCATCAATAGTAATACATAAGGGTTTCCACATGTGCCCTCAGCCGACCAAAATGGCGTAAGCGACAGTACATAAGGCGGGTTTTGTGCACAGTGGATTTCAGTTACCTCATTGTTACTGGAATTTAGCTAACTTTTAGAAGACGGCAAAAATTAAGGTAATAAAGAATTTATTTACATTTAAAAATCAGTTTGATTCCTGTCTGTAGCGCTTACAGTTATTTCTTGGGATTTTTACACATGCCGCCTAAAAGCAAATCGTCCAGCGCAATCAACGACCGCAGACAATTCAAAATGGGTGCCGTCTATTGTTCGGGGGATGGCCGAATGGAGTCTGCACAACGTTGAACTCCATCAAGTTCACTTATGGTTTCGAACCAGCAAGCTTCCACACGCTATAGTCTTGAGCTGTACCCGCAGAGCTATCCAGGCCCCCTTGAGTACATAACAGAGATCCACTGGCTTTTTATGGGTTCACCAGCTGTGAACATCACACTCACTGGCGAAGATTCATCGTTTCTACACCTCTATTCGAACGCACAGTTAAAAAAAAATCGTACGGCTCGTGATAAGCTAACGATAGCCATTGCAACTACAGAACTCGTTCTAATCTAAGGTTTTTGACCGGTTTGTGACAAAGCGAGCGTAAGAGAAAGAGAAGTGGGCTGGCGTGGGAGCGGAGATTACTTCAAAGACTCGCTTAATGACTCAGTACCTATTCAATACTTCAAATAATTGTATTTGTTCACTCGGATTTAAAATAAAGGACCTTCTGGCAGTCATATTTTTGTAGTTCCCGGTACCTTTCCTAAGGTAAACAGGTATAGTGTATATACCAACAGGTATAGTCTACATGACAAGAGCATGCAAATGTAATTATCGTTGTTGTCTCTTGCTATATATTCAATGCTGCTGGTGTAGATTGCCAATATAACCAGTCACAATTTTTGACTGGTGCTGCCTTTGATCCCTAATTCGACCCACGAACGTATTTTTAAAAAAATTACTGCTATTAGTTTCGCTTTTATAAGACGGCCACAAAACCCATACACAAAGATATGCTCGTATATGTACTGGATGCACGTTGTCTCATGCTGCAACAGCGAACGTCAGTGTGCGTGGAATCAGTGCTGACGCATTCGTGGGCATCACAGGAGGCAGCCAAACATAATACTGATATGACTTGCATTGATCATGTGACCATGTTATGTTGTAGTTTTTCCTTATTTTTAACACAGGCAGTTTCATTAGTTCTTATTTTGACAGAACACGGGCTTTACTGTACTTATGATTCTTTGTGCTTATTTTTGACATTTGTGGTACATATGGCATGTAAGATGGCGAAGAGAAGAAAGAGAGAGATTTGTTTACACGATGAAGGAAGACATTCTTATACACATGTTTGGTTTTTAGACCATTTTTACATTTGGATCGTTGAAGGTCGAGCGTTAAGGAATCCGTATTCCAGTTTCCCACCCAACTAGTTTCAAACTCCTAGGGAGACTCCCCAAGATGTGGGCACCTGGGGATACGAAGAAAGAGGTTTAGCCCCTGGATTTCTTTACAACTTGCGTTGGTGACTGATTCGTGTTAGGATATACCAAACGCGAAATCTTTGGTGCTGTCGTTACAGGTATCTGTTATCTTTTAATCAATAATTCATAAAAGGACAGTAGAAGTTCACAACATCAGCGACGAACTAACGTAAACAGACGGTAGATAAACGTGTGTATATCAGCTCATAGAAGCATGGGGTGGTGGAAACAAAAGTAGCCAAATATCACGAAATAACAAGGAAGACATGGGGATCCACCTACAGTCCAACGTGGAAGACAACCTATAATAACTCAAACAGACGCGGTCTTCCACTTCGGAAAGAATGTGTGTCAGATTTTGCTCTTTTTTTCTGGATGCACATTGGTCCGAAAGAATGAGTGTCAGATTTTGCCACTTTTTTCTGAATGCACATTGGTCCGAAAGAATGTGAGTCAGATTTTGCCACTTTTTACTGGATGCACATTGGTCCAGTTCAGAAAGTCCCTTAGAAATGCATAAGGTACCATCAGGGATTACGGACTTCTTGCAGTGACTCAGTCTGGTAGTACATGACAATAGTTGTGAAACCACCCCTACCCATCTTGAAACTTGAAACTGATAATTGTAGCAAGGTTATTTCAAGACGCAGTTAGTGACTGAGAAAGTACGAAACAGGCAAGCTGTGACGTTAAGGATTACGTTTCACTCACCTTTATCTTCCTCTCGCCAGGCAGCCTTCCTTCAGTTGTAGTAGGTACGACGAGCTAAAAAGCGTGCGCGTCCCAAACTTTGTTACATCTTCTACAGTTCGTTGCAGATGGTGACCGGCTTAACCATGCAGCTTATTACTTCAATCAATAACGTCTAGTGGTTGCTTGGGGCTCCTCTCTGTCAGGTGACTGCATCATTCGGTGGCCTATTGACTGCAGGGCGCTCCACTCATTTTTGCGAACATCTCGCTGGCATCTGTGTCCCTGATACCGCGGCGCTGCTCTGTCGTCCGGTCTAGCGGGTACGCTATTGTAGCAGCAACATCAGAGGTGCACGTAGGAAGCAACTATGTGGTTCACCTCCCCCCCCC
>SMGT01014168.1:154024-177211 GCA_004794575.1 Lanistes nyassanus
CCCCCCCCCCCCACTGTGCCGCTCTATCATCGATCCAGCCACATCGCTACTCACCTTTCCGAGGCCGAGACTTTAGAAGCACAACAGTGAAGAAAGCAAGTCCCAAGGTCTGGGCGTAAGCCTGAGCAAGTTTCCTCTCGTCCCTCGACTCATTCTTTCCTTGTTCTCATTCTTCTCCTTGTCGGCTGTGGGTTCCCAATTGTATTCCCCTCTCTCTCCTTGCAGTGCCTTCCACGTCACGTGATCTACCCTCTCAGGTGCCCTTGCCTTCGCAGGCGGTATCAGGCGGATGTCCATCTCACGACCTGTTGACAGGAGCTAGCGGCAAAGCTTGGGTTACTCGTGTTCACCGACCAATTGTTGCAAGTGTGATACTATCTTGCTGACACCATCCTGTCAAAATCTGGTGAGCACACCGCCTAGTTAAGCACCCCTGTTCCGTGTCATCTAACCTTTGATGACACATCAGTCGCAGCACTGTGCAGGGAACCGGAACCTGTCAGTTGTTCTGGTACACAAGTTTCAAGTTTCTTTATTCTTTCACCCTCAGAAAGTGTCAAAGAACACATGCCAATCGTGGTTCACCTGACATTAGAATATACATATATAGATATCAATAAACTCAGTGATTAATATACACACAAATAACACGCCCAATCATGCACGCAGACGTACCCACACGCAAAAACGTAGGCACCTATTCATCTATTGATTAATGCACTCTACTAAGAAGTAGTTTAACAAATTCACTACTTTGATCAATACACTTTTGTTTTTACAAGAAAAGAGTTTATAAAGTTTAAATGCATTTGGCCGGCTCAAGTAATATGGTGTCAGTGCGGTGTTGCGTTCAGCTGTAAATTTGTCACATAAAATATAATGGAATTCATCACCTATGTCTTTTCTGTCACACAACGTACATAATCGTTCATGCCTAGGGATGTCTTCGTGTCTGAGTTTGTTAACAGGGAAGTTATTATCTAATGTCCAGAATTTTAATAGCAGGCGGCAATGAGAAGGTGGTTACACTCTGAGATAGGGTTCGGGCTTAAATTATGTTTTGAGTATTCTGTAGTTTGTTTTGTGTTTAGTTCCTCCCACCAGTGTTGAATATGTTGATCTTGTAAGCATCTGTCTACTTTGTTCTTGAACCATTTATCTGTTACGTTTAAACTATTCTGGTTTAACCATAAGCCATTCAGTCCCAGTTCTTGCAGTAATGATTTAACCGAGTTAATAAAATTTAAGTGAAGCATCCCTTGTTTATTCAAGTTAATTGAAAATTTACCATAATTATTTCCACTGATGAGTTTAAACCAAAAAACAAAGCATTCTGCTCTTGATATGGATGCCAACAGGAAAGCGTCCACATTCTCCAAATACCATGCATGATGGAGTTGATTTCTTTAGCTTAAGTAACATAGAATCTTACTTGTAGTTTTGTACATATGTCAGTAACATATGGTGCCCAAACCTCACAACCATAGGTGAGGATTGGTAGTACCATTCTATTGAAAAGCTCTGGTTGTAAGTCTAGAGGTAAATGTAACTTATTAAACCCATTTAGTAATGCAAACAAGAGGCCCTACCATACAGATCCTTTTGTGAGACATTGATTTTGTTATTATAATTTAGAATATTCCAGAATGCCTTTGGATCCCTGATTTTTAACTGTCTCAGTTTTCTCGTCATCCAAATTGATGCAACCTAAATTGCTTTCTTATTTCTTTGATTGCTTTTTAAGGTCATTTATACGGCAAATCCTGCGGGTGTAATAAAAACTGGACTGCTGAATCCACTGGTATCAAACGTGGAAGGCAAAGCTCTATGGTCACAGAGCAATGTGTAATTTGGAAATATTGAACATTTTTAACGCAAATCTAAACGCAGAATGTAGAATGCTTATCATGTATTTATATAATCAATGTAAACAATGGAACGTTCGAATTCCTTTAAAACCAGATAAAGAATGATCTTTGACTAACCTATCCCATTGTTTACGCGATTTTATAAACCAAACCTTCATTTAAATGATAAAATTAATATATCACAGATTCTTATGACTTTAAAATGACTTTCAACTCACTGGCCATTTTTCTGTTGGTGGTTACATAAGTTAATAGAAGTTCTGGAATAATGATAACTTCATTATTGCTTATAGGTCTTGTTCTGCAATTTTGAGGTAACACCACATAATCAATAATCTACTTTCTTAGGTAAAACATCGTGATCTCTCACCTTCGTTCACTTCTTCGGGCTGTCCAATAGATGGCTAATGGTATTTCTACGCAATTTTCGTTGAAAATTCTAAAATATGAGTATTTGTTTTGCTCGTTAATGATGAGAAATGTAAATAAATAATAATGTTACTTTAGTAATACAAGTCCAAGGTTAAAATACGAAGCTCTATTGTACAGAGAGCCCCTGCACGTTCTGTACAGGCTGCAAACAGATGTTCTGTGCTTTACGAGAGAGAGAGAGAGATCCCTGAGAAGTGAACGCACTCCAGCTAAAATCATTTAGGCTTCAATTTCGAGTTTATCGTGCAAATAGCTCGGCAGCATTGATACAAAGAGGTGAGTTTACAAGCCACATTGCCAAGACGCAGTGCCCAATACAAGGTAAATGGAGCCGCAAAATATCTTGGGTTGAAAGAATTAAGTGCACGTATGTGGTTCGTGAATTATTTAAACACTATTGCACCCGGGCAGACAATATTTGCTTACTTGAGTAATGTGAATAAAGTTAATGCGCGCCCGTTCGACGGATATTGCATTGTTAGGCTACGTGTTTGAGTTAGGTTCGGAGAACTTATTTCCCTGTTGCGGAAAAACTGAAGTTCAGTAGTCTATGCGCAGTCATAGTTTGGCTCTGTTTATACTTTCCTAGGTCGAATTGCATACACCAACAAGTGCATTCGAGGAACACAGGAGGAATCTTGCGTATCTGAAAGACCAGGTGCAAAATATTTCAACCTAGACCGTCCATTTCCTGCAGCGGCAGGCCAATATGGGTCAGCCTATGCAAAAAATTCCGGTCTTCTTCGATCTAGAGAACTAAAATAAATATTAAAAAATTCTGCACTTTCGCTTCGTAAATTGGTGTAGAGGGAATCAAACAAAGCCTTAAATACTCCTTTCTAAATCTCTTAAAAAATTTTCGAAGAATAGAATAAAATCAATTATAGGGATAGCAGAAATGCATGTTGTATAGGAAAGACGGTAATCCTTACGTGTGATTTAAGAGTTTGTGTTTTCACGGACCTCAGTTTGCATAGTAACTCTAACTCAATTCTAAATCAAACAAAGATGCTTCACTTTCATTGCCTTAATTGTTTTGGTGTAATTTGTCTTAAGGGTTATTCATTTACTTTTAGTTTGAAGTAAGGAAACCAGCTTTAGTAATACTTTCGAGATATCGGAATAAGTGAACCTCAGTCAAAACCTATGGTTTGAAAATTATACATTAAAAAAAAAGTTTTATTTACAAGTACGTTGCGAATGCGCATTCTTGTACATGCACACAGGAGTTACAAATTATTTCTCTGCTATGTATCGTAGGTAATAAAAGACGTGCTACACAAATGAAAAGAGCCAACAGTACTTACCCAAAGCATATCAATCATATCCCACAGATGAAGATAGAAAACAGGGTAAAGAGTGCAGAGGCTGTGCAACCTTCAAACTAAAATCTTGGCATATTCCCCAAGGCTGTTGAGATATGTCGGATCGACGGTTCTCGATGTAAACATATTTTTCAGTACGGTATCTCGTCTGAACTTCTCCTACAAGGCATTCACGGTTTATTCTGAGCTTTAGGTATATGAATTTGTAAATACAGAATTTGTGTAGCCATAATCTACAGCAATCCGATAATCTTATCCACCTTCAATCACGCCTAATAGTATTCTATTTCAACCTGAACTTGCGAAATTGCATAGTGCAAGCATTTCTTTTTCAAACTGTATTTCTTCTAACCCCAAAGAGGTTTACAGTGTAACTAGTAACTAAAATACGTATTGAAATGGTTCTTTATGAATAACTTAGAAAATATTTTGGACTGACAGACCGCACAATATCGGGCATATGTGAAGAGAGTGGAATCAAACGTGTAAATGTTTATGTTGAAATAAATGTCCAGAGCAGAGTGTTACAAGTGCATGAGTTGATAAAAATAAATTCTTATTACCTCAGAGGATGTTATATATGAGAATAAAGCAAATTTATACTATGAAAATTTTACAATTTTGCCGATATTGCGATATACAATTGTGTTTTAAAACTTGCTTAGGGTTAATGTAAGGATTTTGACAAGAAGGTAATTTACATCTAGTGATGAAGTTCAATGGGCAGGTTATAAAACGGAACACTAGGCAAAAGAGCATTTGATATGATGCAGCATGAACTGCCAGAAAGAACCATCCAATCATAGTTCTTTCAAAATAAAAGCCACTGTCAATCTAGGAGGTATCATAATATTTTTTGAAAAACCTTAATAATCCTAATATAATAAAATTTATAAGCCAGGACAAAAAAGGAAAGGAAATAGTAAATAACGGAAGACAGAAAGTTAATAAATAGGAAAACTAAGCATTTCTAAATCGCGTGCTGTCGAAAAAAATCAATGTAAATTAACATTTAATTTATAATAAATAACGTATTTACAATAATAAATTACAATACATTTACATTACATAAAATTGTACTATAAATGTGACAGTGCTACCATTGCTTCTTACCCTTCGAAGATTCAAAAATATATAATATACTATTTATAAAGCCTTAGGAATCTAGATTTGAAGGTCTAAATATTCTGATCAACACAGCAGAGCATGTGAACATGGAAATGCATCGCTTTATTTCTTTGCGAAACAAAGAACCACTCATGCAGTACACGTAAAAATTCATTGAACTGGCAACGAACGTTAAATCATGCTCAAGAAACTGTAGAAAAAGGAAAGTAGGCTCGTATCCTCTGTTTGTCATAAAGTAATCTCTCGGTATCAAAGGCATGAGTCTGACTGGCATATACAGAACTACAGATAAAGTCGACACTGCAATTATCAGAGCAATCATGGGAGGAAGTTGGTTCTGTCGTTTATCAATGGCTTCGCTGCTGCCGCGAGAGAGATGTTTTCTGGCTTTTCGTATCGAGAAAATCACCGTCTTGATAAGAACTGCATTACTAACAAATATTACTGAGTGCGGCGCGATGTAAAGCAGGGTTAATTCTACCCAGAACCATACGGGCATGATAAAATATCTTACGTAGTCTAACTCAGTGGTTTCTCTACAACGATACAGTCTTTTTGAGTACATTTTAAAATTCATAACGTACAGTTTGTGTGCATGGAAAAGAAAGGAAAATACAGCCAGCCCAATTAAAAATTTGACTACTTTCTGACGTGTAAATAAAGCTTTGGTGTGATGTGGCCAAACAATGGTGATCGCTCTTTGGCCAGTCAAACAAGCCATGGCCCAGGTGGCATAAAAACTTGTAACGCATACGAGATATGCGGCTATTTTGCAGTCAACACCATCGACGTTTGGTTTGTAATACGCTCTAAGCCACCAAGCCCAAAATAAACCAACAATCAAATAAGTCAGGTCAGTCACAGCTATCGCTAAGAAAAATAAATAAACTGGAGACTTAATATTGTGCTTCTGACATGCTATAATAACGATGGCTATATTTCCGAAAACACCGACCGCCAAAATTATTGGTAAGACAAACAAGCGAATGATAAGATACAGCCCCGCCCGTATCTTTGCCATTTCCTCCTCAGGAACTACTTTAAGGGCACCAGCTTTCTCCCAGTACAGGGGAGTGGTGTTTTGAGATGCCGTAAAATATGTTTCTATCATCTCATTTGTAAACATGGTGAATGCAGCTGATGTTGGATCAATACAGTTTACCTTCTTATCGCCGATTATCTAGAAAATTGCAGGCGTACAGGCTTCAATAACATATTTAACAAAAGCTGCATATTATTCAAAATAGTATAAGGTGTTGTTATCTGCTGGTGTCTTCAACCCAAAAGATAGATGAATCACAACACAAGAAACAAAAGCAGATACTTCAGATTTTAGTTTCGTTTTTGCCGATGTGTACTGGGAGGCACGCAACTGATAGTGTTAAAGCATTTTCTCAAGGACGTAGTGAACAAGTGTGTTTTTCACACACTGAAATCACTCAGCAGTCTTATTGCGTTGAAATGCAATTCCGCTGTACATTGCACATTGCACACTTCTGGTTGATTCAAAACATGTTTTTCAAGTACAGTGCATGGATGCAAACGTGTTCGCTTTCCGTGAAATAGCACTCAAAGGTCAAGTAGCTGTTGCGATCACACCTGATGAGAAAGCTGTCTCGTACACGAGGGTTAGGATACATGTGTTACGATGATTGGAGTCACTGAAACCAAGATTTGGGTGTAGCTATGAGAGGGAAGCCTCGGAAGGCCTCATCATAAAAAAGGATGCACCCCCCCCCACCCCATTAACAGGTTACACCTGCTACCGGCGTAATATAATACTTGTGCATAAATACTCGTAAATCCAAGTGTTTAGCATCCGGCTACTGCTAGAGTATTTTTTTTAAAGCTTAGTGACTGTCTCGTCTTGTATTTGTTTCATCTAATGTCTTTTATTCTTCTTTCCTATTGTTTAAATCTTGCATTTCATATTTAGCACGAGCAAAATAAAATATTTAATACATATTAAATATTTAACAAGGTGCACGACGAGTTCTAGAAACCATCACCGACTCCTGGGGTTTCCTTTGATTGTCTCTTGCTGGAGACACCCGCCTCTATTGTTGAAAAGCATCTGAAATGTTGAGTAGATACTGATCTGGTCAAAACGAGAACATTTCCATGGTACTTCTTAAAAAGACCCACAGCATTACAGGTGTGTTCAAAGAATTATCACACCTTCTGATTTGAATGATTCAGTGGGGGTTGATGGATTTCACTTTTCTTTTCCTTGATCTCATTTACCTTCTATGCGAGATGTTTTCCTCTAGATGTTTGACTACATCCCTCGCGCCACTCACTAACTTTTATTTAACAAGTGTGTGTGTGTGTGGAGGAGGTGCTATTTCTCGGACGCACCTGATATCTGATATGTTTCGGTATGAGCTCAGCCATTTCATTTTTCTTTTTATTAATTCCAATTTATACGAGTTGTTGAACGTATTCTGAGATATCCTAAAATACCTCTGCACAATATCTAGATTTAAAATTTCATTGTTTTTTAATTCCACATTTGTGGGAGAACTACACCTTCCTCTCTAATGCAGTTTGGATATCCATGCAAATATAAACAAAATCTTCCATGGAACCCGAAAATCATTTACGGATAACGTCGGAAAGAGACAGCAGCACGTCTGACGGATCTGTAGATACTCTCCCAGATACTCTCCTAGATGTACGACTTTGTTAAGAAAATTTTCACTCGATGAATGGCTAGTTTGAGTTCTCACATTTCATGTCACATTATCTCTCACCCGAGACCGAAATATCCCGAAAAGATTGTCGAAATCGTCTGTAATTGTCTCCGAAAGGACTGCCCAATTAAGAAAATTCTTAAGACAGCTGTTCTAGTCATAGGAAACTAGGGCGAGGTGTGAACGGTTGGAAGTTCTCTTAAAACACGTGAAAAACTGTGCTATGAGAATGTTAACCTGAACTAGAAATGTTACATATGAGGCTATAGTTTATATCTTGATTTAACAGTTTCGTTAAAGCATAAAGTAAAGACTATGAACCTTTCTTTCATTTTCCCCATCAGAATAGTTCTACGGAAAGTGTTTCTACGGAGGATAAATTGTACCGTACCTTCTTAACAGCTGTTGCAAATAGTCACAAGACTGCAAGAGCGTGAGAGCTGAGCTATTTCATAAAAGCAGACTACTTTTATAAGGAGAATTCTCCCCCCATCCCACCTAGCAATTCCTACTTTAATTCTCGAAAGTACCCAAGAGGTTTTCTCGAAATAAAAGCTTGTTCATATTTTTAAACCGAGAGCTAAGTTATTTAGAAACTAATTTTGAATGTTTGTAAAAGAATTTCTTGTAATTCTACGCCGCTTGTTTGTACAACTTTACCAACTGGGAAACAGTTAAGGGAAAGAAAATGCTGCCTGGAAGACTATTTGCTCAAAATTCTTTCCTTTTATTTTATTTTTTTTATTACTGTTTTTCTATAAATGTTACTTCTGTTCCGGCTCCACGTTTTACGGATAGAACTCTTTCTTTCTTCCAGCAACCTGAGAATAACTGAATAGCTTTTTAGAATGTCAGAAGCAGTTTTAAAAGTAACACGCGCCCGCACACACACACAACCACGCACGCACCCACGCACGCACCCACGCACGCACCCACGCACGCACACACGCACGCACGCACGCACGCACGCACACACGCACATATACCGAAACATTGCGAACACGCACGCATTTTTTTTTTTACTAAATCATGAATTCACTTATAGCTACTTTGCTTCAGTGAAAAGATGCAGGATTTTTAAAGAAATCTTTTCTTTTATATCTATATATAAACATTTAAATTGTTTTTCTGTGTACGTAGAGGATTGTTAAAATAAAATTTACATATTGTTCTTTTTGAGTTGCGCACAGATTTTTCTTTTAACTCCGTCTAATTTTGTGAATGACTTTTGTCTGGGCTTAAAAGATATAAAACGAGACAATGCCACAGACTTTAGGGTTTAGTTTGCTTTATCAGTCTGTTTTACCATCCAGGACTACCTGCTACTTGTGATTTGTGAAGAGTAAGATATTGTTCAGATGGATAAAAAAAGTTAACATTTGAAAACTATATTCTAGAGCCCGCTAGGGGTTAAGGAAGTAAAGAACTAATACAGAACCAGATCAATTTATCTGAAATAACAGACTGTTTTCTGAGTAACTATTTGATTAGTAACGACCAGTGTTGGACGAATAACTTGGTGATTTGTGGTCGGGGAAGAACGCCACTAGACTCTCCCACGAGAAAAGAGATTTGACGGTAGTTTTTCAGTGGAAAAAAGTACACGTTTCAACCATTTGCAGATCGGCATATTTGGACTACGCAAAATTAATACTATTCGCCAGCATCTCTCAGTCCAGACCGCTAATACCCTTGTCCGTGCATTCATTCTGACTAGCCGTGATTACTGTGGTGCCCTGTTCGCGCGATGCTCTCATTACCTCCTGGAAAACCTGTGAGAGTTCAGAACTCAGCTGCGCGACTTGTTCTTCGGGCAAGGAAACGTGATCACGTTAAGTCATTGGTTCGTGTGCTTCATTGGCTACGGGTTCGAGCAGTTATCTTCACTCTCCTTTCGTTTCTTTTCTGACTCTACTCCTTCAATGATCTCCTCACTCCTTACATACCAGGCAGACAACTCCGGTCATCAGCAGCCACTCGCATTCTCTCACGGGGAACGTGCGTTCAGCTATTCAGCAGCAACACAGTGGAATTAAGTGCCTTACGACATCCGTCATGCACAGTCGCTGGACTCTTTTAAAAGCGCCTTAGAAACGTACCTTTTCCCAGAAATAGTTTTAATCTCTCATCAGATTATTCGGGAACTTTGCTGCTGTGATCACTATTCAGATAATGGAAGCATGTGTGTGTATGTATGTAGGATGTAGGTAGGTGGGGAGTTCTTTCACGCATTTGTCCTGTGTTGCCTGTACATCAATATTTTGTTCGTTGCTTAGTAATTTAGTCCTTTGCTCTTGTTGTATACAAGGTATCGTTTCTGTTGGTATTGTTTGTATAGTTTTGTACAGCGTATGTTTGTACATACATGGTATTGGGTCAAGACCACGGAGGGCGTTCACTAAACGCGGTGATGCGCTCTGTTCATAATAATATGTACACATTCTGAACACGTTGCTTGGGCCTATTGGGCGGGGGGGGGGGGGGGGGTTGGCAAACACGACTTTTTCACCATTAACTGCCTCACAAAAATGTCCCCTACTGGGAATTTGTGGATCTGGCAGGGCTTGGGACAGACATGGCCTGGAGTGCACAAGACAGGAGTAGGGTTGTCTTGTTCACCGACGTGTCCCGCCTTGGTCGGTCCTTTGGCGAGAACAGAATCCGGAGGTGATAGGTACAGGATGCCGCTGTCGGGAATCATGATAGGTTTACTAGAGGATCGATAACGATGTGGTGTGGATGACCCGGTTTAACATGCCCACAGAAGCTAAACGCCGGCAAGCTGTGATCCTCTTCTTACGGAAATAATTGGACATAGGCTTACCACCTTAATTCCTACTAATCACAACTGCTTAAAAAAACAGAAGGTTTTTTTTTTAACCAGTATGTTATCTTAAATAAGCCACTGTTCTTTTTAGGCAACTTGGTTGATCTGGCGATGGAAACTGCTATTTTCTTGATAAAGCCGCTTGTTTCGAATCTCTTTGTTAAACTTCGTGCTATACATTTTAAAAAAGATTTCGCGCTAATTACTTAGTTTTATTCATTAAGGGTTATGATTTAAGGCTGGGTTTGGATTTAGAATTTTGCGTTTAGTTTTTGTGGTCAGAGGCGTGATTAGGGTTAGGGACAAGTCGAGTGCTTGTCTGGCACTAAGTGACACGGCAACATGAGTACGCCAAGAACGCCGAGTCACAGTGACGTCATGCGAACCCCCCCACCCTGCCTAAAATACTTGTAGAGTGGGTGAAATATCGTTATTAAAGGATTATTGTAGCGTACTTTCAAAAATTGTAGCGATTTCTGAATCAGGTTTCTGTTTTCTCACATATTGTACTTTTACATAACATCAGTTACTTTTTATTAACATTCAGCTAATTAAAATGTTTCATTTCTAAAGATTGCAGTCAATTATCGATGTCATACTGATGCTGCAGTTTTCATTCAGTCTACGTACGCATGCTACTTCCACGCTTTTAATCTAATATTTCCTGTGTCGATCTAATTCTTCTTTTGATTCTGTCTAACAGGTTTCACTACTGCCACTTGTTCTGTGTTTTAACCATTACGAAAATCCCCTTATTTGACACGCTGAGTACTTAAGTGCACTAGCAAACAGTCACAAGAACATTTGTGCCCTCCAGTTTCTTTTTTCATTATTCAGGTTGTACTCATGTATTCGTTGTGTGTGCGTGCGCGCGCGCGTGCGTGCGTGTGTGTGTGTGTGTGTGGTCGTTCGGCGTTAGTTTTGCGTGATCACGTATCTACGCAAGCATATTTATCTATCAATCAATAATGAGACAATCACACTCAAA
This sequence comes from Lanistes nyassanus, assembly GCA_004794575.1. Classification (NCBI taxonomy): domain Eukaryota; kingdom Metazoa; phylum Mollusca; class Gastropoda; order Architaenioglossa; family Ampullariidae; genus Lanistes; species Lanistes nyassanus. The sequence goes on from SMGT01014168.1 coordinate 165,286, forward strand.
AAAGATTTAGATTCACATCCGAATAATTGTCATATATCTTTAATGATTGATCCTGGAATGTAGGGTTACATTACCATCACTGCACTGTTACAGTTTCTGTTATCAATTCTCTCACGAACTGGAGGGGGGAGGGGGCTGGATAGCTAAGATGGTAGAGGTGGAAGGTTGCTGGTTCGAATCCAGCAAGGATTATTTCCTGAAATTATACATTGTGTCGACTCCATTCGGCCATCTCCCCAAACATTAAGCTGCCTGTCCGCACTGGACATCTCACTGCAGCTATCAGTCGGGTGGTTCTTTCAGTACACATAACTGAGTAATAGGACCCCATCCCCTCTATAGTCGACGATCCTGATATGCACCCAGTTTGCAGACTCCAAAGCCTTGCCCAACCATTGATATGTAACAGGACACCGTCACCCAGTAATGTGAAATCACAGCGGGGTGGAAGCATCCGCTTCTATAATTAACTGCTACTTACCCTTCGCGACTACTACACAAACAAAACCTGCATCTGACAGCTACTGTTGCTGTGGTGATGTTTTCTTTATAGTACGCATTGTACTTGGAGAGCTTCTGAACTTTTCCACTGAAAAACAGGCAGTAGTGACAAGAAAAAGCTAACATTGTTTTGTTTTTAAGTCTCGCAGTACACGGTTGACGGCTTTTGTTCCTTTCACTGGCACCGATACATTTCGTTTGATTACTAATCCTACAAATAGGTTTTACTATAGCCCTTTTTTCTATTCTTAACGATTACTTCAAAACTGCGCTTGACAGATACCGCTGACCTGCTGGTGTTATTTATTGACAAGCAGTAAAATGTGACAGCACAAGCCGTTCCTAACGTAAACACAAATCAAGCATTTTGGAGGGTGTTGGTGGAGTCTGGGTGTTACGTTTAAGACACTTAAAAAAAACACGCCTCCAAGACTACAGCTAGGCAAAGGTAGGAGGGCGCAGACATGCAAGAAGATCCATGCAGATTAGGAGTCCAATAATCTGTCCTTCAGACATTGCGAGACCGATTTAATCAGAGAGCAAGTGTTACCCAAGGGAGGCGACCAGAGCTACGGCAGTCATCTTCCAGACAGCAGGACAGGTTTGTTGTCCCCTCTACAGGGAATGGCCGAGGAAAGCTGCAAGCAGCCAGCACCGTCACTGTCACTGACCAGACCATTCCGAACCCCCTGGCAGAGGCACATCTTGGTTCCAGGAAACCAACTGTCCGATCTGCCAAACGGAATCAAAGAGCTGCAGGTCTGGCTTGGGACAGGTACAGGATGCCGCTGTCGGTAATCATGATAGGTTTACTAGAGGGTCGATAACGATGTGGTGTGGATGACGTACTACAGAGTTGACATTCTGTTGGGGCATTACGTCATGGGACCAGCCGCTATTCTGCAATACGATACCAGATCCGCACTGAACAAGTGGTCAGCAGTCAGCAGCAGCCAGCCAGCCAGCCAGCCAGCCAGCAGCCGCCAGTCCTCCGCAGCACGCTCACTGGATCTTAGTCAGGCTAAGGGTCCTCCAGGGCTGATAACTAATGATAAAAGACACGAAACGTTATCCAATCGAGTATCACTAAGACTTGCTGGTCCAACTTTTGGACAGCCCTGTCAGCTGACTACAAGTTTTTCGTGTTTCTTCGTCAGGAGAGTTAGGAGATTCCCCTGTCTCTGAGGATCTTATAGGTGATTCCATGAGACAACGGGACAGATCGGCCGATACATGTATTGCTTTCGGTTTGGATTTTGTGCCTTGCACATGTTCTGATTTTTGTACATGGGGATGATATCTTTCAAAAGCAATAAATATTTGCTGTTCTCATTAATGATGGTAATAAAATTTGTTGGTAGACTTTAGCTTAATTAATAAATGAAGTGAAGTTCTTCTTTATTTTGTTTGCTATGTTTTCGCTACGTTCGTTTCAGAATAAAGCGGGTACTATTGTCTTAAGTGACCTCTTAAATGTTTTGAGCAGAATATTTAATGGAAATCTATCCTGCGCGATTCCCATAGACCAAGTTATTTAGGGTGTCACTAGCAGCTTTGATAGTGTGTGTGTGTAAATGCGTGCAACACTCGCTTGTGTGCTTAGCAATGTTGAGGCTCTGCGCAGAAAAATATGCGTTTACATTGAGAGGAAACGCGTAAAATCTCGCAGTAATGCATATTCATGCTCCTCAGCGTAAACGTACACTTTCGCGGCAGGACAATACTGACCGTACACAGAATATTCTATTCAAAACGATAAAACTTCTACAGCATTTCGCTTCTTTATTGATGTGGTCGCCAGGCATTTCAAGGGACATAGTTTTAGCAACCCGCTAGGACATGTAACATATAAGCACATCAAGAAACTCTGGACACGTCTCTTGATACACGAAAGAAAAGAACATAAATTTTGTTCAGTTTACAATCTCATTTTCTCTCCTGCACGCTGTCACAGCACACAATGCAGTGACAAACCAGACAAACATTTCCATCTAAACTCTGTTTACGGTGCGCGGACGGCATAGGGCCTTCGTTCTCCTCTGAATTGTCACACAGAGGACATGACCATGGGTCTGCTGAGTGCTAAAATGGTAATACCAAAGTGAAAAGAAACACGTGAGCGCTGGTTGGGTAAATAAAGAAAACTTAACCAAGCAAATATCTACGTTTCGAGGCACTGCCCCTTCTTCAGGACGACGAAAACTGAGGGAGAGAGAAAGAAAGAGATAGACGAAGTAAATGTCCAGTGGTCTTACTGGACCTTCATCTCTCTCTCTCTCGTCTCTCTCCCCCTCGTTTAAGTCGTTTTATTTGTTATCTGTTTGTGTTTTCCTGCAGAAGAGGCAGTGCCCCGAAACGTCAACTTCGTTCTCGTCTAATTTTCTTGGTACGTTTTCTTTGTTTTTCACAATAGTAGTAGATTTTAACAACTGAATTTATTATAACTGGTTGTCTTACGTTTTATTACGTACTTTAGCCTTTGGAATGAGAGCATCAAAGCTTAATATAAAAACTGGCTAAGTTTATCGAATTGCACATCTTCACAGTACTGAGCTTCATGATCTAGTCCATGGGTCAAAGCCAATAAACAAAACTGAAAAGGGTGTCCCCAAAGATCTTCCTTATATCGTGACACTGGCTGAACCTGCACATCAAATAACTTCTCAAGTGCTTCTAAGCTAGTTTTATTAAAGGCTTGGATTAGCATAATATACAGAGGAGCTTTCTTTCCACTGACAAGCTTAGTAGGAAATTAAATCCTCAAGTGTTTATAAGCATTAACAGGCATAACTACAACAGGCAAAGCCCAACTCTCCCTTATCTCTAGAAACTCACCTTTCGAAAAACACTTTTTTTAATCTGAATTACCTTTTATTTGGTAAGTAAACGGAATGAAGAAAGAGAGAAAGAAATTGCTGAAGGACCAGGCAGCAGGGCTTTGTAGTTCCCGACACCTTTCCTATGTTAAACAGGTATACTCCATTGGACATACGTATTTCACAGTTAATGAATTTCGTTTTTGTATCTTGTAATATACTGCTGTATCTTCGACTACTAATGCTCTGGACATGCCACAAGTTTCCAGTACTGCTACTACCTCGGGCAACTAGTTAGATAAACGACTATTATTTTTTAATGAATGCTAGTTTTCCTATTAAGAACCAGCTACAAGACACACATGCACGCAGGCTATCCCTCCCTTCTTCCCCCAACCCTGCTCTGTTTCATACTGCATACTGTGCACAAATCAAAGTTTTGTGAAAGTACTTCAGGGAGCCATGCCCCTTCACAGTATCGAGACCAGAATCGTGTGTAGAGGCCAATAACAGAGTCAGGGACTTCTTGCATACATTCGGTCTGGGAATAGTTGTGAAACCACCTCTACTAATCTTGAAACTTAGTTGATAATTGCAGAAACGCAACTTCCAGGCACAAGCTAATGGCTGAGAAGGTACACAACATGCAAATCACACGACAGTCATTGCTATCAAAGTATTTTACGTTTCGTCGTTGGTCTGTGGTAGGCCTAAATAGAGATGACCAGCACAATCACAAAAAAGGTAAACCTACACTTACTTCGCGCGTATATATGGACTTTTTTCTTGTGTTTGGCAGTAATTGTGTCAGCATGAAGAAAATCAGTGCACCATAGAGGTAGTGTGACAGGTTTTTCCGAACAAAGGCAATAATATCACAGAGATGAGAATCGGCGAATCACACTGACAGTCTATAGGTCTACATGGGAGGGGTCGTCTGTAGTAAAGTTTTCTGTAGATTACACTGAACCAGTTCGTTATCCTAGCTAAAGTTTCTCCGAAATTACCTCACTCTGCACTGTGAGTCAAAAATATAAAGGAGTAACACAAGTTACCTTCATGGAGTTAAATGACGGCAAAACAACTAGTCCAGCGGTGACAAAAATAGATAATTTGGCAGGAACTGAATCATTAACATATTAGACTTCCACATCCGGGGCATTGTGGGATATAGAAGAGTAAGTCCTAAAACCATAATTACTGCAGGCCGCAGGTAGATCCTTAATCTACCTTCTTTTCTTTTTTTCCTATTTTTATGTAGCTTCAGTAAAATGGTTTGGCAATAATAAATGATCTGTACTTGCGTCTCACAAAAACGCAGTTGTCTGCCTGCCTGCTTGTATTTATCTGCCTTTCTTTTTTTCTGTGCTTCTGTCCGTATGTTCATCGATCTTCAACACAAAAACTGCAAACAGAGAAGATTTTACATGGGAAAACGCGTTTTAAGTAGAAATAGACTCGGTGAATCCTCTGATATCAAACGTGGGACAAAGCTCTGGTGACGCCCAAAAATTTAATTATTCGAAGCATACCGAACAACAGGAGAAAACATGCTGTTACATACAAAATCAATGTTTATCGTATCTAATCAATGTTAGCATCTAAACGAATCCCCCGGTTAAAGTGTCGACACTTTCCGAAGTAGGACGTTGTGTGCTTACGTAACCAATACATGTAGGCTTAAATCACTGGAGCAAGTATCGATCTGCAAGTCACCCTTTCCATGTTTTTCGCTGTTTTATTCACCGAGTCTTCTTTTAAACCATGTTCCGCCACAACAACACTTAATCTTAATCAAGATCCCAGAGAATCGTTATATCGCAGGTTTTTAGTCGTTTAAAATTACTTCACTTGGATGGCTTACTTAAAAAATTTTTAATGCTTACAAAAATTGCTAATTTGCTTGAATTATTAGATTTGATTATTGCTTATAGGTTATGTTGTCCAAGGTTCTAGTAGCACCACACAACTCGTCAACTGACAATTTGATTTCCGAGGCAGAACGTTTCTGATCTCTCACCTCAGTTCATTCCTTTTGCTGTCGAATGCAATGCATAGACAACTGACATTATTTTTAGGCAAATATTTCTTTGAAATTTCTAAAATACTAGTATTTGTGTCCGCTCATTAATGGTTGGAAATGAAAACATAATTACCTCCATAGTAAAAATCTACAGCGAAGAAAAAGATGAAACTGGTGCAACGACAGTACCAGCCCTTTCTCTACTGTCAGGGATATTCGATGAAGTCTTTGATGCTAAAGAAGAAAAGGAGGAGGAAGAGAGAGAGAGAGAGAGAGAGAGAGAGAGGAGGCTGAAATTGAAAACATTTCACAGACTTCAAGGCCAACATTCCGTGGGCGAAGAAACTTAAGGTGATCGTTTATCTATTACTAACGGAGTAAGAAGATATGAGACCTTAAGCAGGTAATAAAAGGCTCATATTCTGTTCGTAAACTTAAAAGATGTTGTTAGGGTTTACAGCTATGAGCGTTTATGGACAAAGGCATTTCGGCTAGAATCATTTAATCTTCGGTTTGAATCAGGCACCTTAACAGCATTGATACACAGAGATCAAGATGTACGAATACCACAGTGCCAGGCCCGTGTAGCAGTTATGTAAAGTGTGAACGGTGCAGTATTAAGCACACGTAATTTGTGGAGTTCGCAGAGAGACAATATTTGATTAACTGGCTCATAGTAAAAGGGCTGACCATTGGATGGATATTGCATTGATACGTGCTCCATTTATCTGAAGCTTGGAACATTTGCTCCTCTTCTCCCGACAAACTGAAGTTCTGTACTTAGGCAGCCCTAATGGCATACTATTTCTGATTTCCTAGGTCAAAAGTGTACAGATAGAAAATGTATCCGAATGACAGTAGGAAATGTGCATATCCAAAAGTTATACTAAAAAAAGACCGTCCTTAGCAACTTATTTAGTGTAACTCATGCAAAGATGTTTCACTACCATTGCTTTCCTTGGGTTTTGATTTTAAGACCTAGACCTTTAAGTCATTTAGTTCTGGCTCGACATAAGGCTAAAAACCATTGTAATATTTTTGACACTGACTATATCAACCTTAACCCAAACCTATACCCTGCGGAAATGCTAGAACGTTTGGGGCTGAAAAGATCCAGCCACAGCTTCATATATATATATATGAAGAGAGTGCGATGAAACTTGAAAAATGGTTTATGCTGAAATAAATGTCAAGTGCACAGTGTTTTCAATTTATGGGGTGGCAAAAACAAAACGTAATTCTCTGATTACACTGAACCAGTTCGTTATCCTGCAAAGTCTAGGTCCTCCAGGATTTTAGTGAAGGATCAGCGGATTCCTGTGTTGGCATTTTGTGTAGAGCTCTTCATAATCCAGTCTACTACCAGCAGGAAGATGGTTGGTGACAACATGACCTGTCTCACCCACGTCCGCACTTCAAAAGGCTCTGTCATTTTTCCTTTATGCACAACCTAGCATGTGGAGTTGTTGTAAAGTTGTTTGATAATGGAGATGAACTTTGGTGGTATCCCATAATGTGCCATTAGTTTCCAGACAACCTATCTATCTACACTGTCAAAGGCCTTCTCAAAGTCTACAAAGATTGTGTAAAGTGGAGACTGCCATTCCAGTGACTGTTCTATAATGATGAGCAATGTTGCAATGTGGTCCGTGCAAGATTTGTCCTGGAGGACCTAGACTTTGCAGATGACGTCAGGCTCCTGTCGCACAGACAACAAAATGCACAACAGGAACTCTTACGTCTGTCAGAGGTAGCAGCAAAAACTGGCCTAAAGATCAACACAAATAAAACAGAAACCATGAGGATTAACAATCAGCGGCAAGGCCAAATCCAGCTGCAAGGAGCTGACATCAAGGACGTGGAGAAGTTTGTCTACCTGGGCAGCGTAGTAAGCAAGGATGGAGGAGCAGATGAGGACATCATGAGCCACATCAACAAAGCCAGGCATGCCTTCAACACCTTACGTCCCATCTGGAACTCCACAGCCCTTTCACAACAAAACAAAATTCGTATTTTTAACACCAACGTGAAAGCAGTCTTGCTTTATGGTTCGGAAACCTGGAGACTGACCATGACAACCACAAGTAAGCTCCAAACCTTCATCAACCGCTGCCTCCGAAACATCCTGCACATCAGATGGCCAGAGAAAACTTCCAACATCAGCCTTTGGAAGAGATCAAAACAGATCCCCATCGACCGAGAAATCAGAAGAAGAAAGTGGGGCTGGATAGGTCACACCCTCAGAAAGAGCTCTGATAACATCACCAGGCAAGCCCTTGACTGGAACCCACAAGGCAAAAGACAAGTTGGCCGGCCAAGACAGACATGGAGGAGGTGCATGGAGGTTGAAATGAAGGCAGCCGGATGGACATGGGCTCAGCTGAAGAAGACCGCCGCGAACCGAGTCCGCTGGAGGAGTGTCGTTGAGGCCCTATGTTCCCCGGTGGAGCAAACGGAAGAGAGAAAGAAGAGTTCGTTATCCTAGCTAAAGTTTCTCCGACAGTTGTTATTTGATGGACGGTGCTTAAACATAATTAACACAAAAGTTTTCCTTGCCATGCAATCAATGTGATTTTCCTTTAATAATGTTATTACCTTTCTCTTGTTATAGCCTGGTTAATCTGTACTTTCTGGTAGTTTCCTGTATATTTTGTTTAACAATGCGACTTTGTTCTTAAAACAACTGTTACCGGACACGCACGGACACAACATCAACAGTGATTGGGAATACGGAGATCGGTAAATGGCTTTCTTAACTGCACGAATGTGCGTCCTGGTTTGCCAAACTAGGTACTGTCTGCACAGTGTTACAGTGACTGGGTAATTCGAAGTAAGTCCTTACACGCACGCACGCACGCACCCACGCACGCACGCACGCACGCACGCACGCATGCACGCAAGTACGCACTACACTGACCAATTTCTACTCAACGAAAGCTTCACAATTTCGCCAGCAATGTCTTTTAGACAATGCTCAGAATGGAAATTAAGCACAAGAAGATCGGTTGTATCCATGTGTTTGGCTCCGTTTAACAGATTGGGAAAAATGCAAAAAATTTTCGTGTGATACAGCCTGAAAGGGACGGAGCCACGCAATCACAGGCCCTTTTATACAAACCCTTTGTAAGGTTGTAAAGGATGAAAAGAAATAACCTAGACACAAACATAGGTATCCTTAATATTTAATATAATAAATTTCCTTGCCGTGCATAAAAGGAACAAAAGGAAAAGAAATAGCAAATAACGGAAAAAAGAAAAAAGTAAACCATAGGGGAAAAATTATTCTCCCGTCTTAAGTGATTTCAGGAAATATAACATGTGTCCATTAGTAGGATTTTAATGTCTGCATATTCTTTTCAGCGGAGCAGGGCACGAAAACTTCGAAACCCATCGCTTGACTTCTGCACGGAACAAAGAACCGCTAAAGAAGTAGACGTAAAAATTTATTGCACTGCTAAAAAAAGTTAAGTCGTGCTCAAAATCAGCCAGGAAAAATAGCGAAAGAAACTGAAATCGTAGATCCCTCGTATAGAGTACATCAGGCAGCATAGGCAGAACTCGGATGGGCATCCAAAGAAGGAAATATAAAGTCGACACTGCAATTATCACAGCAGTCATGGAAGGGAGCTGTTTCTGTCGCTTATCAATCGCTTGGCTACTGCCGTGAGAGAGATGTTTTTTGGCATCTCCTATCGACAGTCTGACTGTCTTAATGAGAACTCCATTGCTGACAAATACTATTATGAATGGCAAGATGTACAGCAGGACTAATTCTACCCAGGTCCATATGGGCGTGAAAAAGATTCTTTCGTATTCTAGGTTTTTGGTTACTAAACAAAAATAATAATTATTCCGGCCTGTTATCAATTCTACGCCATACAGCTTGTGTGCATGGAAAATGAAGGACAACACAGCCAGCCCAATTAAAGTTTTGACAACTTTCTGACGTGTAAATAAAGCTTTGGTGCGATGTGGCCATAGAATGGCGATCGATCTTTGGCCAGTCATGCACACCATGGTCCAGGTAGAATTAAAAGTTGCAACACATGTGAGATACGTGACAATTTTACATTCAAATACATTGGCAGGGATATTAAAATACATTTTAAACCATGAGTTCCAAAATAAGGAGACAATCAAAGAAAAGTCAGACGCTGCTAAAGCTAGAAAAAATAAATATATGGGAGACCTAATATTGTGCTTTTGACATGATATAACGACAATAACCAGGTTTCCGAAAACACCGACAACCAGAATTATTGGCAACAAGAAGAAACGGATTAAACTATATTCTAAAGCGAATTCTATGAAGGTTCTCAACTCAGGATATACTAAAACACGTTGAAAAGTCTTCAGATCGTGGGGCATAGTAAAATTTTGTGATTCTGTGACACATGTAGCGAATAGTTCATCTGGACACATGTTGAATGCAGCCATTTAATTTGGACTAATATAATGAAGCATATTCGAAAGCAGGTTACCTATAAAATTGCAGGTGTGTATGCGTCAGCTACTAGTTTTAAGGTATTTAAAAAAAAGTTCAGGTCTTTGTAGGCGATATTCCTTAACCCAAAACATAATCATATAATAAATTTTCAGTTTTTGGAAGAATATGTGTGCTGAAAAATGCTGTACAGATGCTATCACAACATTTTCTCAATAACATGTTGAACAATGAATAAAATGCCTCGGTCAAATTGAAATTGTGTTGAAATATCATGCCTCTGTAAACAGATCTACGTTTCACAGCTCTAAATCGAAACACTCTCCTACCTTTTCAACTAGAAAGCGTGCTTTCCGTGAAATCTTCATCTGAAGCCAGGGTGATTTGTTCCAATCACATCTGATGAGAAAGCCATCTTACACCGCAGTAACGTTATCGGCTACCTGTGTTCTGTTGACTGGAATCCCTGTCAGCAAAATCTGGGTGTGACTATACAGCGCGGCATCTGAATTCAACCCTAAAAAAGGAAGCACTCAGAGGTTGAACCGATTGCAACTACTGCTAATGTAATCTTGTTCACTTCCACTAGAAGATTGTAAAATCGAAATGCTCAAAATCTGGTTAAACCTAGAGAAATATTATTTAATAACCATCTCGTCACCTCTTCGTTCTATCTCAAATGTCTTTTCTTCATTCTTATTGGTTTAGTTGTTTGATTTGAAGTCACTCTCTTGTAGATCCCGAGTTCACACAATCTTGCTTCCCACTCATGTACCAGCTTCTAGCTTCCGATGGTGTCAGTTCATGTACAAGGGTCGCTTGAAATGTCTCCCGTGGAGGTGTTCTAAATAGAATTTGCTGAAGTAGATGAACAGAAGGAAGTGCGGAACTCGATTCGGGAAGTTGACTTCGGCAATGTTGCACTCAATTACGATCTTGGAAGGGATCGAGGGGATGTGAACGAAAGCAAGTTGCCTGGACCACTTGATTTTCCCCGACCTGCTTGCTACTAGTCATCAGCCTGTCAGGAGGGGGCGCTGTAGACAAAATCGTAAAGTCAGCTTCTAAGCTCACACAGCACGGTGTTCAAACTTCGGCGAATTTGAACACGGCTTTAACCATCCAAATTTCCTGTTGGAAAAGTCACATCCAAACAGAGTTGGGTCGTTGGGAGGGAAAGGGTGGAGAAGAAAGAGATCAGGTCCCGTATGTTTGTAAGCTGTACCAAATTTATTCTCAAATAGCAGATTTTTTTCTGTCTTTGAAAACGCTGTTTCGGGGAACCTGGATTAAGCTATTCGCTCCTGGGACAACCGAATAGCTGAATTATTGCCGAATAACGAGAGGAAAAGTTGATTAATAGGTTTTTGTGTTTTTGCAATTCAAAGAACTTATTCTAGAATATCCACAATGACAGGAATAAGTCAGCTAGTTGGTTGTCTAAATATTTTTAACACTAATTTGCTTTGGCCTTAGTCTTTGCCTTAGATATGACGTAATGTAACCAGGTCCTGTAGGGCGACAGGCCTGCCAGGCTTAGCAAATTAGATCCACGATCATCCTACGAGCGTACAACCTGTATGATTATTTGGAAAGAAATTACCCAGTCAGAATATATATTGCCACTTCAGGATAGCATGCTCGCACTTTGAGCCAGAATAAAAAGAAAAAAGATGTTTTAAGGGAATGGTGGACATAAAGCAGGGGAGGGCAACCTGCGACCCGCGAAGGCTCTGTATAAATGTAATAGTTTTCATACTTCTTTACAGCTTTTGACTAAATGAAAAGTGTCAGAAATTAAGTCGAAAATCGGATTGAAATAGGCCAGAGCTCTAAAATACTAGGCTGCATATTTACAAGGGATGGGGACCAAGCTTTGCTTTGTCGCAAGTCTTCAAGATTCAAAAGGACATACAAGTCGCCCCATTGTTGAAGAATGAGTGTCCCGAATAGGCTTACATTGATCTGTCGCAGTTTGTCGCAAAAGTCTGTGTGGCAAAGCAGCTCGCTGTGTCGGAAAATAAAGTGGCGAAGAACCGACAGGTTCAAATATTGCACACGGCACACGGTACACGGATGGTTAAGGAAACTGTTACGTGTCCGCTATTCCGAAAAGGTTGCCCCCCCCCCCCCCCCCCCCCC
>SMGT01014168.1:187773-215113 GCA_004794575.1 Lanistes nyassanus
TTTCTATGACTACACAATTTTATGCGTCACTAACGTGTCAATCCTTCAATGAATGAAAGGAAGCTTACTATCAATTCAATGAATGAAAGGAAGTGAGACGATCTTAAAAAAAAGGAATACAACGAACAATACAGCGCTGAAGAAAACCATCCGTAACGTGACAGCTATCTTCTATATGCGCCTCCGCTGCAGCTGTACAACGGAGCTATACTCAAGAAGAAGCCACAGCCTTTAGATGCCAGGCAAAAGTTAGAAAATCGAGAAGAGCAGGCTTCAGTCTGTGTCACTAATAAGGTAGACAGTAGTGAGAGAGAAGAGGTCCTATAAGATAGCCACTAGACTATGGAATAGGTTGCATGGTAAGCCGGCCACCACCTGCAACGGTTTTTGTTCAACAAATAAAGTTTGGGACGCGCACTCATCTAGTTTGGCGTCTGTTCGATTGAATGAGTCCAAGGAGAAGTGGTACAATGTTTTTATCGGCCCATACCTTTTCTAGGGATAATGTTGTGGCAAGGAATGCCAATTACAGGCACACACAGAAAGATGTTTCGCTTCTGGATAGAACTGGTGCACCTAAGTTTCGTCTCCAGTGAGCATCTGCCATGTTTGACAGTCCGCTACTGAGTTTCTCCAGCATTTTCCAACACCCTTGGACCAAACCCGTCTGTCACAGATTTCTATTTCTATTGAGTTTTCCTTGCTGGTGTTTTCTTCAGCCCCGTAGGGAACAGTGTGCGCATCACACATGCACATGTAGGCATCCACAAGCCATGGCATTAGGAAGAAAAAAAACCTACACCATGTGATCTAAATATGAGTTGACACCATTTATACACACGATAGCGGCTTTCAAATAATTTCAACATACACTCAGGCTGTTGATGAAACTGTGAAGGATAGAGGAGTGAGCAGCAGCAAACTCGAAAGAGAACATAACAATGTCGACCAAGAAATAGGGAAGAGACGGACTGAGTGTAATAATATCAACTGCAAACCACATATTCATTTCATTTATTCCTCTCCTCCCTTGGACCTTCTACCATATGTTACACACCCGGGTACACGCATAGTGGCACTGAAACAGAAACCCTAACAACACCTGATAGTTTTATTCGGCCTATTCTTGTAACGAGTTCCAACTTTCCATCATAACCCTTTTAGTTTTGCATCTACCTGCATATTGAAGACGAGTCGAGTGTGGGTGTTCAGGTCCGAGAATCTGGAGGATCTTTCTCTCTCGCATTCAGTCAACTAAATTTTTTCCCTAACATCACCTTATGGACCTGAACACATCGCTCACCAACCTATCACTAGCCGTGTTACTGTCATGCGTATATTCCACTCTTCTTGCCTTTCACGCGCTAGTCGCTGGCGTTGTGGTTCACTCCGTGACACCATCTTCTGTTCCTCTTTGCTGAATTCTACTGGCCCTCGTAGCTATGGGCTGCGCTGAAAACGCTTATGTAACGTGTCGTTATTACGCTCAGAATGCGTTATTGGCTACAGCCATCTTTTGTTGGCAAGGGATAAAATTGCTGTTAACAATGCCCATGCAAGCCACGGTAGATCAGTCTCAGATTTCGACATCTGAAATATTGTAAAGTATGTCTTAGATATACCTTAGTGGGAATATTCCGGGGAATACTAGATATCTCAGATATCTTGTATATCCAGCACTGGTTAGAGCCCCAAGCATTATTAACTGTAAATGTGAAACTTAGTGGGTGAATCTTAGGAAGGTTTTAAAATGCCTTCTTTTTTCTTTTTTGTGCTTTCATAATTTATATCTACCTTTAATACTATATGGTTTGGCGAAATAAAACGATCTGTATTTGCATTGCAGTGAGGTCAGTATCAGAAAATTCACAAAAACTTAAATAAGGTAATTATAGTCTGCAAGTTCGCACACTCTGCTAAATGATAAGAACAACTTGCGCAGTTATAGTGTCAAAGACTAAGTACCGTGATGGCGTGATGGTGAAACTGCATTTGGTGTCAGCAGCCAGACTAAACTTGCGCTGTTCGATACAGAAAGCTTACCCTGTGCATTATAATCAGTATAGACATTTGGACGTTATAATGACTTCTCCGTTTCCGGAAGAAAGTCCACGGATCAAATATGGATTTAGCAACCACTTTTACCGTCAGCGGCTGAACTCTTAAAGTAATCTACACTTCCCGTAGTAGGATACTATGTAAACACATGTAAACAGGATAATATGTAAATACATGTAAATATAAATCACTTTACTGGATCAAATAACATCGTAAAGTAAATTAAAATGTGTGAGTTACCTTTCCCATCTTTCGCGTTATTTTATAAGCCCATCGTTCATTAAACCGTGGTCCTTTATTAAACTTTTAATATTAATCCATGTCGATGAATATCAAATAAAATTGTCATATCACAGGTTCCTGGTACTTGTACATGCCTGTCATAATTGACTGAGAATATACTAATTCAGTCGTTAAAAGATTACTAAAATTGCTAGAATAAATACGGCTTGATTTTTTTCATGTTCTGCAACGTTTTGATAACACGACACTGTCTATTGTTTCTGAGGTAGAACGCTTCTCATCTTGGTTCAATTTTCGCCCGTTGAATACAATATATAGACAACTGATAGTATTTCCACGGGATTTCGCATTGAGAATTAGTATATGCTGTCAGTATGGAATTTAAATAGGACGAGAACATTCACTCAGGTAATTTAAACAGTTTAAAAAACAATGAATCTGGTTTACTGACAGGACGTCTACTATACTGGCTGTGGCCGGATACTTTGTCCACTGTTTTCAGGTGAACAGATTTTATGTAGAAGAGTGATCCGAATGCGAATCCCAAAGTGCAGTGAGATGTGGCTACTCACAGAATAAGTTTGTCGTCATTTCCGGTGAAGACTGTGATGATGTGAAAAGAAAACCGACAGAGAGAACATCACGCAGAATCAGACACCGATTTGCCGTGACGAGAAAAATATGTTTTGACATTCTGCTTATTACTCATAACGTTTTAATTCCTCATACCCACTGCAACGTTCTGACGTTCCCATCTGAGAATTAAAAAAAAGTATCATAGGCACTTTCTTTAGTTATACTTTTTGGGGTCAGGGGCTTTATTTATATGTTCTGTGCCGGGGTGTATGAGACCTCCCCCCTCTACTTTTCTGTGGGCCAGCATCGTATGGGGAGTACCCATCTCGTCTGCCTCTCTGACTTACCTTCCCTGACCCACAATGTCAGGTATTCATTCACTGCTGGGTGACCTGGGGAAGAAGGTGGTGCGGCCGTGCCTTAAGTTCCAGAGCCCTGCGCTCTAACCACTCGGCAGTTCGCTTCATTCTTTGAAAAAAGGCTCAGATTTCTCACTCCTTTGATCAGTTTTGAAAAGCGACAGTTTTGCCTCAGAAATCCATTGTAAGCAAGCACGGACGTTAATAAACTTGAGTCGCAACACAAAGATTTCTAAATGCATTTCTTCGCTAGATGAACACCATCCTAGCTGGCCAGAACTATCCACGTGTGTACAAACTCTAATTAACGCTCTAAGGAGAAGTCAACTGTTATATAACGAGAAAGGTGTGAGTAATACAATGACAAAATGTGCCTCTGAAAACTTTACAGTTTCATTTGTGAGCAACAGACCGTCATGTAAACATTGTTCAACTGAAATGGAAAGTAAACCCAACCAAGTGAGTATAGCCTAGTTCAGTGAAGGGACATAACATCTAAAAGGGAAAACAAAATGGAAAAGACAAAACCTTTTATTGTTATACAGCCTGAATTGGAAGAAAGAATCATGGAATTATAGTCCTGTTAAATTAAAAACTACGTTTAACGTGAAGAAATTGTTAAAGTAAATTGTAAGACACGTTCTCACCCTTAACACAAGAGACAAGGGGAAAAGAAACAGTAAATAATTTAACAGACAAACGAAAAGAAAATGCAAGATAAAAAAAATATACTATTTGTAATTCTTCAGAAAAACAGTCATATCAAACTGTTATATCTATACAGAAAAAATAAAAAGTGTGAGAGTATTACAAATCTTTCTCCTCCTACAAAGAATTTAAAAAAAAACTTTAGGGCATAATCCTTGTTTCGGAGACTGGCTTTGGATGCCTGAATATTCCAGCCCGTAGAGCACAGCGTGCAAACACTGAAATACATCGCTTGACTTCTTTGCGGAACAAAGAACCACTTATGCAATACACGTAAAAATTCATTGAGCTGGCCACGTATGTTAGGTCGTACACAATTAAATTAATTAGAAGATAAATGTAATAAAATCCTGGGTTTTTCGTAATGAGTGTGATTGGAATCAGACGAAGGACTCTGATAGGTATATACAAAACGAAATATGAAGTCGACACTGTAATTATCAGAACAATCATAGGAGGGAGTTGTTTCTGTCGTTTATTAATAGCTTCACTGATGCCGTTAGACAGACTTTTTCGAGCTTCTCGTATCGACAGTCTGACTGTCCTAATGAGAACTCCATTGCTGACGACTACTATAATGAGCGGCAAGATGTACAGCAGGACTAATTCTACCCAGAACCATTTGAGGTCAAAAACATCTCTTACGTGTTCTAGTTCCCGGGACGGCACACACACAGCTGATCCTTTTTGGAATTCTTCAACATGATAAACATATATTTTATGTGCATTGAAAAGGAAGGACAAAACAGCCAGCGCAATTAAAACTTTGACGACTTTCTGACGTGTAAATAAAGCTTTGGTGCGATGTGGCCATAGAATGGTGATAGCTCTTTGGCCAGTCATACACACCATGGTCCAGATTGCATGAAAGTTTGCTACATTAAAGAGATATGAGATTGTTTTACACGCAAAGTTACTGATGAAAGAACTTTGATAAACGCAGCACAAATAAAGAGAATCCGACAGAGCTAATGACAGGAAAAATAAATATATGGGTGACCTAAGGTTGTGCTTCTGACATGATATAAAGATGATGGCCAGATTTCCAAAAATGCCAGCAATCCAAATTATATGCGTAGGAATGAGACGAAACCAGAGATATATGGACAAGTTTCTTCTGGACATTTTCACCTCAGGAAGTTGGGTTTCATACATTGCAAGTGTGTACAGAACGAGCGGCATAGTGGTGTTTTCTGATGCTGTAGAATAGGTTGCAAATAGTTCATTTGTGTACATATTGAACGGAGCTATATTGGAACTAATTATAAAAATATTGTTTATAAAATTGCAGGTATTTAGCCTTCAACTACCTATCTGAGCCGTATAATATTTATAATAATTTAATGTATTGTCGTCTAGAGGTAACTGACTTCAAAGATAATCACAAAATTGGAACAAAAAAATGAATAATATCCCATTTTTGTTTCCCCTTTCTGGAAGAATGTGTGTGTTTGAAAGCATGTTGTACAGATCTTTTCATGGCGTTTTCTGGATAGCGTATTGCAAATGTTTGTTTTTCACACAGTGAAAGAGTTCCACAGGCAAAATGTTGAAAAATGATGCCGCTGTAAATGGCACACTGCACACATCTGGTTTATTCAAAACATGGTCAGTCCTTTTCAAGTACAATGTGTGGATGCAAGCACATTCACTTTCCATGAAATCGTCCTCAAAAGTCAAGTAGCTTTCTTGATGAGAAACATCATCTCATAGCACGGACATGTTTTTCGATGCTTGTGTTCTGAAGATTGAAGTCACTGTCAACAAAATCTGGGTGTGAGTGCACGACGTAGTATCTGGAGGCCTAAGCTTAAAAAAGAATCCAATAAAAATGTAGTGTAACATATATGGACAGAAAGTTCGAATTCGCTGGATCCAATCAAATACAGTCTTACATAAAATATGCTAATCTATTAGGGTCACCACGGCAAAAGTTCCAATTTCCTGGAAGATCATACTGCGTATAACGCCCTTCCGTTACCCCCACCCTAACCCCCATCTTCTTTACCCCTTACATCTAAACCCCCATCCTTACGAAAAATCGCCCTCTCCCTCCACCCCCCCCCCACCTCAGGAAAGACCTTCGAAATAGAGCTCGCCATTTGATTGGCTCCAGTGAATGAGAGTTTTGCCCGCTGGGGACACTCTAAAATCCAAGTGTTCATTGTCTGTTTAAAACAAGAACTAATATTTTTTTCGTTATAAAAATGGCTGTAGTTGTCTTTAACAAATGTCATTCTTTACGCATTCCCATCTTTTTAATCGATTAATTTCAAGGTTTATCTGTTGTTGTCGCATAGTTTCTAAAACTTGCTTCACAGGCAATGACTCCTAGCATCTCTTGTATTTACGGAATCCAAAAGTAAGCATATTCACTGCACGATTTTATGACCTATTACCTACGATGCATTCAGATAGCTGAAGGTCGGATCGCTCAATACCTTCACACCACGTGTACCAGCACGCGCAATTCATCCCTGAAGATGTTATTCGCATACCCCAAACTTTTTTGTAACTTTCCGTTAAACGTGACTAATTTTTTTTACTGGACAATCTTTCAAGAGACAATCTTAGGAATTGAGTTTTTCTACTGCAGCTTTTTTTCAGTGGGAAGCTTAAGGTTGGTGCCACGCCAATGCTGTATATGTCATCAAAGTGAACAAGGTCTAAGAGGTACTTGTACACCTGATGTGAAACTTCTCACTCGCGTTCACCTAGGTTCCTTCGGTAAACAGCATTTTTTCACCTGTTGAACCAGGTTTGACGTGTTCTACGATTTTATTAGTTTTTTTTTCGGATTCAGAAAAGAAAAACACATCTTAACACTTTGTATTGAGTCGTATAGTCTCTCTGAATCCTGGTTGCTAAAGGCCTTCCTACACTTGCAATGCTCTCAACGTTGAGCGAAAACATTTTCCGAGCATTCTCNGTACACGGGCGCAAGACACCTGCAATATTTTACCCGCCAGATCGTCACATGATCATCACGTGTTCACTCTAGGGGCTGACAATAGTAACACTATGGATGATCACGAACAATTTATTCTGACCGCTGCAGCTTCTGAGACTGCATTATTTTCGCCCAGCAGTCTGAGAAAACAAAACGGAAAAGACGAATGTGGGTTCCACAGTGCATTGCTCGTCGAAACCAGTTGGGAGCATACGCGTACGTGTCTTCTACAAGAATATCACCACACGCCTCCACCGAAAGCAGACGCTTCTCAGTTCTTGCGAATGTCGCACGACAGTTTCGTAACCCAGCCGTCTCGCAATCGACGGGTAAACTTCCCGTACTAAATCTCTGTTTGAATAGTCAGGGGATGTGTTTTCGTATATGCTGGGATGGTGCTGCAAGCGATAAATTAACTGGAAAATCGTTTTTTTTCTGACCAGATGACTATCAGTCGAAGGCCTGACATGATCACGACCAGCGCTAGACCACACTGCACTAAATAGCAGGATTGTTTCTGATTGGCTGATACGCTTGCAACATTTTGAGCCCCTGCTAGAAAATAGCGCGGCGTGGTATCCCCTAAAATGTTGAGAGGCCTCCCTGCAACATTTTCGCTCAACATTGCAACTTCCATATATGGTAAATATTGCTGAGAACATTGCAAGTGTAGGAAGGCCCTAACGAAAGTAAAGCATCTTAACACTTTGTATTAAGTCGTATAGTCTCTCTGAACCCTGGTTGCTCACGAACGTAAAGCATCTCAACACTTTGTATTGAGTCGTATAGTGGATTTGTTTATGCAAACAAATCACTGCAGTTCCTGCACAGGTCATATTTCTGAGATTTTTCGTTTGTCTCAGATGCAAATAGCACAGAACATTTCAGCCACTTAGGAGAGAAAAGCTAAACTGCTTCAATTATTTCTTTCGTTAGCGTAACTATCAGCTCCACGTTAAGACAGGAACAGATTTTTAAAAACTACACTACACATTTGTACTCCTTCCTGTGTTTTCACTGTGTTTATCCTTGCACAGTTTTGCCCATGCCTTCTAGTACAAACTGTAATCCTTTCCGCTAACAATTTCACTTTTCGATATTTCTACAGATTAGAGACTTCTGTAGAAAACATTTACCCCAGATACTTCATTGGAGGCGCGTTTAAATGGAGAGGATTGGGGATGGGGGGGGGATCTGCACCATACCTGCCAGACAGTGGCTGCAAATAGTCAGCAGTCTGCAAAAGAAACCATTCCGAGTTCTGTCAGTAAAGCTGACAGCTTTTATTGAGTCTGCCTTGGGCCATCTCCCTCCTCTGACGCGAAAACACCAGTAGGTTTTTGCCTGGTATGCGTTCGGTAAGAAGAGCCTTTTCAAAACGGATGTTGTAGACTATTTAGGATGCAGTTTAGGATTCCTTCTAGGTGTAAAAATAGAAATCTTTCCAGACACACGATCTTGTAACATGATCATTTTCAAACCGAAATAATGGAATATGTAGAGACTTATCTTGTTCAAAACTTTTTTTTTAAAATCCTTGTACTGAGTTGAACAGTCTGTGGATTAAAAACCTAGCTTGGAAAATCTTTCCTCATATTTCAAAGCTTTCCCGACATACTCTCGGTAACATGATGCTTTTTAAGTCGAGGTAGTGGAAATTATTTTTTTGCTGTTGTAACAGAATTTCTTGTAATTCATTGTACCTATTTAAGTAGTCGCTAAGCATTTGTTGCCTTAAAACCTAGCCTGGAAAGACTTTCCTCGGAATTTTTTTCTTTTGCTTTAAACAGTTATGTCTTTTTAGGGTATTTTCCTGCTAAACAGAGCTTCTTCTCTGCAGAAAAGCTCAAAATAACTGAAGAGATTTCTATAAAACTTAAGAAAAGGTTTTAGCCACACACGCACACACGCATACGAGCACAAACACGCCCATCCTCCCTAAATGCGCTAACACGGTACCTATGTGCACAACATGTAAAAGCCAACCTAAATTGTTTCGAGCAAAAACAAATAATGCAAGAAATGTAATTTCTAAATTTGCGTTAGGATATTTTTAAACGTTTCGGTATATAGTGCATAAAATATACAGGTAATTTTTAGCCGAATTGCACCCTTTTGTCTTCCGTTTTAATTCGGCTTCAGAAGTTTTGTGCTTGGATTTAAGATTTGTAAGGAAAACGAGAAAATATCACACACACACACACAGAGGAGTGTTTACTTAGGTTGTAGAATTGCTTTTAGCTGCACTGTTCCTTTCACGACTGGGCGACCACTTTTCATTATGGAACGTGCATGTTGTCTAGATGGATAAAAGTATACAAGTGAACTGACCGACTGGTTGGCTGGTTCGTCTGCTGTACCCGTCAACAACGAGGAGCGTACGATGGGCGGGATGTCGCTGTATTATTGGACAAGACGAAGCCAGTTCTATATTGTACAGCCAAAATGAGATCCCCCTTTTTTGCTAGACTTCGAAAGATAAAGGTAATGAATGAATGAATGAATGAATGAATGAATGAATGAATGAATGAATGAATGAATGAATGAATGAATGAATGAATGAATGAATGAATGAATGAATGAATGCAGGTAGGAAGGAAGGCGTTAGATATTCCAAACCTGTCATACTGGTTATATATAGGAGGAAAACGACTCCCGTCACTTCTAATTTCATCCATTGCCAATTACAGCAAACTTCTGCTATCTGACAGTCCCGTTTCGGGCAATCTGGCGCCGTTGGATAGACGGCAATATAGAAACAGGACTATATAAATATATAGAATATATAGAAAATATAGAACTAGCCTCAGACACATAACACCAGGTAACAGCAACAGCTATTGCTATGTCTTACAAACTACCGTTTGTTGTGAACGCATTTGTTGGGAATATCCCAATAACATCTGGGAAACACACTTGCATAATATATTTTTTTGTCTGTGCTGATTGGGGTGGGGGTGCTGGGGGGGAGAGAATCTCGCAGGGAGCGGGGTAACGTCACGAGAAGAATCAGGGGATTTTAAAAAAATGTAGTGCGTTACGTTTTGCTGACGTCAAGACTCACGTGCAGTATAGATATATCAATTGATGTCACGTGCTCTGTAATAGAAAGGAGCTGATAGCGGAAAATAGAGTACGGATTTGACAGGCCTTTTCGAAACGTGCTGTTTTCTGTCATAAAATTAAGACGACTTTTCCTTCAGTGGTGTCATTGTCCCTCATTTGTTACATTTTCTTGCAGTTTCTTGATAAAAGACACAGATTTCTCACCGGTTGGATTTTACAAAGCAATAGTTTCGCATCAGAACACGATTGTAAGCAAGCATTAGAAAACGCAAGCTGCAACACTAAGATTGCTAAATGCCTTTTAAAAAAAACCAGGATGAATGTGCATCCTATTTCACAAAACCTGGGCATGTTTGTTATTAAGACGTCAGTCGTCATGTTACGGGAAAATATCCCAAAAGACACTGACCAGATCTGACTTTTCAGGAGTTTGCAAATTCGCCAGTAAGCACTACAGCTTGATGTAGACTGGTTTAAAACACTGATCAGTTCAAAAGAAAATTAACGCCAAAAATTAGAAAAGTCTAGTCGTGTGGCACCAATGAAAATGACGAAGGCAAAATTGATACTGTAGCACGACTTGAAATGGAAGAATCGTGCAGTTATAGACCTTGCAAATTACAGGCTACGTTTAAAAAATACCAGACGTGAAAAGGTTTGTAAATAAATGTAGTAATCTATGATAGAAGTTCTCAACTTTGATACAAGGAACAAAAGAAACAGTTAATAACACAACCAAGAAAGGAATTACGTTAGGGACAAACTATAAGCATATCTAAGTTGCAATGGTTTTTTAATATTCATATAAAACTGTCATATCTATACAGAAAATGCGAGATAATAACTAATCTTTCTTCTCCTACAAGAAATTAAAAACAATAAAATTGGTTTGTAATCCTTATTTAGGAAACTGGATTCGAATGTCTGAATGTCTCAACCTGTAGAGCACAGTGTGAAAACACAAAATGCATCGCTTGACTTCTTTGCGGAACAAAGAACCAATTATGCAGTACACGTAAAAATTCATGGCACTGGCCACGTATGTCAGGTCGATCTCAATACAGTGCATTAAAAGAAAAATAAAATTAGATAGTGGATTTATTTTAATGGGCTCAGTCGGGAGCAAAATAAAGACTCGCACTGGCATAAAAAGAACGAAATATAAAGTCGATACTGTAACCGAATCTTTGGAAGAGCAGGTACAGTCGTTTATTAGTAGCTTCACGGCTGCCGTGAGACAGACTTTTTCTAGCTTCTCGTATCGACAGTCTGACTGTCTTAATGAGAATGGCATTGCTGACAACTACTGTAATAAATGGCAAGATGTACAGCAGGACTAATTGTACCCAGAATCACTTGGAGTTAAAAAATCTCTTACGTATTCTAGTTCCCAGTACTCCGTGCAAAGAGGCATTTTTTCCGGGTCTTCTGAAACATGATAAACATATATTTTATGTGCGTGGAAAAGGACGGACAATACAGCCAGCGCAATTACAAATTTGACGACTTTCTGACGTGTAAATAAAGCTTTGTTGCCATGTGGCCATAGAATGGCGGTCACTCTTTGGCCAGTCATACACACCATGGTCCAGGTAGAATGAAAGTTTTCTACAGTTTTCTATGAGATTATTTTACACGAAATTACGGTGAAAGTGCCTTGAATAACGCAGCACAAATACAGAGTGTCCGATACAGCTAATGACAGGAAAAACAAATATATGGGAGACTTAATATTATGCTTCTGACATGATATAACGACGATGGCCAGATTTCCAAAGAAACCAGCAATTAGAACTATTAATAACAAATTAAATCGTATAATGACATATCGAATAAAGTGTTTAAATGGCATTAGATTCTCAGACTGTTGGAATACATTTCTAAATGTACTCAGAGAGTGTGTGGAGTAGTGATGTTTTGTAATCCTGTACAATATGTGGCGAACAGTTCATTTGTGTACATGTTGAATTCAGTTGTGTTAGACAAATACAACTATTTCTGATAAAAAAATTCAATAACATTGCAGTGTGTAGTCTTCAGTTGCAAATGTATCTGAGCTGTAAAGTAAAGTTTAACTAATTAACTTCAAACAAGGCCTTAATTACGAAATTAGAACAAAACGAATGAATATTTCAGGCTTAGGTTTTCGTGTTTTTCTGAAAGAATATGTGCGCTTGAAGGTACCATGTATAGATACATTGATGGCGTGTTCTCAATAACGAATTGCAAACATTTGTCACATAAGGAAAAGGTCCGCCGTCAGCTTGAGAAATGATGCCGCTGCACATTGCACTGTGATGATCTGGTTTGTTCAAAGCGTGGTCAGGCCTTTTCAACTGCAATGTGTGGATGCAAGCACGTGTACTTTTCGTGAAATCGTCCTGAAAAGTCAAGTAGCATTCTGGATCTATCGCATCTGACGAGAAAGGCCTCTCATAGCGCAAACATGTCTTCGGATGGTTGTGTTCTGACGATTAAAGCCACTGTCAACAAAATCTGGGTGTGAATACAAAACACAGCATCCGAAGTTTTAAAATGAATGATCCAGTACAAAGCAGAACGTAGGTGCACAAGTATACTCTAAAATCTACGTGTTCAGTGCCTGTTAAATACTAGATTTAATATTCTTCCTTATATGAATGACTTTCTCGTTATCTTTTCGCTCTGATGTCCTTCGCTCTTCATTCCTATCTTTTTATTTATTTATAGATTAGTCTGTTGTTGTCGTTGAGTTCATAGGAACTTGCTTAAGCATGTATCGGCAAATCATACCCAAGCTGGATATGTAGGGAGAGGGGGAGAGAGAGAGAGAGTGGGAGACGAAAGGAGACAGGGACGGAGAGATACGGAAAAGGATAGAGGGCAGTGTACCCAAGTGTAAACAGTGAGGTAAGAACGTGGGTGGCATAAGTACACAGCTTGCGTCTGTACGGTGTTCGCCAATGTGCGGTCCACCTGGTTTGGGTGACGGGATCAAACGAGGTGTGTGGGGAGTGGGTGGGTTACCCCCGCCTCTCCCCCGGCCATCTCCCTTCCTCGCTCCTCTGCGCGCGTGCCGGCCAGAGACCAGCAAAGTCGTGCTTGCTCCTGGTTGGCCGGACGCAACAAGCCGCAAAAATCACAACAGTTACTTCCTCGCATACTCCAAACGTTATATAACTTGTTCTTTACGTTGCACGTAGCTAAAATGGGTTTCTTCTGAACTGGGGAGTCTTTTGAGAGACAATCTTTGACCTGATCGCAAACCTTTTTGTTTCAAAAGCTTGTCTGGGAGGGAGAATAACCAAACCAATGTATGAAAAAATGGTCGCTCTACGAACTGTAAAAATCATAGCCAGCTCTGTTTATTTGCGGATTTCATTTCTAAAGAGTCTCAGCGATATATGAGTTTGTAAAGAAAACAGGCTTTATTTATATATCTAAATTAAAGAGAAAAAACAATGTCTTGAATACGAGTGCTAGCAGTGTTTTTCCCCTGTCATTCTTTTTCTCCATTTTTGCTTACATTTACCGTTTTATTCATTTTTTAAAAATAACAAACTACACTGTATCATGTAGAACATAGCCATCTTTGCTGTAGCTATGATATAGTGTAACCAGGTTCTGTGAGACGACAGGGGTGCCATGCCCAGTGAGTTAGCTCAATGATCTTTGGGTCGAACTACGAGCGTACACCCTGCATGTGTTTGTTCGGAAAGAAATTTATCAAACAAACAAACAAACAAACAAACAACTACTTTAGGACAACATGCTCGCGTTTAGGGCCATAATGAAAGGAATAAAGGTTTTATTTCAAAGAACGTTGGGCCTAAACCATAAGAAATTAAAGTAGAATACATTTTTGTTGGCTGCTCTGGTTGGCAGAAAGCGTTTTGTGTTACTGATCTTTAAAATTGACTGAATTTTTGGAAAAGCAGGTACTGAGCATTGTTTTTAGCAGTTATTTTCCGAACATTTAAAGGATGATGCCACGGCACCACTGTACGAGAGAGAGACAGTCTGAAAGGAAGTAGAACCCAGAAAACTAAAAGACATCCAATGATGACAGTTTCGCGAAGAATCTTCCGTGAGCGTTGATACAACTGGCCATCCTCTCGAACCAGCTGGTCCAGGCTGTAGACAACCTAACTTCCTGTATACCATCACTAGCCCTCATATTGGCTGGTCCAGGCTTTAGACAACCTAACTTCCTGTATACCATCACTAGCCCTCATATTGGCTGGTCCAGGCTTTAGACAACCTAACTTTCCTAACTTCTTGTATACGCCCAACAGTCCTCGCGAAGACTCGGACAGCATCTTCAGGACTCTCGTACCACGTCCCACGAATGCCCTTCCTAACATGTGGAAACAAAAAGAATTCGTAGGTGGAGAGGTCTGGAGAATAGAGTGGATGAGATACAAGCTGAACTCCCTCCTCTATCAGAAACTATCTTGTTGCAAAGTGCAGAGTGAGCCCGGGGGTTGTCCCGAGGCAGCATCAGTATAATGGACGTACCAGTCGGAGGTGATCGTGTGTATTTCCTCGATAGGTACAGCGATAGTATGCCCTAATCTGGCAAAGAAAGAGGCCACCATTTTGTTTAGCTGTGGTTCTTTTTCTTAATTTGGTGTTTGGGCGAATTGGGGGGGGGCACTCGGAAACATTCAGAGCTCTGCTGGTTCATTCATTTTTGGATCGAACTGGTACACCAAGGTTTCGTCTTCAGCGAGCATCTGTCATGTTGACTATGACCGTCCGCTGTTGTGTTTCTTCAGTCTTGTCCGGAACTATTCGATACTACCCTTATTCTCAAATCATGGGGTACCCAACGACCGCAATTCTTGTCCAGTCCAAGATGGTGATGCAAGATGATTTCACCTGGTGCTCTTCCAAAACCATTGGCTTTTAAATCTCCATGAGAGTGATTTGCAGATCTTCTCTTATTAGTTTCACTCTACACATCGATGTTCTCTGGAGTAACGGCACTTACAGGCCTCCCAGGTCGGGGTTCTAAGCTCCTCCTGCCCGGCCTGAATTCACTGTACCATTTGTACACACTGGTCCTGCATAGAGCAATCTTGCCAAAACTGTTGACCCAAGTTTCATAGAAACAGGTCACTGTTAACACTTTTTAGGCGGGAAACTGTAAAATAAATCATGGCTCGAACTCACGATTCCTTAGTTCAGTCATACAGTCTGGATCTTTCTTTGCCACAATCTTCAAGAATTGATTCTAAGACCCACTACCTTCTACTGCTTGAGATTTGAGGCCAACATCAACGTAAAGCAATGATTTCGTCTTTTGTATTATTGTATCATAATGTCACGAGTCTGAACCTACTAAACTTTCAGACTGTGCCTCATCAAAGTGAACAGGTCTGAGAGGTGTTTGTATATCCGATGTGAAATTTGCAACTTACACTCGCCCATCTTCCTGAGCATTTAAAAAAATGTTCAAAGAGCTTTGAGCAAATTTTTTTTTGATTTGTAAAAGTAAATCATTCTTTGAATACCAATTGCTTACAACCCTAAACTATCTCAACACTTTGTCTTCCGTCATTGTGGATTTGTTTATGCGAGCACACTAATGCAATTCTGGGTCAACTTTAGTCTGGAATGTTTTGGCGTCCTCAGAAGAAAATCATTCGAAAATGTCGGCTGCTTGGGAAAGAAAACCTGGACTGCTTCAATTATTTTTTTTGTCTCTGGAGGCACCAGCACCACTTACAGGAAAGAAAAGTGTTTTCTTAACCACACCAGAAATTTGTAGATCCACTTGTGTTTTCACTTTTGTTTTCCTTGAACTGTTGTGCCCACGCGGTATAGTAAAAATTGTGAAACGTTCTACCAGCTACTAATACGTTTCAATACTTTTACAAGTCAGGAATTTCTACAGATTACACTCACCACAGATTCCTCACTGCAGTCGCGTTTCATTGGAGTGGATTGGGGGAGGGGAATGCGTACTATACCTGCTAAACAGTGGCTGCAATTAGTCGTCAGGCTGCAAAAGCAACTAATCTAACTTTAGCACACAAAGCTGACAGCCTTTATAGGATCTGGTTCGATAAAACTATCCATCTGTATAAGTTCTTATAAGAAGACATTTTTAAAACCGAAGTTACAATCTATTTAGGATTCAGTAAGCGATCTCTGCCTTCCTTCTTCAAAATCTAAAAATAATGAAAAGCTTTCCCAGCAGGGTTTTTGTAACTTGATCATTTTGAAATCGAGGTTTTGAAATATTTAGAGACTTACTTTTTGCATTTGTAAAAACTTTTTTTGTAATTCATTGTAGTAGTTTGAGCAGTCGCGAAATATCTGTTGGTTAAAACAGCCTCGAAAGTTTTTCGTGAGGACTTTTACCTTTACCTGTAAATAGTTATGCCTATTTAGGCTCTGTTTCCTATTGAAAGGAATTTCTTTTCCTCTAGAGACATGCTAAAAATAACTGAACACATATCTTAAGAAAACCCCTAAAAAGTAATTTTACGCACGCATCAGCACCACATAGACGCACCCACTCACAAACACACCCTTCCGTAAATGTGTTAACACACGTAACTATTAGAAAAGTATGAAAAAGCCTAGGTAATTTGTTTTGATTTAAAAAACGCATAAGAATACTTTTAAACTTTTTCTTCGTTTGTTTTTTTAACTTTCTTATCACTCTCGGCACATAGGCCTACACTATGAAGAAAGTCTTACACTGAACGATTCCGGATAACTCTGCGAGCTAAAACAAACAAACAAACAAACAAACAAACAAACAAACAAACAAACAAACAAACCACCACGA
Organism: Lanistes nyassanus; assembly: GCA_004794575.1. Classification (NCBI taxonomy): domain Eukaryota; kingdom Metazoa; phylum Mollusca; class Gastropoda; order Architaenioglossa; family Ampullariidae; genus Lanistes; species Lanistes nyassanus. Next base: position 204,515 of record SMGT01014168.1, read on the forward strand.
TTTCCGGTAGCATTCGAAAGAAGAAAGAAGGAAGACATTAGAAACGTGTCATGCTGGCCAAATGCAAATCTAACAGCAAATACGACTGCATCACCTTTAATTTCATCATGTGTCATTTACAGGGAACTTCAGTCTCCTATCTGACGGCGTCGTTTGAGGCAGTGTGGCGCCGTTAGATAGAGGGGGGAGCTAGTAACGGGACTAGCCTAAAAGTCGCAATGCCAGCCCTGACACAGGTCCTGGTTAGCCTGGATAGCTCAGTTGGTAGAGCTGCGGACTAGCAGATGGAAGGTTGCAAATGATTATTTCCTGGAGTTGCACATTGTCCAAACTCCATTAGGCCTTCTCCCCGCACATTAAATTGCCTGTTTGCACTGGCCATTTTACTGCTGCTATCAGTCTGGTGGTTCTTTCAGTGCATAGCTTAATAATAGGACCACACCCCCCAAATCACCGCGAGGTGGAAGCGCTATCCCTTTAAATAACCAAACAACCTGACTGTTCGTCAAAATGACATCATGCTTCAACTGGGCCTGAAAATACTACTGCATGTACAAGAGGCGCCTAAATGCAGAGCTTAACAAAAGACACCAATCCACAAACTACACATTGGAAGAGCTTTGAGATAATCAAGTCAGGAGTTAAAACAAACAAAACGTTGGCAGTTCTGCGATCGTAAAAGACTGGCTTCATTTTCCTTTCTTGTGTCTCCCTGTCCCTCCCTGGTAGCACCGAGACCACCTCCACCCTTTTTAGCTTCTCCCGGCCACCCAACGGCAACAAAAACGAGGCACAATAGAAGAAAGGACTGTCGACAACTACCGCGTATCACGTGACCAAACGGCGCCCTCTGGCAGAGCCTTCAGCAGCAGCAGACACCATCTCGCTCAGAAACCGCCCCACTCCCTGCTCTTTCCAGTAGTATCCCTGAAATTAACGTCTTCGGGAATGACCTTTTCCATTAACCGAGACAGTAAAAGATAAGACCTATACAGTATCTTTCTTCCCCGACAGTTTAAGGGGACATAGGTACGCATCAGCATTTGCAAAAGATAACCAGATCATCTTCCATGCTGGGAACTCATGGCAAGCTTCCAAAAATCTCAATGACAATGGCAACAGTGACGAAGATAGTAACGGTGTGATTAGCAGTGATGATGACAAACAACAAACAATAATGTCTGTCTGTCTGTCTGTCTGTCTGTCTGTCTGTCTGTCTGTCTGTCTGTCTGTCTTTTCATGACCACCTAGACAGTGGTATTACGTTAAAGCCGTCAGCTTCTCAGGCGGGAGGTCGGTGGTTCGCGCCCCGGTCGTCATACCTAAGACTTAAAATTTTCCAACCTATAAGCTAGGGATGTTAATTGGACTTTTCATGCAGACTAGCCCAGGACTGGCTCGCATGAGCGTTCGTATCTCCGGTTTATATTTAAAGGTATACGTAAAACACACAGGACGAAAATGCCTCACGACTACTCTAATGACAGGAAGTGAAGATACGAGCGCTCGTGCAAGCCAGCCCAGGGAACAGCAGAAGCCAAATCCTACCTTTCGTAGTTTTCAAAATCGTTTGGTGTATCACGTTGTTGTTATTACCCACCACACGTTGGGGCCGCAGCCACGTCATTATGAAGTGGCAGTCGTGACACGAGTTCAGGCCGTACTGGGTCCCACTGCAGGCCCGCTCAACGGTACAAGGGAGGTAACCTTTGTATCATTGTAAAGTTCTGTCGTTGTTTCCCCTGCACTGTTTGAGTTTCTTAAGCATAGTTTCGGCCCGCCAAATATTAAAGGTTTACGGCTGACCAGGTCCGTTTCCGTCATTCAAAATGACTACTCGAGCAATTAGAAAAGAAAGTATGTGAACATTCTGTGAACTACAAGGCTGTAGTTGTGTGTTATTTCACAGTAGAACTATTCAGCAACAGACTCAAAGTGGAATACTCCTGATTACAGGATTTATTTACCTGTTTAAAGTGCGCAAACAGTGATACCTGGAATTTGTTCAATTTTTTATTTTGTTCAAACAGTGACTACATTTGCCACCAAACAGTAAGTACTATATAACACTTAAAAGTACCATATGCTCTTTGATGTGTAACCGATTATTGCATATCACCATGGCTTTTGTGGGTTTTCTCCATTGAAAGTTCTAGTATTTATTGGAAAGTTACTAAACTATTTCAATTGCTGTATCTGTTCATTCTGTAAAATGTCTGCTCTGTATTCTGACAAATATGAATCAGAAGATATTTCTAATATATAAAGCCGAATGAATGTGTGTGGTGGTTTGTTTGTTTGTTTTTTTTTTGTTATACAAATCCGCACGGCTGAACCGATCCGCACCAAATACTTTTAAGGCGCTCATCGTGCTTATTGACAGCAAACTTGGGAAGGTGTAATCTTTACGCTCTTAACCCAAACTGAAACAGCTAATGCACGGACTTGAGTTCAGTTCACCTCGGGATAGCAAATTGTCTAAACTTTGTGGCTTTTTTTCAGTTCACCTCGGGATAGCAAGCTATCTAAACTTTGTGGGTTTTTTTTTTGAGTTCACCTCGGGATAGCAAGCTGTCTAAACTTTGTGGCTTTTTCCCATTGAAAGTTCTAGTGTTTATTGGAAAGTTCACTAAACTATTTCAACTGCTGCAACTGTGCAACCTAACCTAAACTTTAGTATCAGTCTGTATGTAACCGTTTTGCCCATTTCATATCACAAAATGTATGGCTCTTCCTTCCAGCTGTTTGCCGTCTCGATATTTTAACAGATTCCTCACTGCAGATGGGTTCATCCGAGAAAAGAATCCTTACCATGCCTGCTAAATAGTGGATGCAAGTAAACACAAGCCTGTTAGTACATCAGAGCTGACCTTTGTCAATAAAGTAGGCTGTCTTTATAGGAACTGATATGGGTCACAACCACCAAGCCCTAAAAGCACTCGATAGTCCCCCCCCCCCAAGACCTGCGTTCGGTAAGACGACCGGTTTTAAATCGAGCTTCGGGACTATTAATAGACTTTGCTGGTACATAGTATCTGTAGAAACTCATGTAGTTAGACACCAGTTGCTTGCAAGTAATCGATACGCCATTGAGAGAACAACAGAAAAACACCCACCACACTCTACCAATTCGTTTCTGCCAGAGACAGTTTTTGCGCTTTCTCCGTACCTGCAGACAAGCCGAGAGTAACTGAGTGTATACCTGGAAAGCTATTCTGCTCAAAAGAACTGAAAGACCAGTGCAGCCTGCAAGCGTTACGTGATGTCAGAACAGAAACCGGTAGTCACGATAAAGCTGATGCGAGTTTCATTCATTTATGTAACAACCAACAACAGATTTAATAGGTTATTTTAATTCCAGCAGTAAGATTTCCTGCCACGAAGGACACATGCCACATGTACAAAAGTCAGATCAGGTACAGCACAGAATAATCAATGTCAAAAAGTCATGTGTCTTCCACTGGCCTGCACGTAAGCAAGACACCGTTGTTGCATGGACCGAGCCAATGTCCGCAGAGTGATTTCCGGGAACGCCTGCCACTCCTGGTGAAGCAAAAGGAGCAGCTGGTTAAGGCGACATAGCGGTGGGCGATTAGCCCGCAGGCGACGCCCTGACACCCGATAGGTGGATGCTCGGTCGGGTTACAGTCTGGTGAATTTGCTGGCCAGTCCACGCGAGTAACTTGCTGGTGCCGTAAGAAGGTGGTGACGACCCAAGCCCTGTGTGGTCTTGCGTCGACATCCTAGAGAATGGCACCTGATCCAATTCCCTGCAGCGCTGGCCGTACGAGGGGCTGCAGAATGTCATCCTTGTAGACCACGCCAGTGAGATCTCCTTGCACAGCGTGCAGTGGTATTCTGTAGCTCGTGCCCATTCCTCCCCAAACCATGATCGACCTGCCAACAAACAGTTCAGTTTCCCTCACAGTGGCATCATGATAGCCCTGACTTAGGAACTTAGCCCTCACCATGTTCACGACTTCGGCCTTTGACAGCAGTTCAAAGTGAACTGCCCAAGGATTATTACAGGCCTAAAACCAAGGAGCACAGAAATGTCAAGGTCTTTAGGGATACTTTTTTGATTGACTAGAAGGCATGATTGACTTGTCTCTGTCTTGGCTGGATATTTGAGGTTTAGGACTGTTAGATGCTCGTGTGAGTTTGATGATGTATGGAAGGTGCTGACTTTGAAAAGTAGAAAACGCCTCCTAGCGAAATGTATGTTGCATCGTCCTCTGCCTTTACTGGAAGCATTTGCTTTTAGTAGACCTTTTGCTGTTTTTGCTAGTAGACCTTTTTGTTCTCTTTTCTGGCAAACGTGTTGCTACTGTTAACCTTTGTTGGAATGTGTGGCTCGTGCTAGTCTGCTGTGGAAAGTATCTGCACTAAATGGCCGACTAGAAATCATGGAACGCAAGGGAGGTAACTGAGTTGGCGAAAATGAAGGCAGCAGTCTGGCGTGAGAAGTAGAGTTCCCGTCCTTGCCAGTTGATGGGGATGGATGGGGAGGTCCCCTCTGAGAAAGTGTTCGATCAAATAAAAAAAAAAGCCTACCCATCTATCCCATATAGTTAAACAGTTCTGTTTGAGAATACCACCTTTACTTACAAAGAGGAAGTGAGTATTTCATAGCTGACAGCTTTTACGATTTTGTACTGTTGAAGATAAATTCTTGCTCTGGCGATCACACACAAGCAAAGTAGTAGAGTCACGCGTGAGTTTGTGGTGGGGGTGGGGGAATGGAGTGAATAAAGTCTGAAAAAGGTGAGATCTTTTATATTGCTCGCAGCTCATGACACTCTGAGTGGCCAGCAAAATACCCGTAAATTTTGGTGTTTGTCCTGGCTTTTGATTTTCAAAAGTGTATGACTTGAATTTTTATGTACATGAAATTTCAAATTAGCGCGTTTACTAACTGATGATACGACAATTGTGACGTCACAACATTTAGGACATATTAATAATTTAGTACATATTAATAATATTAATATTAAAACTTGTTAAACGCTTTCACTTGTGGTTATAGGAGATACAAACAAATGTGAGTGAGTGAGTGAGTGAGTGAGTGAGTGAGTGAGTGAGTGAGTGAGTGAGTGAGTGAGTGAGTAAGGGAACGAGTGAGAGAGCAAGTAACCACTGAGGTGTCAGAACGGTATTAGTGCTCACGCGCAATTCAACGGCAGTTGATACAAGGCTGGTAAACATGTGTTAAACGTTCAAACTGTAAAACAGTATTTTCAGCCGTTCTAGACATTAACGTAAATACCTTAAACATTTTGGACCTAAGGATTCATGCAACATAATTCGTTTAGATTCGGTATTTACTCAGTTTACTTTCTTCTTTGTTTAGGTTTCATTTTGACTTTAAGAAACGAATAACTTCCGGTTAACTGTAAATGTTTAGATTTCTTTGCAGAAAAAACATAAGAGACATTTCACTTTTTATTTTTGAAATCAGCGCTTAAGTTTCACAGTTGTTGAAAAACACTTAAGGAATTTCACAACCACCGTAGGACCATCTGATGGTGCAGAATCCTACATAATAAAAAATACTGTTTTTCATGTCAGTGTATTTACTTGTTTAATTTATTATTATTATTTTACGGGTGTAAGATATGTTCAGGGTTTGGCGGGGAGTGTTAGAATTAAATCAAGGGCGATAAGGACCGTTATCCTAATGTCTGTCACATACACAGGCTATGTCCCTTTGCCACGTGTCTGGCAGAGAGGTTTAGGCTGGAACAGTTGGAACGTCGTCTTTATGCGGCGCAGCTAGCACCAGCAAAGCGTTCTGCGTTATCTCCATGTTAGCGGGATTGGCGTGGATCTCTGCAGAGCATAAAAACCATATGGTGCGTCTTCTGTGGTGTGTGATGACGAACGAGAATTCACAGGCACGAAAGAAGACAAAAAGCCGACAGATTAAGACATGCACTTATGAGAGAGAGAGAGAGAGACAGATCGAAGGGAAGACAGAGAGAAATAAAAAGAACTAGGGCCAGAAAGGATAGGAGGTATCAACCTGCCAAAAAAAAAAAAGTGTACCAGAAGGAGGAGAGAAAGGGGAGAGAAACACACAGAGACAAAGAGAGGATGGGAGTGGGGCGAGAGAGGAGAGAGCGAGAGAGTTAATCTTTCCAGAATGTTCTTCGGAAAATGCATTAACTGGGTTTTGGTTTCCCTGGATTAATCCTTTGTTCTCTCTGAACTGATCGATGTTTTGTCGTGACCAGCAGTTTTACGGAGGCAAACAGCCTCCTGAATTGTTCTAAAGTTTGCGAAGGGGTTTAAACGCCACGCAAAAATAGTTTTGAAAAAATAGCAAAATAGCACTTGACTGTAGATGGGTTCGTGCGCAAGCACTATGATCAGCAGAAAGTTCAAACATTTCGATTTTATTTTGGTCGTGGAAATTTCCTTGATATTTTTTTAAACGACGATTTTACTGCGGATATTATTGAACTCGTGTTTAACGAAAATCGGACGCATGCAATTTAATAATTATAATAGAGCGTTACAGTGCAGTTTCTAAGTCGTCTTGGATGAGCAATCTTTAGTTTTAGGTTTACAGCAGCGGAACAACAGCCTGGAAGCTGTGCTTTCATGTTAGGGTCTCTGGAATTTACTGTTTTCCCTTTGCGTTAGGGTTGACTTTGCTGTCGGCGTTGCTGACGTGGTCCTGACGTCATCGTATGTCAGTTTACTGTGGCGTCTTCAAATAAAACCTATTCTTGAACCGACAAAGGCGCGGCCCACCTCACACAAGCTGGCCGTGTATTGTAAGGAATCAAATTGAATACAGCTCCGGTAATGCTTTTTGTGTCGTTAAGTCAACAGCAACCTTTAGAACTTTATCTTACAGATAACCCTCCGATGCCGACAATCGATGTATCTTTTGACTCGAGGCAGATAACCACGGCAACACAATTTCTGCCTTGATGTGCAGCCTGTTGTTGTACCGAACCCTGGAGGCTAAATTCACATCCAGCTAAACCTGGCTTCTCAATTTGTCTACACCACGTCCTGTTTCGAATTATGGTATCTGCTGGTGCAATCAAGCATGCCCACATGCACAGGCAGACAGATTTTCTTAAACAGAAACACGCGCGCTGACCCACCTTCCACTCTGTCTCACATTGATTCTTCCATAAAAATGCATACATAAATGTACATATGCACACAGGCACCTAGACCCTCAGTCATTTACACAAGTGCGAACCCCTATCCCGCGATCATTCACATAGAAATTTTGTTTTTACCAACGGATCTTACAGAAATATCATTGTCAGATTTTTTCAGCGACATAGCTGTAATCACTTCCGTGTGGTGCATGAAAAACGGATGTACACTTCATACCCCTGAAAGACGCCATCTTGTTGCAACCATCAAGCTTGATAAGAAATACATGTAAGGACCTAAAGGTGCGTCTTTTACCGTTTGAAAGAGAAACAGAAAAAAATTCCAATACTAAATTAGTACAAACCACACACACGAGAAGAAACAAACAAGCCAGGAAACCCTTGTAAACAAGTAGCACGTTAATTTCAATCACAAATTTTTCGTTGCATTCTAAGCTGTGCAGATATAAGGGTGAACACGAGAGGGACTACGCAGTGAATGCTTTTAGTCGTAGATACGTACAATCCCATTACATTTATAGCAGTACGTCAAATTCTAGCAGAGAATTCACTCCCATCCCTCCCAGAGAGAGAGAGAGAGAGAAAGAAAAATGTTTTGTTCTTGTTGCGAAGAGACCGAACTCAGGTGCTCGGATGATCTGGCACAATATGTTGTCTTCGGCTGAATTCTGATATACGAGTGTATATAAATAATTTGTAACATTAAGTTATGTAATTTTTGATCAGAATGACAAACGAGAAAGGAACGATGGTATCTGGAACTTTTATAACAGTCCATCCCTTGGCAAGATGCCCATGGCTATTAGAAATTTCTCACACTGTTCCTGCGACCTGAATGAAAGCAGTGGTAAGGAATTACTCTTGCTGTCTGTAGCGAAAAATAAAAAGATTTCATGAGATCGCATGGGAACTTAGAAGCAGGCACAAACAATCTCTACAGACTCGTTAAGAAGTTGCGAGGAACATTTCTGGATCAACATAGGACGAAAATACGTTCTGCAGACGCGCAGGCCTAGATTAATTCGATATCACGGATTTCTTCCTCCTTCGTCACAGCGTGCGGGCCGGGCAATAGTTTCTCAGTCATATCGAGCCCTGCTCACGCTGCTTCTGTCATAACAACTCTGGTGTGTCCCTGACACCGACGCACGCCTCTGGAGCATAGAGCGGAACTTCCGCCGGAAGGTGACGTTGCACAGTGGGTACAGGAAAGGGTTGAGAGTGGAGTTGAGGTAACCCACCCAGGTGGCAGCTGTCAGCAGTCCGGGCTCGATGCAATCGTCGCAGAAGGCCACGACGAGGAAAAGGATGAAGTAGGGCAGGAAGCACAGCGTGAAGGCGCCCATGATGACCCCCAGCTGCCTGGCGGCCTTGATCTCCTTGGTCAGGAACGAGCTGACCCGGAAGTTCTTGATGCGGTGACGCAGGTTGATCATGGGGCCGGTCAGACGCCGGTCGCGCTCGTCACGCAGCACAAAAATGTCGCCTTTGCCGACGTCGGAATCGCTGATGTCGTCGTTGTCGCTGCCCAGGCACCTGTCGTCGCCGAGGGTAACGTCCCCTGGCTCTCGCCCCGCCATGGCGCTGGCCACCGTCTGGTCGATGAGGTTCTCGGCCAGCCTCATGCGTCGCAGGCCACTCACCAGCGAGTAGCTGTCGGCGTGGTTCTGGTGTCGGAAGGCCACGCCTCGGCGGCTGTCGTCGAAGGTGGAGCCAGACGAACTCGTGGGCGTGGTGGACGAAGAGTCTTCTCCCCTGAACAGCACGTCAGCGCGCGCCATGCCCAGCAGGGAAGAATCGCACGCGGATTTTGAACGCAGTTCTCTTCCAAGCGACGGCGCCATGTCGACCAGGTCTGCCGGCTTCAGCTTCGAGTGACCGTCTGAGTTGCCGAACGCGAAACGGATGCAACTGGCGGAGCTGATCCGCTTGTACAGAACGTCGTCCAGAACACCACTGCTAGAACTCCTGAAAGCAGCACCCAGCCTCACGGCCTCGGGAACATCCTCCTCGAAGTTCCCCACGCTGAAGGACCCGGGGCACGTGGCGAACCCCACGGCTCCTCGGTAAGAAGTTCGATGACGATCGCTGGGGAGCCCTGTTCTAGAAAGAGGGAGACACCTCCTGGTCACGTGATCTTCGTAGAAATAGCGCTCCAGTTTCTCTGTCTGCGGGTCCAGCACGTTCTCGTCGTAAATGTACTCAACTTTACGCAAACCCGGCCTCATCGAGGATGACAGTAGGGGCGATGAGGTTTCCCTGGTGCCCAGCACGGGTCGCCTGGAGTTGCCCAGTCGCAGGTTCCGGCACCCAGTGCCCGAGGCCGAGCTGTTCTGCTTGGGTCGGGCACCATTCTGCCGCACTCTGCTGGACCCCATGCTGCTGTTGCTGCCGCTGCAGTACTGCACGTGCTGCAAGGCGAGCAGCTGCCCGTCGTGGTAGGTGATGCGAGTGGGCTGGTCGTCCGAGAAGGTGTCGTTCTCGCCTGGGTCGCTGTCCCTGTCGTCTGGCGAGTGGCCAGGGTTGCTCTTCACGTGGTAAGACAGTCGCTTTCTACCCGGGATGCGCTGGCCCAGCTCGAACTCTGACCTCTTGCGGATCTCGATGAAGATGCGGATGTACAAAGCGTACATGACGGACAACGGCAGGTAGAAGTTGAAGAACGCTGTCACCAGCTTGAAGACGGAATCTCTGGCGTACTCCGTGTCGCACACGCCGGGCGGCACCGTCCTGTGGCCGCCGTGGGCGAAGTAGTGCCAGCCGCCGATGGGGATGACCCACAGCGAGCTGACCACCCACACGAGGGAGATCATGCTGAGCGCGCGCTTGCGCGTGCGTTTGTGTAGGTACTGGAGCGGCGCACGCACGGACCAGTAGCGGTCCAGGCTGAGGATGAAGAGGTTGAGGATGGAGGCGGTGGAAGCAGTGTAGTCGATGCCGATCCAGATCTGGCAGACGGCGACGCCGAACGGCCAGCTGCCCGTGAAGATGTAGATGGTGGACATGGGCATGACGATCAGGCCAACGATCAGGTCCGCCACGGCCAGCGACACGATGAACATGTTGCTGACCTGGAACAGACGGCGTGGGGCGACGTGCGGTGTTTAGTTCAACTCGATGGACGGCACTTCTACTACGAGGAATAAGAGAGAAGGAGAGAGAGGGAGAGGGAGGAAGGAAGAGAGAAAGAGTGAAGGAGAGAGAGGGAGGAAGAGTGGGAGAGAGAGGGAGGGAGGTAGAGAGAGAGGGAGGAAGAGTGAGAGAGAGAGGGAGGAAGGAAGAGAGAAAGAGTGAAGGAGAGAGAGGGAGGAAGAGGAAGGAAGAGAGAAAGAGTGAAGGAGAGAGAGGGAGGAAGAGTGGGAGAGAAAGGGAGGGAGAGAGGGAGGGAGGTAGAGAGAGGGAGGAAGACAGAGGGAGAGAGAAAGAGTGAAGGAGAGAGAGGGAGGAAGAGTGGGAGAGA